>CM071931.1:2792832-2894064 GCA_016081115.2 Rehmannia glutinosa | reverse complement strand
TAAGTATGTTTTAAGTATATTGTCATTTCAAAAAAAAAAAAGTATATTGTCATTTCACTTTTTATATAACGCCTCCCAAAAAGTCAATTTCACATACAATCATGAGTTTTACTATAAAATAAGGGAAACTTAGCAAAATTAGTCCTATAACTTTTAAAGTGGCAATTATAATTATGTGATAATTTGGCACTCAACAAAAATAATAATTTTACTCCTATATTTTTAGAATTTGACAAATTTTGCTTTTTATACGTTTTAGTTGGGGTAATTTCAATCATATTAGTAAAAAGAACCCAATTTTGTCAAATTTGTGTGTTTTCGTATTTTCATGCAGATTCAAAATTTTAAAATTCTTCTCTCATTAGGCAATGTACAGTATAAGTGATAAATGAATTCAACTCATAAGTAATAAAACATATGCTCTAATACCATTTTCCCTTTTTTTATCTTAGGTATATTGAATATTTTAGTTGCAAGGACATTTTAGGAATAAGTGAAATGTTGAAATAGTCCTTAGGACTAAATTTGCACCAACTTAAAACTTATAGGACCATAATTATACGAATACAAAACTTACGGATCCAAAATTACAAAAAAAAAAAAAACACATACAGGACTTTTAGTTAACTTCAATAATTGTAGTCTAGTTACCAACAGTGCAGCCTTCTATAGAAACAGGGGAAAGGACACTCAGTTTATCCATAAGTAGGTTAACATCTGAAAACTATCATTTTCAACAGCGAATGATCAGTATAAACTAAAAAAGGTAACAACAAAATGGAAAAGGGCTTGGGTGCCTAAATACCAACGACTACTCTTTAGAAGCCCAACCAACATTTAGCTCCAATTGTAATAAAATTGGGTTTCATCCACAGTCGCTTCTCCTTTTATTAATGGACAAGGATTACCCCGGGGAATAAACCTTTCTAACGCAAGAAGAGAGAGAGAGAGAGAGAGAGAGAGAGAGAGAGAGAGAGAGACAACATTTAGCTCCAATTGTAATAAAATTGGGTTTCATCCACAATCGCTTCTCCTTTTATTAATGGACAAGGATTATCCACGAGAGAGAGAGAGAGAGAGAGAGTATGCGACATTAATTCACAGTAAGCAACAACACAACTAACCTCATAATCTCACGAAATGTCAAAACAAAAAAATCATTATACCCACAGGTGCGCGCACACACATAGATGTAAATAAACGCTGAAATGCAGAGCTAATATATTCCATCCTATGAACATTAACCATCATTTAAACGAGAAACATAAACCCCATATTACAGTCATTCCCTATCAGTTTTGCTTCTTTCAAAAACCCGCTAAAACACACTTACACACACACACACACACACTCTATAGCACTGGTCGCTCGCAGCTAACAAATAAAACACCAAGTCACGTATGTAAAAGGGATCACGACATATTCATCAAGAACGCATAACAGAATATACAAACAAAAAACCAAAAACCGGAAAAAAAAAACGTATTTAAAGCACATAAATGAGCATGCCGATAAGCAAATGTACATATAAACTGTGAGAGGGATGAATTACTTGAGCTGAATCGAGGCTCTACGGAGTGCCCACATGCTAGTTGTGGAAATTCTTGAATTGTGATGGCAAACGATTTAGTAATAGAAAGCGGGAGGAGTGAGAGATGGAGAAATGGGGGTTTTATAAACCCTAAAACCCTTTCGTTGGGGTTTAAAGTTTTAAAAATAAATTTTTAAGTATGTTTTAAGTATATTGTCATTTCACTCTTTATATATCGCCTCCTAAAAAGTCAATTTCACATACAATCATGACTTTTACTATAAAATAAGGGAAACTTGCAAAATTAGTGTTGCAAAATTAGTCATGTAGCTTTTAAAGTTGCAATTTTAATTATTAGACAATTTTGGCACTCAACAAAAATAATAATTTTACTCCTACATTTTTAGAATCTGATAAATTTTGCTTTTCATACGTTTTGGTTGTGGTAATTTCAATCATATTAGTAAAAAACCCAGTTTTGTCAAATTTGTGTGTTTTTGTATTTCCATAATTAGGAAATAATACATGTATAACTCGTATCTCATATTTTCATACAGATTCATAATTTTAAAATTCTTCTCTCATTAGACAATGTATAGTATAAGTGATAAATAAGTTCAACGCATAAGTAACAAAACATACATTCTAATACCATTTTTTTTATCTTAGGTATATTGAATATTTTGGCTACAAGGGCATTTTAGGAATAAGTGAAATTTTGAAATAGTCCTTAGGACCAAATTTGCACCAACTTAAAACTTATAAGGCCAGAATTACACAAATACAAAACTTACGGGTCCAAAATTGCAAAAAAATCAAAACATACAGGACTAAAATTGCAATTTCAAAAGTTACAAGACTGTTGTATTTATTGGCCCATAATTCATTTGGTCCATTTACAATGATCAAGACCCATAGATTGCAACCCAACATTGCAACAAACCCAACTCTACTTAACAACTCTACTTAACCCAACTGTGCTCGGGTCTTTTATTCGGATTGCGGGATCCGACTTTATTATCTGCGGATCCTAGTGTTGTATCTTGTTCGTCCGATCTCTTTGACTTGATCTTGGTCGTTCGATAACCCTATTAAAACCCTATAACCCAAACCCTAGTTTCACAACTAATCTCTCACTTCTCTCTCTAACTCTCTTGAATCTTCTTCCATCTGTGCGATTCTTCTCTCTATAGAAATCTCACCCTCTCGTGATATTTTTGTGTGATTTTGGGTTTATATCTGAGTGCTTCTTCACTTGTTCACCATCTTTTGTGGATAAACTATGAGGTTTTGTGTGAAGTAGGATTTGTTGTGGTTGTGAGGGTTATTTCTAGGGTTTCTTCAGTTGTTCGATTGGGAAAACTGGTGCTGAGCCGAAATTATTCAATATTTTGGTTTTAGAGTTTTATCTCAAATACTTTTAGTTTACTGTATTTTTCTTGTACTTTACTTTCGATTTCGAGTCCTAGAGTAATTTTTTGTATAATAGGCTTGCTATCGAATTTGTACTTGTGCTTGGTTCGTACTATCTGAGACGGATAAATACCTAACAAAGACTAATATTGCAAAACCCATATAAATATAGGACTAATTTGGCATTTTTTCACGTAAATTAATGTCGAAACCTTATTTCGTGAACTTGAGCTTTATTTAATCATTATGAATAAAATGTGTCCAAACCTTCTTGGCTTTGTTGTGTAATTTTAACCGTGGTAAAGTGACGTTTTTTTTTTTTCAAGTATAAATCCTTCAATTCTCAAGTCACGTGCTACAACAATTAAGCCAACTGAATGGACGATAAATTTCATATCAATTCGTTTGCTGAATCTAACCAAATATTATTGCAAATATTATTACATTATATATATCAGTCATCTATAACCGAGTACAATTGTATTAATGCAATAAAATTTGCAACAAAAAACAGTATACGGAATCAATTAATACAATGATAATTCACTAGTCGCATGCTTACTTTAACGATGAGTACAAATCCACTAACTACGTTATAATTCACTTTGTTCAAACTTTTTATGCTTCATTTTAATAGATGGATGTAGCTAATGGTTTCAAACATATAATAACAAATCCATTGAACTTATTTGAGTAAGATGATTCTATAATATATTTCAAATCTTTAACTCCTATTTTAAGTTATTTTCGAGCCATTGTGTTGTATTTCAAATTCATCTTGTATTTCAAATTCATCTTAAATGGAGTCATTTGAAATCATTCTCACGAATCCTACAATCGAAGTCAAATCATTTCATCAAAATGCAACATTATAGTAATTGATATTTTATTCCTTTATTATGATATTACTAATATACATTAGGTCTTAAATGAGACCGTAACACATCATAAGATACGAAAATATGGATTTTTCATGGTTTGAGTTCGTATTGAAATTTTATTTAAATATAGAATCCGTTCGATGGGCTCATGTAAGGATGTTAACGAGTCGAATCGCGCGTGTCGAACATAGTACTGTTTGGCTTGTTTGAATTTTCATCAAACTTCAAAAATGGTGTTTGATTATTAATCAATCGAACTCGTTCGAGCTTTAGTCGAGCAGAACACGAATCGAGCTCAAGTAGCTTGATATTTTTACACAATTTTTTTTACTAATCGAGTTGAGCTTCAGCTGAGTTTTACATTTTATCAAACTAAAAGATACATATGTTCAAACTTGGTTTGCTATGTTAATGAATCGAGCTCAAACGAGCTTCTAAAGATCGATATCGAATTGAGTATTGAGTAACCTGGTTCATTTCCCTACCCTAGGCTCGTGAATTATATCAATGTGACCGTCTTATGCAAGTTTTTGTCAAATAGATACGGGAAAAAAATGCAAAAATGGTCCTGTAACTTTGCCTAGTTGGCAATTTTGATCTTATCCGATTTGCGTTTTACAAATGTAGTCCTATAACTTTAAAATTGTCACAATTTTGGTTCTGCATTGACCAGAGCTACAAAATCCGGACGACCAAAGGTCATGTGATTGACACATGGCCCGTTATGGCACCGAGTTGAACCCGTCCCTGTCCACATGGAGCAAAAATGGTCCTGTAACTTAATTTAGCTCTTAAAAAAAAGAAAAACAAAAATCAATCAACCAAATTCGCACAATTGATTCTGTAACTATTTTTAAATCTTAATAAAAAGAAAAAAAACAAAAATAGGTCAACCAAATTCGCACGATTGGTCCTGTAATTATTTTTAAATCTTAAAAAAAACAAAAAATTGTCTGAGTAAAATCACTGATAATGTTTTTTGTTAATCCCCTAAACAAAACTAAAACAGAACAAAATAGATACAAGTGTATCCTGTTGTGTGCGGCATCCTTCGTTTGTTCGGGAAATTGGACGGATTTTCTATTTTCCTTCTTTTCTCCTCCTCTAGCGAAATTGAGTGAATTTTTCCTAGGGTTTGACTTTCGATTTGGGGGGGAGGGATTTGTGAAGAAGAAGATGATGATATAATTTGATTTTTTTTTTCAAGATTAAAAAATAGTTACAGGATCAATTGTGTGAATTTGGTTAATTAATTTTTTTTTCTTTTTTAAGAGTTAAATTAAGTTACATGACCAATTTTACCCACTCAGATGAAAAATAGGTCCCATGTGGTCAGGGACGGGTCCAACTCAACCTCATAACGGTCATGTGCCAATCATGTGAATTTTGGTCCCATACATTTCTAACTATCAATCATATCCAATCATTATTTTACTCTTTTTCATTTTGGGCCTCCAAATGAAGTTTGACCTATAATAAAAATAGTGATAAATTAAAGAAATTATCGAAATTCTTTATATGAATAGGGGGTGGGAGAGAAATAAATAGTAGCCGGATTTTGTAGCTATGGTCAGATCAGGACCAAAATTGAGATAATTTTAAAGTTTTTTTTTTTTTCCGAAACGATAGAACTTTTATATATTAACAAAACAAAACTTACACTGCCAACTGGCAAAATAGCCACCTTGAACATACATACATTGATACATGTCAAGGGGAGAACTCCGTACGAGAGGTAAAACCACCGTAAATCGAGGGAGCAAAACAAGAAACAACTAAAAAAGAAAAAAAACACAAAGCAAAAGAAAACTAAACCACCTCCGAAAGGAGGACTAAGGCACTCCTCAAGGGAGACTACCCAACTCGAACAAATCCGGGGCACGAGCTACTTCACGCACTGTGCAAGACGAAAATAATCGACCGGCCTACGAGTCTCGCAAATCAACCTAGGTAAAAATAAAGACTCAAACAAAAAAAAAAAAAAAAAAAAAAACAGAAAAATCGAAAAAGAAATGAAAAATGCCTCTCCCTCACCCGATCTTCAACCTCAACCCATCACCTACCAGCTCCAACTCTCCTCTTTGTAGCTCAGATCTCCGACTTGCCTCCACTCTCGATCGGAGAATCCGATCACCTCCTGATAACACAAAAGATGTGTTTCATTGGCCTCCATGTGAAACATGGTTGGGGAGGAGGGGATAAGGAAGGAGGAGGAGGAGGAGGAGGAGAAGGGAGGGGAGGGAGGGGAAGGGGGTGCACTACGGGAGGGAGGGGAGGGGTTTAAAGTTTTAGGGTTTGGGTTTTTTTAGAGAGTGGGAGGAGAGAAAGAGTAGAGAGAGGATTTTTTTAGTCCCCCAATGGGTGTTCTTGAGATAATTTTAAAGTTATAGGACTATATTTGCAAAATGGAAATCAAACATGACCAAAATTGAAAATTAGGTAAAGTTACAGGACTATTTTTGCATTTTTCCCAAATAGATACCAATATTACGAGCAATTCATTATTACGGCTGACTCGTTCCCTGGTGTTCTTAAGGCTCTTTTGCTGCCCATAATAACACATAAAACGTACCGCCCCAACTCTCATTCTCCACTTTTGCCTCTTCACTCACATTCTCTGAAGCATCGATAGATCCGTAAATGGCTGCGAACGGAACAACCGCGCCACGGCGTACAGCATCGGAGTACAGCGAACTGCAGGCGAGCCGCCTCGGATTCTCCCTCCCGCTCCCGGAGGTTCTCCGAAACTCCTTCCAAGTTGTCGATGGTCCGCCTAGTTCGGCAGCTGGAAATCCAGGTTTACGCCCTAATCTGTTATCTGTCAAATGTGGATCGGTTGTTGATCCTCGTGATGTGCATGGGCTACAGTCTGCAAGATCAATGCATTTTGTGTGTGTGCGGGAAAATTGAATTTTTCGAATCACATGATTTTAGATTCAACGAGGCCTCTGTTTGTGTGTGTCTGTGTCGTTATTATCGATATTGATTTTGTGTTTCTTTTTCCACATGCTTCTGAATAGAAAAGCGGAATCCTCTCTGATTGAAATTTAGAACCATGAGGTTGAGAGAGCGTCTAAGCATTGGGATTCAATTTCTTATCGTTGAGGAATGTTTATGGATGAATTATAATCATCACTACTCGAGGAATATGATATGGGAAATCTATTTCATATCTATGTGTTAGCTGTTGCATATTTCCAGTAGCCGTTACCTTGAAGCTCAGTAGTCAGGAGCATGTCATATGAGCATGCTCATACATTAGTGATTTTTTTTTTTTTTGGTAAATTAAATTCTTCACAGCTTTATTTATCACTAGTTCAATTATGATTTTAGTTGAGGTATAAAAAATGTCTTAAGGATCGAAGTTTCTGTTCTACACTGGGAAAATAGCAGCAGCAATCCTTTAAAAACTGTTTGTATATGATCTGCATGTAGCGGAGAAGATATGGAAATCTTCAAACAAACAAATTTTTACCGAGTTCTCTAGCCTATTTTATAACGTTTCTTACTTTTTCAGCATTAAATTAGAAATATATCAATATAATTTTCTTTAATTTATAATGAGGAATTTATACAAATTGGTTGAGAAATATGCGTATTATCTGCACTTGCATATTTTTGTTAGCTTTGCTAGTACTGCTGTAAGATCTTCTCTACATCTGATCTCTGGAGGCGAGGTTTTGATGCATTAATCTTGAAGGAATAAGGGGTTAGGCTTCAAATACAAGATGGAATATACATGCCAAAGTTGATAAAGCAATATATTTATTTTGCACCAGAAAAGATAACTCATTCACGTGTATGTCAATAGATGAAATTGCGAAGCTTTTCCCAAGCCTCTTTGGACAACCATCAGCAGTGCTTGTACCGGGTGTTACATCTGCTGATGTTTCCAATCAAAGCTTAAAAATCGGTGTTGTTCTTTCTGGAGGGCAGGCCCCTGGCGGACATAATGTTATATCAGGACTCTTTGGTGAGCTCTTTAGTTTCAACGTGATCATAAATTCTTAGTTTTGGTTTTCTTGAAGTTTTCATGATGCCATTTGTTGTCTTCAGATTATTTACAGGAAAGAACAAAAGGTAGCACTTTGTATGGCTTTAAGGGTGGTCCAGCAGGGATCATGAATTGTAAATATGTTGAATTGACAATCGACTTTGTTTATCCTTACAGGAACCAAGTAAGAATTCTTTTTCAGTTTTGGCTTGTGATGAAGTTTTGACAAAAATGAGTTTTCGGTCGATAAGTTAATCATTGCTGACTAATAATATGTGTAGTTTTCCAAAGAAAAGTATCTTTTATGCAAATGATACCGTTTCTTGAAAATTACAAATATGAATTTTATAAATATTAAATAATGACACAACAAGCTTGGTATTCTTAGATAAGGGGATATTTTATTCTTCTTCTCGTTATTATTGTTAATTTTTTTTTTTGTTTAGTTTGACCATTCATGTGCTAATTACTATAAATTTTCAACTATCTTTAATAACATATTCTTTTCGTGACAGGGTGGCTTTGACATGATCTGTAGCGGGAGAGACAAGATAGAAACCCCCGAACAAGTAGGTTATAATTATTTAAACATTTGTATTTATCGATGAGGTGCTACATGGTACCTTAATCCTCCCTCTCCCAATGCAAATACAAACAAGCTTTAGGTTTTTCTGCCAATCCAAACCGTCTGATGGAGATTGCATCTGACCAATTCGGCAATGGTGCAGGCGTACTTTAATCCACGAAGTGCCTTGTCAGTAATATGAAATGCATATGTAACAATGTGTTCAGGTTTAGCAAACCATTCAATTGGCACCGCACTTTGTTTTATGTTAACCCTGCTTGGTACGGTATCCCTTTGAGCCTATAATTGATATTTAGTCATAGAACTGAGACATTTCGGTAGTGACGTGAAACTCTTAATGAAGTGATATTTATGATTCCCCTATGTTAATTGAAGAGAGCTTTTGTGATATCATACTTTCCATCTGTTTTCACTATTGTAGTTGCATTGCTTCTTCTTTCCTATAGGCATGATGAATGCACCCCATATTGGTTTGTTCATTGGTTATCATACTTTTGGTGTTCAAAACAGATTCGTCGGTAAATGCAACCAACCTTACAAGCATCATGGTAAAAAATGCATTACCTGGAAATTGATTTTCTTATGGAGACTCTTATCTATGTTGTGTCGCCTTTCAGTTCAAGCAGGCCGAAGAGACAGCAAAGAAGCTTGATTTAGATGGACTTGTCGTCATAGGAGGAGATGATTCAAACACTAATGCCTGTCTTCTTGCTGAGAATTTTAGGTAAAGAATTTTCTTATTGGATTTTTAGTTTGTTTTTTACTCTGCCTGTGCTTAAATATCTTCATCGATGCAAAAATTTCAGGGAAAGAGCATGAAAACCAAGGTTATTGGATGCCCCAAGACAATTGATGGCGACCTAAAATCCAAAGAAGTTCCAATAAGTTTTGGATTTGATACAGCATGCAAGGTGACCTCATTTTGCAATGTTATTTGTGTTTCAGCTCTTTTTTCTAATCGCAGCTGCTGTGGTACCTATAATGCGATTATAGTAGTTTTACATGCTCATTGATGTTTCCCTTGAAAAATGAGCCACTGATGCGTTGTTGCCTTGGTGTATTTTTTTGGGGGAACCCTTCTGTTCCTTAAATGAACAAAAAAGGAGCTGCAGTAGTTAATGTTTTGGTTCACAGTGTATAATTTACAAGTCACTTATTTTTTGTTTCAGGCCCTCAAAAAAGTTATTATCCCTGTATATGCTGTGAAATAGACTGCGATTTTGTAATGATGTTAGATTGAACTATCTAGTTTAACTAGCATGGTTAAGTCACGGCATGCAAACTTTAAAATTTCATCACTTTTTATCAGCACTAATTCTAAGCTTCATTAATAGCCAATGGCTTCACAAAGTGGCAATGCGGTATGTTTTTTTTAGAAGCTTTTACTGCTTTTTCATGTTTGTTAACTCATTAATAATACAGTTGGGTCATCAACGTTTTAAGATACAGTATTATTAAGTTCACAGTAGTTTTTCCTTCTTGGTTTTGCTTCAATGTTTATTTTGCCACCTTACATGGGTGGATGTTCTTTATTGAACTGTTTAAATTATTTCTGAAATTGTAAGATTGAAAATTTAACAATCCCAGGCTTGTTGTCTTGGCTATCTTTATTTCATTTTTTTATAACTGGATTAGTAAGTGAAAGACAGCTTATAGTATCGTTTTGATGCATCAATCTAATCTGATAAACTAAATAATCTTTTAGACGAAAAAGTTTTGGCATTCATCACATACTTAATTGCTGTTTTTATTTTCCCTTGTCACATTGTTAGGCACCTGTGACTTGAAACTTCCATCCATCCTTCTTTCCTTTGCTTGATCTCTTTCCTTCGTTTTGTCTTATTTTTTAATTTTTCAAAAGCTCAAGAGACTTAGTATATTTAGTTTCGGGATGCAGATATATGCAGAAATGATTGGAAATGTTATGATAGATGCTCGCTCAACGGGAAAGTATTATCATTGTAAGTGCAGGAATAACATTATTCTACATTTGCTGTTTTTAAGTGAGTGAGTCTATATTTAAATGGCCACGTTGTACTGTGATTAGGTGCTTAGTGGCTTTCACGTTTTTTCTCTGACTTAAAACTTTATCATGTTCAGTTGTGAGGCTTATGGGCCGAGCTGCTTCTCACATAACATTGGAGTGCAGTTTGCAGACTCATCCCAATATAACTATTATTGGTGAAGAGGTATTATTTAAGTTTTTTCTCCCACTTCTTATGTTTCTTTGAATGCAGAGAAGGACCATATACAGCATTCGTCTTCCTTTTTTTTTTAGCATCCATATCATGTCTATATATTATGAATTTTGTGGATATTGCCTAATTTCTCCTCAAGGGCTCATGGCATCACATTTGAGGAAATTCTAATCAACTTTTATCGCATGTATATCACATTTTAGCACCCTTTTATGTGTTCAATGATTGAACAATTTATATTTTACTGAAGGTTGCAGCAAAGAAACAGACTCTGAAGAATGTTACAGATTACATTACAGATGTGATCTGTAAACGTGCTGAACGTGGTTACAACTATGGGGTTATACTTATACCAGAAGGCTTAATCGATTTCATCCCAGAGGTCTATAATCCTATAATAGCTTCCATAGGCTGTACTCATCTTTTTGGCTTCTTTTAACTTACAAACTCTGTTACTAGTTTTTTTAATTTATCGAACAGAAGTTCAGTAACTGCTGTTGACCTTATAATGTTCTTATTTATAGGTGCAACAACTGATTGCAGAGCTGAATGAAATCCTAGCTCACGATGTTGTTGATGAAGGCGGAGTGTGGAAAAAGAAACTCGGGGACCAATCTCGCCAGCTTTTTGAATTTCTACCACAAGCAATTCAGGAGCAATTGCTACTGGAAAGAGATCCACATGGAAATGTGCAGGTATTCATGCTATCGGTTCTTTTATTAGGCAGCAATAACAAATATTAGCAATTATCATCACCTCTTTATTTCCTTTCTTTGAAGTTATTTCCATTTCTCATTAAATATTCAAGAATGTACGAAAAAATGTGATACTAATTCATTTATCATTTTCAATAGTTATTTTTGTGCTTTTCTTTTCATGTAGGTTGCTAAAATAGAAACAGAAAAAATGCTTATTGAAATGGTGGAGGCTGAATTGGGGTCCAGACAGAAGCAGGGTTTATACAAAAATGTGTTCAAAGGACAATCTCATTTTTTCGGGTAATTAAAAACTTTGTGCTAGAAGATTAAGACAGTCTCACAGAATAAGACATCGGATTTCGTCCTTCCACTATCCCTCATGGTATATTAAAGAAAAGGTAAAAGTGAGGAACAATGGCTAATATAACATCTTGGTTTAATTTCTGATTCTCTTTTCAGATATGAAGGTAGATGTGGTTTGCCTTCAAACTTTGACTCCAACTACTGCTATGCACTGGGCTATGCTGCTGGGGCACTCCTCCAATCAGGGAAAACTGGCTTGATTTCATCAGTTTGTGCTTTCATTCTCTAATTGTTCCTTATATAATAGGATAAATTACAAAAACTAACCCTGAGGTTTAGTCTAATTACAAAAAATCCAGTCATCTTAGAAATCTACAAATACTCCCTCCCCTTAAGATATTACAAACACCCCCTTGGGATTTGTATTTTTTGAACAGAATAGCCTATCAAAAGGTGCAATTGTAAAATAAAAACAAATAACAAGAGGGTATTTGTAATTTTAAAAGATGGTTTGTTTTGGTAATTAGACTGAACCTCAAGAGTGTCTTTTGTAATTAATCTAAAAAGTAATTCTTGGAGATGTGATAGATTAAATGTCCAATTCCGTGTGCATGCTTTAGGTGGGAAACTTGAGTAATCCGGTCGAAAAGTGGACTGTAGGTGGAACACCATTAACATCTTTGATGGATGTGGAACGAAGACATGGTAATATTTCATTCCTATAAGCAAAGTAGATGCTAGAAAAAATCACTTGCTGAGATATTAATATATGTACGTTTATACGTATATGGTATACATTTACAATATCTGAAACTCAGTACAGGGTGACAATTCTGATGCAGGCTTGCAGCTTTAAACTCCACATAATAATTTCTCAATCCCTTTTATTTTTCTAATCCCTGTTTGCTAACCATACACCTATCACTAATGCAGGAAAGTTTAAGCCTGTCATTAAAAAGGCAATGGTGGAGCTTCAAGGTAACTTCTATTGACAGATACTTTCACATTTCTACTCACTGACACGTGGCATCTGGGTCATTGTCCATTGGTTAAAAATGGTTTATTTTACTCAATTTTCTGTGCGATTAGGTGCTCCTTTCAAAAAGTTTGCATCCGTGCGTGAAGAATGGGCTTTGAAGAATCAATATTTCAGCCCAGGTAAATCAATTTATTATCATGTTTGAATCACTTTAGTAAAATCTTATGACTTGGATTTGCCGGCTAATTTATATCTTGAGTAGGTTTTTGAAAGAAACCACTTTCGAATAGCCTATTTCATACACTCAACTTTATTATTAGTATCAAGGGATAATTACAAAAACCCACCCCTGAGTTTTGAGGTAATTACAAAAAACCCAGAGAAGGTTTATTACTAAAGCTACCCACAAGGTTTGTTTCTGTCATAATTTATTTTAAGGGGTTAACTGTAATATTTTATAAATGTAAGAGGGGGCTTTTGGAAATCTATTTTTTTATAAAGTGGAAAATTGTAAGACGGAATCAAATGTCAAGGTCTTTTTTTGTAATTTTGAAACTTTTCTGTTTTTTTTTTTAAACTACCCCAAACTTCAGGGCCCAGGTATCAATTAGGATTTAACTTGAAAAACAGATATCTAATCAATGAAACACTAACAGGTGATGAACACTAGTGTTAAGTGTAACTCCCCAAATTATTGTGTAGCTCTCTTCATGAACACAATATTCTCTTTATCTCATTCAAATACTACCAACGTTGAACCTGTTTTTTTTGCTTCTGTTTTTCTTTTCTTTTTTTCCTCAAAAATTTTCAGGTCCTCTTCAGTATGTTGGTCCAACATCAAATGTCACCAATCACACACTCGTATTGGAGCTTGGTGCCCAGGCTTAGAATTTGAGACATGGACAAAAATTCCAAGTTTCAGTGAGCTACTATTTAAAGTTAGTGATTTAATTTAATTTTAAATTCAGGTTGCAAATTTAGATCATGCAGGGCTTCTGCAAGAATTGCCTTGCTACTGTTTTTACCTTGCAGTTTGCCAGAGCATATATGAACTCTTGAATTTTGTTCTGCACAATAAAAAGTTGAGTTTATGTGTTTTTTTTTTTTTTTTTTTCCATCTGGCTCACCCGACTTCTGTGTGTTGGCCGCGCCATTGGTCATAATCTTATCCTAGTTCCTATTTCATTGACTTGGTCAAAATAAGTGTGTTAATGTTCATATTACAGGATGAAATCTTTTTCTTCCATTTATGGGTTTAAGATATCAGACATGAAAATGAGAAAAACAAATAAGACGTATGCATTTATTTCGCCTATGGGTGTTTGCAAACTCTAAAAAAAAAATGATTCTTAGCTTCTATAGTATGTTAGTAGAAAACTCTTAACAACTATACTGACTTTATTGAGAAGCTAAGTTCTGAGGTAGGGGTGGAAATAGGCCAAGTCATAGGCCCTGCCTACGAAGGGCTTGGCTTGACCTATTTAACAATTGAGTCAGCCTTTTACAAAGAGGCCTTGGCTGGCCTATTTAAGGCCTACGTATAAAATATATATAATATTATATATAGTCCATATATACTATATAGAAATACATAGTATTATATAGAATACATGTATGCATTATATTTTATATACATATTGAAGATATAAATTATATAAAAACATTACACATATCTTATATATAAATATAATATTAGAACACTAATGAGACTTATTTTGTATTTGGATCTGTTATTCTGCAATCGCTCTTCTGTCAACTGGAAAGTCTCTCAATCGCGAGTTGTTATGAAGTTATTGGATATTATATTATCATATTTATGTCCTTTGGAGATAGAGCGTAATGGATTCTATTGTCATATGCATTTTGTTATTTTCAGTATGAATCTTGTATTGACTATCATGAGATAGTCGTTTGTTTTTTGTAGTTTACAATTTTTTTTTAAATTGACTTTAATAGGCTTAAACAAGTTTTAAATAGGCCCAGCCAACCCGAGCCTATGAAAAAAGGCTATTACAGATAAATGGTCAGGCTTGGGCCTAAACTTAACAAAGGCCCAGGCCTTCCAACTCAAAGCTCGGCTTGACTTGACCCATTTCCACCCCTATTCAGAGGGTAGACAAATCCACCGAGAAGCTAAAAATCACCTTTTTTTTAGAGTTTGCAAACATTCCCCTAGTATGTTAGCTCAAAACTCTTCACAATTATACAATTTTATTGAGAAGATAAAGTGCAGAGAGTAGACAAGTGATACACCAGAGACAAAAAACCACTAGAGCCTTTGAGCTGTTTTATAGCCTTGAATACATTACTCATCTACTCTCATCTGTACAAAATCTGCTAAATCTCATTGGCACCAAAAATAGAGAATAAAATTACAAGGAGAGAGGATACATATCGAATCGAATTTTGCTGCAAACGGCGACAGCTTCATCGTCCAGCAACCTTCTGTGGAAAAATTAACATTTTTTTCGTGCCCCCTTAATTCGGCAAACATGGACCTTCCTCAAATGAAAATCGATTTTGATTAGTCGGACGGTAATCCGGTATTTTCATGACTTTTGCAACGTGCGGGAGGAAATTCCATGCAGAAGTCTTACGAAACCCAAGAAGCTGAGCTTCCCATCCGAGTGTCTTATCCAATCCTGCAGAACTACGTGGACGGGAACAGACGGACCAAGTCCAAGCTCCTGTCCGAAAAGCAGGCGAAGGTCAGCAATTTCTTGACCCTCAAATGAGAATCTCTTACATCTTCATTAACAATTTGATTTTGTCCAAAAACTTTCGAAAAACATATCTAGCAAGATTTATTCATAACAAAACAAAAGGTTGTTCTCCTTTCCTCAAATTTTAGTCCGGATCTTCTATACCGTTGTCTGTTTCATCTGATGCTCTAATACATTAATGCCACGTGTACAATTATAACATCATCTTGTACACGTGACATCCATCCAATATGGTGGAACACAAGATGGAATAGAGAATGGAATAGAAGATCCAGTGTGAGTTTCAGAGACCAATCTCGCCTAGATTTGCTCTCAGGTTATTAAAGAAATAATAGTGTACCTCTTACCAGTTACTCCCTCCGTCCCAATAAGATAGGCCACCTTTCCTTTTTCGTCCTTCCCAAATTATAGGCTTGTTTCCTTATTGAGAGTATTAATTACACAATAATAGACTAAGCTACCATTATTTAATTCACCTTAATTGAGACCAACAATGATATATTCTCATTTAATGCAAGGGCATAGTAGGAAGAATATGGAAAAAGATTATGATCTCAATTACATTTATTGTGTTTTCTTAATCTGTGTGAAATACTCTACTTGCCTATCTTATTGGGACGGAGGGAGTACTATTTAGAAACCTAGGATGCCAAATTTTGCGTTGTATGTTTATGAGAGAGAGAGAGAGAGAGAGAGAGAGAGAGAGAGAGAGAGAGAGAGAGAGAGAAGCATACGGAGGCAAGTTCCTCGATCATAATAGGCCGGTTTCCGTCTTTCTCGAAAAATTCATATGCATTGCGTGCGTGTTGTTCCCAGCTGTCCATTCCTTCCAGCTGATGTACACTTATTGCTGCAGCACAGAATTCTTCAAAATCCAATTTTTTGTATTGAAGAGAACTCACCTGCACGACACAAGAAAGTGCGTTTTGCGATTTTCATCACCAAGCAAAGACTAAGCGGCAAGGCTGATCAGTTAAACCTATAAAAACTAAGCGATAACTACCCCCTGAGTGTAGCCTAATTACAAAAAAAATACAGTTATCTTTTAACATTAAGAATACCCCCCTTGAGGTATTTGTTTTACAAATATCACCTCTCAACAGTTGCAATCTGTAAAATAAAAACACATGTCGAGGGGTTTTCGTAATTTTAAAAGATAATTTGTAATTAGATTAAACCTCAAGGGTAGTATTTGTAATTATCCCTAAAACTCAATAAGCATTTAGACAGAAAGTTTACTGAAAGTTTTACCACGTTGACGTAATCAAGAACCCGCGAATCCTTCATTGCATCAGTTGAGTTCTTTGTCATAGCCTGCAGGCAAGTTGCGTAAATTGGAAGAATCAGATAAACACAAAACAGCAACAACGGTACAAGTGAACACACACACACAAGGAGAAAGAGAGAGAAAGCTGACCAATTTGAAGTTTTGTAGGGATATAAATCCACTTTTATTTGGCCCTAACATTGTGAACTGTTCTCGGAGATAGGCCAGCTGGGGTATCGTCAACGTTCTTGCAAGAGCCTGTTGCAATGCAGAAACGAAGTTTTTATTTTGTAAAAAAGCCACGTCTTCATGTAAGAAACTAGAAGGGGTATTGTTGGGAAACTAGAGGAGAGAATATCGAGAAGCAAAATCGTTTGTCACGCATCAGTAAAAGAATATATAACTAAATACATGGATGCATCAGTGAAAGCGAAGTAAAAACAAGAAAAATCTTATCATAAATGTAATATTGAAAAGAGGTTTCTCTCTAACAACAAAAATATACGTACCCGTAAAGCTGTCTTTCTCAAAGAAGACGAACATATATAAGCTTTTACAAGCTTATATATTATCATATCGAGAGGGATTTTCACGTCCTGGTGTCCAGCCAGCCATGGATGACCTAGACATGACAATTTGATTAGAAATATTATCATATATAAGGTTTGTGTTTGTAAATAGAAACACATGTCAAGGGGGCATCTGTAATTTGGAAAGATAAATGGGTTTTCTTATAATTAAGCTAAACATTAAGGGTAGTTTTGGTAATTAATTCCTAATAATATTTATCGAACTACTTACTAAGGGCCTGAGCTGCTGTTAGCCGCTTACGATAGTCCTTATGCAATAACTGTTTCACGAAATCTATGGCATCAGGCGACAAAGAAGGCCATGGGGCTTCCTCAAAATTCGGGTCGGCCTTTAGAACGGCTCGGAAGATTCCGGATTCTGTCCTCGACCAGAATGGTCTGCTTCCGCAAAGAAGTATATAAGCAATAACACCAATACTCCACATGTCAGCCTCTGTTCCATATGATCGATGCAAAACTTCAGGTGCCACGTAATAAGCACTTCCAACAATATCATTCAGCCTTTCATCTGTCGAAATATTTATTCGTCAAACTCAACTCCACCAGAGAAGTGAGATTAACAAGAATGTACATAGCAATAGACTTAACCTGGCTTTACGTGTCGGATAGTCCAAAGTCGATGGCCTTCAAAGGCGAATGCTCGTCTTTTGAAACATAGAGAAAATTCTGTGGCGACGTAAGAAATCCGTGTCGATTAGAAAAATCTAAAGTTATTTGCATAAGCAGATACGAGAAGGGGCTCACGTAATTTCGTATTTAGTGATATGAGTGTTGATACACAATGACCAATTTTGGGGGAAAATATTTTAGTCCTATAACTTGGACTATTTTGAGATTTAGTCATCTAAGTAGTCACATTTAAATTTTAGTCTAATATCTTTTAAAAATTTAGACATTTAGTCCTATTTTGGCCGAAATTGTTAACTATACCAGGAATTGCTGACTATGACCGGTGAGGTGCAAACATGTCAAAAAATTGGGGATTTTGGTGATTTGGCGCAAAAATTGCCACCAAAGTATTAAAATCCGTAAATTTAGTGTCATTTTTTTGTTTGTTATGTGATTTGACGTTCAATATTTGCGCCAAATCAACAAAAACCCTAAATTTCATAGACGCATTAGCACCAACCGATCCTAGTTAGCAATAACGGAAAAATTACACAATTCCACTCAAAATCGGACTAAATGCCCAAATTTTTGACGGATATTGGACCAACATTTAAATGTGACAACTTAAAGGACTAAATCTCCAAGTAGTCCAAGTTCTGGGGCGAAAAACTATATTCCCAAAATTTTATATTGTTTTAAGATGTTAAACATTCCTCACAGAAAAAAAAAACCCCAAGAAGCCCCTAAGTATTCCAACAATAATATAGCATAAAAATATCTATCCAACTCCAGTGCAAGAGATTAGTGAAAGAGCTAGTTAAATAAAAGAAAGCCATTAATATTCGACATCTTTGCCAGATACATAGCGATAAAAAAATCTGCATATTCAGATTTAAAAATTGACGAAACACAAAAAAACATAATTGGGAACACCAGCAGATGTACCTCGGTTTTAAATCTCGGTGAACCACACCTTGAAGATGACAATATGCAACCACACTTAAAATCTGTACCATAACAATTTTTGCATCTTCTTCCGAATATTTTCCACCCCTGGAGTTAACAAACAGAAAATTACTTAAAAGCCCTCGAAGCATGAGAACACTGTCGTCAATATTGAAAGATAAAAATATCGAGCATACCTAGCAAGAATACGATCCAGTAGTTCTCCTCCGTTGCATAACCTGGAGAAAATGGAAAAAAGTGGTGTATTAGTCTTTAAACATCCAATTAACGCAATCAAAATCCTCAAACACAAGTATATCGTACCCCATTGACAACATGGAATAACCAAAACACTATTATAAAATAAACTATACCAAGTAAAAGATGATAAGGACAAAAGTATAATAGCAAATCGACCCCATAAGACACAAATAAACGCAGTACACTTAAAACCATCTGACCGGCTTCCGTATGCAGCATGGTGGAAACCGAGTTCCACATAATTAAAAGGAATAACTACAAAAATAACCCTGAGGTTTGGGCTAATTACAAAAAAAAACCCAGAGGTTTTAGAAAAATACAAGAATCCCATTGAGGTTTGATTCATTCTAACATTTTCCCCCTTCATAAGCAAAAAAAATAAACATTTCAAACCCCCAAACATTTATATAAATGTTAATGTTACCCCCTTAAATTTAAGAAAAAAATCAAACCTCAAGGTTTTGTTTTGTAATTTTCAAAAACGTCTGGGTTTTTCATGTAATTAGCTAAAACCTCAGGGTTTTCTTTGTAATTATCCCTAATTAAAAATGGAGATTGGAAAAAAGGGAAATTTTGTCTTTATACAAAATCATATTAAATGACAGTTTTGCCAGAAGAGAAGACAGATGTTAAGCAGACCCTGTTAAATAAGATTGAAACATCCAAAGTTCAAACTTACTCCATTACTACATAGATATTGTCTTCATCTTCATAGGCATCATAGAATTGCACTAAATTCTTATGTCCCATTAGAGCACGTAGTATCTTTACTTCTCTTCTCACGTCTTCTATGGCAATCGCTGTGGTCATCTGCGAAAAATACAAAAATATTTCATTTGGATCTTCGTTTTTTATGAAATCATTTATATGATCTCTTGTTTTATTGTAAAATCTATTTTTAAACACAAATAAGTAATTCTCAAATGCAAATTTGTCCATCGCTTGAAAAAACCGACGAGTATAGTTACACTTCATGACCAACTTTGCATGTTTGAGTGATAAAAAATCAACATACAAACATGTATGAATTAGAAATCATAATCTGCAAGTCAGTAATAAGTAATCAAGGTAAAAAAAATAATAATGATTCCCACATCGAAAAGAAAATGCCTACATAGTTGTAATTTCCACAAACATTTTTTTCATGAAATTTATGATAACTTTGATATTTAATCAACTTCAATTACTTGTAATTATGCTTTATGCAATGGTGAGAAACCATAAAATACTTACATGTAAAGCAATATCATTAATATACTCAAACTGCACCACATATTGCATAAAATTTCCAAAAACACACATCGAAACGTAAGAATGACAAAATTATAACACAAGACAATAAAAAGATACAAAATGAGAGTAACACACAACCACAAAACATATTCAACAATCAACCGACCAACGAAAAATCACCAAAATCATAAAAATCTAAAACAGAGGCAATTCACAGAGCAATTCTATTCAAGTTAAATAACAAATATCCATCTTTCTAATTCATAAACCAAAAAAATCAATTGACCTTTGTTTTTGGGATAACTTTGACAGCCACATCAACTCCTTTCATGCTTCCCTTTTTCCCTTTAGCAGAACAAGTATACCCAAAATGCCCTCTACCCACTTCTTCCCCAATCTCATAATGGCTACTAAAATTCTTCAAAAACCCAAAATTCTTATCCAAACCAATTATCTCACACTCACTCCCTTCAGGTATAGTGGCCTCATTGGGCTTAACAGAGCCATGTCTCCTTAAAAGCAAGGCCTTAATGTGCTTAGCTGGTGATGGTGGTGGAAAAGGGCGTTTAAGGAACCGAAGAGGCGTCGAAAGGACACTGCTGGAATTAGCAGGGGAATTCTTGAATGCACTTGGCAATGGACTTGGGCTATAAAATGGGAATTTGGGTGTTTTCCCATTTGAGGAATTGAAATTAGGGTTATTGTTTTCATTTGGGTTTTCAGATAGTGTTTGAGGTGGTTCAATGGGTTTGCCATGACAAAGTCCCATTGAAAATAAATTCAAGAAAATGAGTTGGGAAAAAAATCAAACACCTTGTGAGCAATACAAGGGATGAAAAATAATGAAATTCAAACCATTTTAAGCTTGATCAGCAGAAACCAGGAAGTAGTATAATAAAATAGCAAGGAAACTTAAAACCCCAAGAATGGAAAAACAAATAAAATTCTGGTCAGATGAAAAAAAGGGTTCTATTTTAATGATCAATGCCAGAAAATAGCAAAAATATGGGGAAAAAAGAATCAGAAGAATGAGGAACTGATTTCAGCTGAGAAATGGGTAGAAATAGCAACTTTTGGAATCTACTCAAAGCAAGAGAAGATGGGATTTAACAAAAAAAATGAAAAAAATAATAAAAAAAAAAAATACAACAAACAAGAAATTAAAGAATGGGACTGTGAAAAAAGAGCACAAAAGTGAGAAAAAAGATGCTTAGCAGAGGCTGCAAGAAAAGAGGAGAGACCACCCCAACCTCCTTTCTTCCCCTGCTTTTTCAATCCTTTTATTTTACGGTTAATTACAAAAAATACCCTTGAGGTTTAACCTAATTACAAAAACCCCAGCTAACTTTCAAAATTATAAAAATACCCTTGAGGTTTTATTTTATCTAACATTTACCCCCTTTATAAGCAATTTTAAATTCCCCTCATATTTACAAAAATATTACAACTTACCCGTTTATTTTAAAACTGAATCAAACCTCAGTTGTAATTTTGAAAGTTAGCTGGATTTTTTATAATTAGATCAAATCTTAGGGGCACTTTTTGTAATTATCCCTTTATTTTATTTTCCATTTTAATTTATTTTCATTGTTATATATATTATGGGTTTATTTCTTTTTTTTAATCTGATTTTGTTGTGGGCAGTGTCTGGAGATATAATCATTTTCTTTAAGAGGCCCCTATTATTAATTATCAGTAGTTTATAATATTTGTGGTGGGGTTTGAATTTGGGTCCTTCCAGCCTGTCCTTATTTTTGAGAGAGAGATTTGTATGATATTTTCATGTGTAAACACATCTACAAAAAAAAAAACTAAGCTAACTACCATTTTATTTTATTTTTTCTCCTTTGAGCTTTGACCAACTTTTTGGTTTTTGAACTTTGAATTTTTGGACTTGCAAAAAGAAGTTAATTTTGTGGCCTTTATGCTTCACTAATTCAAAACAAGACTTTCAACATTTGATTAGGGATCCTAGAGAAATTAGTAAACTAAGCAAGATCAATTATTATATTTATCAAGTGTATCAATTATATACATCATTATATTTTCTAATTATTAATTATCACCAATTATATCCATCAACAATTGACCTTCAACAATTAGTAACAACTTATAGCTAATCAAGAACTACAAAAGTACGAAGCAATATTTCTTGTGTGGTGAGTGGTGACTCAATATAAAGCAACTTAGGAACTTGACTTGTTGACAAGGACGAAGTCATGAATAAAAATGGGGTGGGACGATACACGAAAAAAATTATAGTGTAATTTTGTTTTTGAAAAAATGGGGGAGCCGGGGCCCGGGGTGACCCCATCTACCTCCGCCCGTGCTCGTTGAGATATATCACTCAATTCATCTTCTTCCTTAGGAATGTGATTCATCCTTAAGAACTACAAAAGTTGAGGGATTCAGATGTAGCTTAAGTGGTCAAAATTTCAAAAGGCGTGTAATTGACAAATAGGTGTCCCATTTCTCCTTTTCCCCTTAAAAAAGACTTTAGAAGTAGATGAAAAATATGTTTCCGAACTTAATACTTTATAATTCTAAAACCTTAATTATCAGGAACTATATCTATAAACATCGATTCCTCACTATCAATAATAACTTATAATCAACTAATAACTACTATAAAAGTAAACTCCGACTATTTTCCCTTTATATATAGACGATTAAATTATACGTCTTTTTAAAAATCCATTGTTCCTTTTTGGTAAGTTTTTATTTTTTGTAATTTCAAACCCCTTCGTTTGTTATAGTGTTTAATGTATAATTACATTTCAAAACATTAAGATTTTTCGTTTCAAAAAAAAGTTAAGATTTTTATTACTATGTAATAAATAAAATAAATTGACTGACATACAGACCAACAAACTTATAATTTTGAAACCCAAAAATATATATTATGTTTTTTTTTTGTATCGAATTCAAAACTCAGTTCAAACTTGAAAGAGCATCATTTTAAAAAACAATAAACAAATTTCAATAGCCACGATTTCTTCACTATTAGAGGGGTTGCCATAGTCAAATGACTCAAAAATTCCAATTAGATGACCATGCACATGAAGATCAAGGCTGTTTTTATTTTATTTTTAATTAATTGTCCATAATATGAATAAAAATAAACAGCTTGACTAAATCAATAATTATGCATAAATTATTTGGTCTTGCAAAAGCAATGCTTGTCTCATCTACACATTAATTCTTTCATACAATTTTAATATTTTGAAGTTGGTGACCTATATGTGCTCCTCATGATTAATTACACTTATTTTATTTCTAACTGTCACTAATTAAAGATATAATAATGTCTAAATAATCACAACAATTACATATCAGTCCTTAGACATTTCATTCTCATAAATAGGTCCAACTACAAACCATTTTTCAACTGTCACAACAACTGGTACTAACATCTATCTCATGGAATTAATTAATGAATTATTAATATTAAATTTCCTTTATTATTCATCGTTTTCTAGATGGGATCTCCTATTCCAAAATGTTGTTTCATCTCACTGGACGGATGATTTCCATATTAATCTTGAAAAAATAATCAAGCCTAAATTATGGGCTTTTTAGTATGATAGTTTCTATACACGTGACAATTATCCGTGGATGAAATAAAAGATGAAACACAATTTTGGAACAGATGATCCTATCCGATAATTTTCACCACAAATAATGGTTGATGCATGTCCAATCAAAATTCGAAGTCACGTTTTAAGACCTAATTGAAAATTAAATTCTGCATGCGTAGGGATAAATGTCAAACTTTCAATCGTCACACTACAAATTTTAAAAATTGAATTTTCATGTTTGAATCAGTACTCCCATTTTCTTGACATTTCACATCATTTATTCTAATTCTTTGTTGCATTTTATATAATTAATTCGAAGTGTATATATATTTAAGGAAATATTTACACACAGAGTACATGCACGTTATATGATTTATAAGATGCAATAAAAAAATTGCTATGCGAAGTCCGACTATTTTCTTAATCACAAAAAAATACTTAAATTTTTAAGGAAAAAGAGAGAGTTTTAGAAATTAAAGAAAAGAGGACAAATTATTCAAAACGTATTTATAAATTAGTTAAAGTATTTTAAACATACTCACATGGTCATATTGTACTTGCTTATATTTAGACAAGTATGGGTGGCCTATGTTTCATAAATGGCATTTAGATGGTATTATTATGCAGAACTTGCCAGTAACAACTAACAAGTCATAAATCTCCTAATTAATATGATTTTCTTTGCTGGCCTACACAGAATTGTACCCACAAACAGAAAAATAAATTCTCAAATATTATATATTGGATTATATTTGTTAAAGTAGTCTATTACGGAGTGTTTGCAATTACTAAAAAAAAAGAGGGTTTCTCATCTTTTGGCTGAAAAAAATAATTATTTTTTACTGTTTGCAAATATCAACTTCTGCTTTTGACCCTACTTCATTTAATCAGAATCTAAAACTAGAAAGATGAGTGTTTTAGATTTCTGAATCTAATTCTGGTTTGATTTTTACAAACAAATAAACACTTTAACAATTTTTTCACCAAATACTCTCAACTTCTGATTTTATTTGCAGATACTATCAAAACTTATAATTTTTAACCACTTTTACTTCTGCTACGATAAAACACTTCTTCTAAAAGCAAAGCTTTTGCAAACACTCCCTAGCACCTTAACTTTAGATAATTATAAATAGGACGGCCGCGGTTCCTCCTTGTGTGATGAAAGGCTTTAGCCCCTCCTCTCCCAATTTTTTTTTCCCAAAGGTTTCATTACTTTATATAAAATATTTATATATTAATTTTTTGTATGTAAATATTATTTTGAATTGATTTAGCCCCCAAATTTAATTAGTCTCTCCAAAGTTAAACGTCTAGCTCCACCCCTGATTATAAAGTGCCCTTAATTAGGGTTATATAAACTCATCATGAGGTTTTGCCAAGTGAATAATGCTGACATTTCAAAATTATATAAGTATAAAGTCTTGAGTTTAAAGTCCACAACGTGTATAGTTATGCATTGTTATTTCATTGTCCTTAGTAAATTTTTTTAATTGATTATTGTAATTGAATCAATTTTTGATTATAATAATATTTTAATTTTGCTTCTCGAAATTTTTGTGTTCTTTAAGGTGTATGAAACTATTTTTATAGGATGCCCTTTAGTACTTTAGAGGCATAAACACATTTGAATAGTGTAATATTTATGTTGTGTACTTGTGTTAGTACTATCCTAAATTCATACTTTTGGATATGGGAATAAATAAACTTTCCTTTCGATCTAAACTATAGAAAGAACTAATTATCATGTTAACCTACGCCAAATTTCCTTTAATCAACACACTAAAAAAAATTCCAGATTACTAGCATAAATAATTTGTTACTATACAAATCTTACAGTTACCAATAGAATACAATAAAAAAAATATTATTTTTCCTCAAACTATAATTATCAATAAATTTTAAATTATCGACATAAATATTGTAGGTATTAATTACCAATATTTTTATATTATGTTGGTAAATATTTACCTACAACGATTTTACAGACATTTTATAATTATCTAAAAATACTTATCTATATATTTTTCTGTAGGTAGTTTTTTTTCTGGTAGTGGCAATTTGTGCATGTAAATACAATAATAAGCAGGAAAAAAAAGCTAATAACAAGAAAATAAATGAATAAATACAGGTTGATTCATGATATGGCAGTGTAAAGCATTTGTCATTATCAAGCAACTTGTCGCTTTTCTATGTAAACTCCAGTTACCTCATTCATACGGAATTTCAATTTCAAATATATCATGAAAAATTATTATTACAAGGATAATTCCCGAAAAGAAAAATATTGATATAAATTGGTTTAACAAAACGGGATTTATCCAAGTTTCATTAAATAAATGAAATAAATAAACGTAATCTAAACCACGTATATATGAGTTTAGTATTTTAAATATTTCTCAGAACTAACTTGGGGGTGAATGATAAATTAATGCATAAAGAAATACTACTTAATTGCATTATTTATGAAATGTGAAAATATGAGGACGAGTCACGTCCCACATTGAAAATATGGAACAAGTTTAGATTCTTTATATAGAATTTCACTATAGTAAGTTGTAATCAAATTGAGCTCTTTCAGGTTGAAAGGTGTACCCTAATAGACCAAGTAAGTTTTAGCTAGCTTTAAGGTAGCTCAAGGAGCACTAAGGATGGTGAAGAGCACCATTCGAGTCGGAACCCGTAGAGTTCATAAACATCTGAGTGTTCATTATTATTGTGATTTGTAGTGCAACTATATGGCAAGAAAAGTAGTTTTGAACTTCTAAACCGTTCGTAAACACTGCAATTACGACAAGAAAAGTAGCAGGTACAAATATAGTCGTATCTTGAGAGACGATTGAGCTGGACAATTTCGTGTTAAAGAAAAGTGTCTAATTCTTTCCTAGGTACTGTGATATACACTCACCTATAAATCCAAAGGGTCTTCACTCTTCAATTCTTTATTTTATTTTGAGGAGGTCTTAGGTGATACCGTCTCATGGACTTAAGTTCATGAGACGGATCCTACAAAACACAAAAAACATAGGTCTTTTTTATGAGTTTGAGTTTGGATTCAAATTTTATTTATATTTAGGATACGTCTCATGGACAATACCCATGAGACCGTCTCATACATATTTTTGCCTTTTATTTTTGTTTTTTCGTGTGTGTTGGCCGGTCGTACATCAAAATAAAAATGAAGTCTATTATGAGGATCAAATTTTCTGGGAGTCTTCATTTACCTCTACAAGAAAATAAATAAAGTTAATTTGTTGAAAATGGAAATACAAAGAATTTGTGACTACAAAAAGTTGAAAAATAACTCAGATTTGTGTATAAGTTGTAAAGAAAAATAATAATTTCACATGCCTTATATTGGTGCATCCTAAAAGTTGATCTTTAGGCCTTTGGGGTTATCTTGGGAACTTATTCCCGCTATCCTGATTGGACTTTTTTTTGTATTCTTCCAACTTTTTGAGCACAAGCATTTTCTTTCCATTTTGATTTTAAAACCCAAATTTAATTCTGTAATTAATTTTCCTCATTAAATTGCAGGTTGAATAACAAAAATACAAGAATTTCAAATTTCATTTCTTTAAAAAAAAATTCAAGAGCCACAAACGAAAGTATTCTACTTTTTAATATATATATTAATATATATAAATAACAAAGAGAAAAGTGAATATTTAGTCATATTTGTTTGAATTTGTTAGCTAAAATTCAATTCACTTTGATAAGAAAATAAAATTTGACATTGCATAAAAAAATATTTTTTTTTCCTTTACACACTTTTTAAGCCAATTTGTGAATCACTTTCACACAAAGTGTGGAGAAAAAAGGGTTGAAAACACAAAAAATTGATTCTGATTGCTTTTTAGATAATCCCTTTTCTATAAAGAAAAAACAAATTAAGAAACTAAACAACTAAATTATATATAATTTAAATAATCTTCTATGTTTTTTAATTAAAGCAAGTGAAGAATTAGAAAAAGACAGTGCTTGGTTTTCATATGGTTTTTCAATTCCCTCTTTTGAAGGTCCCTATGCAAGAACTCTATAATCCAATCATTTAAAATAAATAAATTAATATTAAGTGTATCTCTCACCACTATGTAATGACAAATTTCTTGAAATTTAAAAACAAAACCCTTAATCATGAGGATGTAAATTAAACCATATAACTCCTTTTGGCTAATGGCTAAATATAAAAACCCTAATTATAGTGAATCAAACAAGAATTGCCCCCTCTCTTTATTGGCATAGTGGAGCTTTTTGCCAAAGACAAAAAAGGAGAGAAATTCTTATTCTTTGATGCCCTTCTTTCCTCCATATATACATATCTTGATTTGGGGAATAAAGTTAGTTTATAAAGATGGATGAAAAAAAGAAAAATGAAAAAATAAAATTGGATATATTTTGATAAACCAATAAAGTGATTTTACCACTTTACCCTTATAAAAGCCCAAAAGCTGACTAAAGGAGCCAAAATCCGGGATCGTTCACCCGGTCGGGTTCACCCGAACCGCCAACCCGACCAACCGACTCGACCCGAGCTCCTCCCCACCATTGATCCTCCGATAAAAAGGCTCTCCAGGATGATGCCACGTGGACCAATATGTTTGTACATAATCACCACTATAAAAGTCGCATCAATGAACAAGAGGTTAAGCTTTTACTCTTCATCCATCTCTTCACTACTCTTACTTCACCTAACCTCACGACCCGAACGACTTAAGATCGGAGGGCCTTAGCCGGGGCTCCTCCGGCTAGCCTAACGTGCGTTCATGTTTCAGTCACCCATCTAAAAATACCCGGCGAAGTGACCCCGAAGGTCGACCAAGATCCACCCCGACGTTCCACCCCGGCGAGCCCGTGTATACCGATTTTCCTGGTTAAATCGGTTGGCGCCGTCGTGGGAAAGTGAGTAGAAGTAAAGATGGTGATCAAGATGTCGAAGAGGACGAATGAAATCTTATAAATTGTTTATGTTTTCACCTTCATGGCAAATGAGAAAGGAGCATCAAGAGGTTGAAGACCGAGGGTGCCAAAAAAAAAAAAAGTAGTTGAAGCTAGCAAACGAGTAGTTGAGCACAGTAGAAAAGGGAGGGCGCCAGTGACCACTTAGGTCAAAAGTGAAGTCCCGCCCCAAAATAGGAGAAATGATGTGCCACCCCGAGATGCTACTCCAAGAAGCATAGGGTAGAAAAGATGAAGAAGAGATGAATATGCTGAAAGTACAAGAAGGGCCAAGCCTTCCTAGATCTGAAAAAGTCAAAGAGGCACGACCCTGAGGCAAGGGAGCTCAACCTCGACCCCGACCTCGAAGCAAAAATGGCCAAGCCTTCCTCGATCTGAAAAAGTCAAAGAGGCACGACCCTGAGGCAAGGGAGCTCGACCTCGACCTCGAAGCAAAAAGGGTCAACCTTCCTCGATCTGAAGGCACGACCTTGAGGCAAGGAAGCTCGACCCCGACCTCGAAGCAAAAATGGCCAAGCCTTCCTCGATCTGAAAAAGTCAAAGAGGCACGACCTTGAGGCAAGGGAGCTCGACCTCGAAGCAAAAAGTCAACCTTCCTCGATCCGGGCATGACCTTGAGGCAAGCGAGCTCGACCTCGACCTTGAAGCAAAGAGGGCCAAATCCTTCTTCTCTGGCAAAACGCCAAGAGGCACGTCCTCGAGGTAAGGGAGCCCGACCTGACCTCGATCTCGAAGCAAAGAGGGCCAAACCCGCCTTAAAATTTTATATAAAAAAAAAACAAAGAAAACAAGAAGATGAAGAAGATCAATGATATGCATTCCAAGTGTCGAGCATGTGTGTGAAAGTTGGATCCTTATGGGAAGCCTCAAAGTGTGCATAACCTCAAAGTTTCATACGTGGAAGCATCTCTATATTGTAAGTAACTCGTTTCAAATTATAAATAGTTTGCATTTGAACGCAAATTTTCTTTTTGAATGCACACTTCATTTTTTAAAGATGAAGTCATATTCTATGATCTTGAATATCACTTATCAATGAGTAAATACAATGCGATGAGGTCACAAGGCAATAACCTAAGTGTAGCTTGAAGTGAAAGTGAATATAGAGGCGCTTGGCAAAGAATGAATTAAAATAAGAGTTCATCAAATGAAATGAAATGGGGTACACAATGAAGTGCACAATGATGTGAATGGGCACAGTGAAGTGCACCATGAAGTGAACCATGAAGTAAAGAGAACAATGAAGTGAAATGAAGCGATGCTTTAGAAGATTCACATAAAAAAGCTAAACGATCAAAAAAGATCATGATATTAACCGAAAACGATCCAAAAAGATCATGACATGAAGCTAAATGATCTCAAAAAGATCATGACATTAACCAAAAATGATCCGAAAAGTTCGTGACATGAAGCTAAGCGATCCAAAAAGATCACGACATTAATCGAAGCGCGATCTAAGAAAGATCGTGACATGAAGCTAAACGATCTCAAAAGATCATGACATTAATCGAAGGTGATCCGAAAAGATCGTGACATGAAGCTAAACGGTGCAAAAGATCATGACATTAATCGGCGCGATCCGAGAAAGATCGTGACATGAAGCTAAATCATCTCGTGGAGATCTAAACAAAAAAAAGTTTACGACATTAAGGGGAAACGATCTAGGAAACATCGTGTTATGAAGTTAGATTATCTAAAAAGATCATGGCATTATTAAGCGAAATGGTATGAAAAAATCGTAATGTGAAGTCAAATGACCAAAAGTAACTCAAGGATAATTCGACGGTTAACTATATCGACGCTGCCTAATGCGCGCGAGGCCGACATATGCGTATCGCGGCGAAGTCGCGAGCCGGACATGCTTACGCCGCTTAAGCGGCCGGCCACGACGCGGTGTCGAAGCGCGAGGCCGACATGCTTACGCGAAGCGAAAGCGCGGCTTAGCCACTTACGCGGCGGCGCGAGGCCGACATGCTTACGCGAAGCGCATCGCGAGGCTAGCCACGTACGCGATGCGAAGCGAGGGCGGACATGCTTACGCCGGCCGGCTTAAGCCGGTTAGCCACTTACGCCGGCTTGCGCGAGGCCGACATGCTTACGCCGAAGCGCAGCAAATAGGCTAGCCACTTACGTGAAGCGGCGAGGCTAGATGTATGCTTATGCGGCGGCGAAAAGCTAACTTTATGCGTGCACACGGCGAAGCGCGAGGCCAGACATGCTTACGCGAAGCGCAGCGCGAGGCTAGCCACTTACGTGAAGCGAAGCGAGGCTAGATGTATGCTTATGCGATCTGCGGCGAAAAAGCTAACTATATGCGTACGGCGAAGCGCGAGGCCGCATGCTTACGCGGCCAGCGCAAAGCTAGCCACTACGTGAAGCGAGGCCGGATGTATGCTTACGCCGGCGAAAGGCTAACTATATGCGTGCGCCAGCGAAGCACGAAACTAGCCACTTACGCGAAGCGAAGCGCGAGGCCGACATGCTTATGCGGTCGAAGCGAGAGAGGCTAACTATATGCTTACACTAAGCGGCGCGAGGCCGCATATATGCTTACGCCGAAGCGTCGTGAGGCTAGCCATTTACGTGAAGCGAAGTGAGAGGCTAACTATATGCTTACACAGAGTGAAGCATGAGACCATACATACACTAACGCCGGCGAAAGTGTGAGGCCGCCGAGGCTAGCCATATGCTTACGCGGCGAAATAAGAGGCTCTTGTGATGCCAAACAAGGCTCACGTGAGGCCGGAGAGCGAAGCGCAAGGCTAATTATATGCGTCGCAAAGTGTCGCACCAGCCATACACTAACACGAAGCGCAGCGCGAGGCTAGCCATATGCTTACACGAAGCGAAGCGAGGCTAGCCATATGCTTATGCGAAGGGTGAGGAGTGAGACTAACCATACACTAACGTGTGCTAGCGAAGACGATGCCAACTATGCGCTTTACGCTAAGCGAAGCACCCAGACTAGCCATATGCTTATGCGAAGGGTGAGGCTAACATATGCTTACACAAAGTAAAGTGCGAAGCCACCCATATGCTCATGTAGAGCTAAGCAAAAAAAAAAAAAATTGTTCAAGTGTAAAGCTAGGCAAAATGCTCACGTGAAGTGAATCGTGACGTGAAGCGCAAGCATGAAGCATCACACTATAGAAGAGGCTCGCGGGAGGCCATCGGGTGAAGCACAAGCATGAAGCATCACGCTAGACAAGAGGTTTGCGAGAGGCCAAGTAAGAGGCTCCCGTGAGGCCAGGCAAGAGTCTCGTGGGAAGCCATGTAAGAGGCTCTCATAAAGCCGGGCAAGAGGCCCATGCGGAGCCAAGATGCTCACGTGAAACCAAGAGGCTCATGTGGAGCCAAGATGCTCACGTGTAATCAAGAGGCTCATGCGGAGCCAAGATGCTCACGTAAAACCAAGAGGCTCGTGCGAAGCCAAGATGCTCACGTGTAACCAAGAGGCTAGTGCGGAGCCAAAATGCTCACGCGAAATTGAGAGGCTCATGCGAAGCCAAGAGGAGGACGCTAAGCGATGAGGTTCTCTCTCCAAGAGGCTCACGTGAGGCCAAGCAAGAGGTTCATGCCCGAAAAGGCTCATCTGAGGCTAGGCAAGATGCTCACGTGAAGCCAAACAAAAATATGAAGCGTGAGACTAGGCAAGAGTTCACGAGAAACAAAGCGGGAATATAAGCAAGAACATGAAGAATGAGGCTAAGCAAGATGCTCATGTACGACGAAGTGTAAAACCTACACAAGTCTGAAAATAATTCTAAGGCTAAGAGTTCGCTGGAGCTTCATCTAAAGAAGAAAAATTAATCAGAAAAAGATTGATTGGATATCATCTGAAAAAGATAAAATTAAGCTGAAAAATATCAATTGGATATTATCTGGAAAAAATGAACCAAAACAATGACGTTGATCCAAAGAATATCATTAATAAGAAAAATGATAGAATACATTATATTCTATTACAAAAATGAAGTATGAAGGTTGAGGCAGGCGGATAGGGCAGACGGTTAGGGCAGGTGGTTAATGTGGTGCAAGATGAGACCCATCACCTCCATCCTCCACGATAGAGCGTAAAGAGCCAGCCTCACCCTGCCAACCAAGGTAGACAGGTGGTTCTATTACAAAAATGAAGTATGAAGGTTGAGGCAGGCGGATAGGGCAGGCGGTTAGGGCAGGTGGTTAATGTGGTGCAAGCTGAGACCCATCACCTCCACCCTTCACGCTAGAGCGTAAAGAGCCAGCCTCACCCTGCCAACCAAGGTAGACAAGTGGTTCTGTTACAAGAATAAAGTATGAAAGTTGAGGCAGGCGGATAGGGCAGGCAGATAGGGCAGGTGGTTAATGTGGTGCAGGCTATGACCCATCACCTCCATCCCTCACGCTAGAGCGTGAAGAGCCAAAACAAGACTAAAGGTCTTAATCTATGCTTACATGCCTTATCTCCGCGTCAGGAACCCTTTTCCCCTAGCTCTCTTTCTCTTCTCCCCTCGAGAAGGATTAACCACCCGTCTTGGGGTAACCTCCACAGCGATGGGTAGGGTAGGGCCTCTTGAGGGCTAATTAGCACCTGATTCCTCCTCGGGTTGAAATTCCACCTGAGCCCCATCTGAGAGAAAGAAACACGAAGTGAAGAGCGAGGAGGGGAGGTAGAGGTGGCACTAGGTGTAGAAGACACCTAATGGGGTGAAGCAGAGGTAGAATAGGCCGAGAAGCCCCCTTCGCAAGTTAGGCCTTCATTTGTATGGCCACCATATAAGCACGAACAACCATCTCTACAGAGAACAAGAAGTATTAGCATTAGTACACGCAAAAGAAATAAAAATAAAAATTTGAAGACAATTACCGAGAGTCCGGCCACAAGTTCGAGGTGCAGGGTTAAGCCCCACGATAGAGAGTATATCCTCATTAAGTAGTTTGGATGCTTTGAACCATCCGTTAGTTAATCGACTAGAAACAAATTTATCATCTCAAGTAGAAGGCCCGATGCCTCGAGACCGAGGTCTAGCAATCCTCCACACTGAGGATACCCTCCAAGGGCGACCTGAAAGAGGCCGAATATATACAAAAGAATCCTTCCAAGTCCCAAGAGAGAATGAGGCTTATCAATCAACAAAAAACCAACCTCACCCGTCTTGTTAGAGGAGCTCATGGAATAAAGAGATCAAAAATGGACTAAAGAGGGGTCCATATTAAAGAACCGCATAATGTTGATGAACCCAATGATATGTCTAAAAGAGTTGGGTACCATTGAGCAGGCAAATGTCTAAACCCATCAAAATATTTTCTACATGGTCTGAAAGGGAAAACCTTAGCCCTGCCTCTAAGCTAGCTACGTGAAAAGCAAGACATCGGGCGGGAGGCTTATCCATTTTATCTTCAGACCGGGGATCACGATCTCATAATCGTCTAAAAAAAATGATCTATGAGGAATCTCATGAGTCTCTACGGAGGATCTAATAAGATCCTGGGGCGGACACCTCGTGATCTATCTCACCATCGTCACGATTAGAATGAGAAGAGCTGAGGACGACCCCGACCCAGACCCCGAGTCAAATCTAGAAGAACTAGAAGAAGACATTAAGGGGAAGAAATGATCTACCTGGAGGACAAGTGGAGGAAACCCTAAGAGACAAATGGAGGACAACGCGCGATGAAGGAGATTTAACCCGACGCGCGACGCCGGGCGGAGACGAACCCGACGTGCGCGACGGTGAAGAGAGAAGGACGCGACGCGAATGGACGACGCGATGCGAACGGGACGATCACAAAGCCAACGAGAGAACAAGTGAGACGACGACGGCCGAAGAAAAACCCTAGGGCAAACCAGACTTGATTTTCACTGAGAGAAGGTAAATAAAAATTTACCCCCTTGTCAATATTTGGTACCATTGGAGAATTCAATAGTCAAGAGAACGACGGCTCAAATTCGAAGCCTTTCAAATTCAATAAACTAGTTCAAACTTCTTTTACTTAGAAAATAAAAGAAGTTGGGGGAGTAATGATAAACCAATAAAGTGATTTTACCACTTTACCCTTATAAAAGCCCAAAGTGACTAAAGGAGCCAAAATCCGCGATCGTTCACCCGGGTCGGGTTCACCCGAACCGCCAACCCGACCCGAACCGACTCGACCCGAGCTCCTCCCCACCATTGATCCTCTGATAAAAAGGCTCTCCAGATGATGCCACGTGGACCAATATGTTTGTACATAATCACCACTATAAAAGTCAGGTACAATGAACAAGAGGTTAAGCTTTTACTCTTCATCCATCTCTTCACTACTCTTACTTCACCTAACCTCACGACCCGAACTGACTTAAGCATCGGAGGGCCTTAGCCGGGGCTCCTCCGCTAGCTAACCTAACGTGCGTTCATGTTTCAGTCACCCATCTAAAAATACCCGAAGTGACCCCGAAGGTCGACCCCGAAGATCCACCCCGACGTTCCACCCCGAAGGGAGCCTTCAGGTATACTGATTTTCCTGGTTAAATCATATTTATATATTCCCTCTCTCTAACACATATATAGAAATATAGAATAAGTTGTTGAGGTTTAGAAAATTGGACATGAACATGGAGGAACATGGGATACAGATGTCTTTTTTATCTCTGTTTTTTTTTTAAAAAAATAAAAATAGTCACTACAAAGAAATTCCTTAACAATGGACATTTGCTTGGTCCATATTTGCTAAAAATGGCTTTGAGAAAATGGGAATCCAATGGCAATGGGAATGGTACTTAGAAGGTTAATTACAAATATATATAGGGAAATTAGGGAAAATACCCCCACCAAGGGGGTATTAAAGAAAAATACCCCCACTTTATTAAATAAGGAAATATGTCCCTTTTCACCCCCTAAAAAGTCTAATTTGCCCTTGACTTAGAAAAATCCCCCCTAAAAAAAGAAAAAAGCTGCAACAACCTTTTGGAAGAGCAAGAATTAGAAGAGTTAATTTTCACCATTACAAACCCTAGTTTCATAAAGAAGACAAGCTTTTGAGAAGGAGAAATAAGATTTATGAGTAAGAGCAAGATTTACGAGTGCCAACTTAATATTTGACATTTAACATAACTGTCCACCCAAATGTCTAGACAAGTGCCCACTTAATACACATGCCCACATTTGTGCCTACTCAAATGCCCACGTTTGTGCCCACCAATTACAAGTTGCGAGAAAAATCGATTACACCATTTTCAGAAAATTTCAACAACAATTACGGAATGGGGATCATTCTATACACAATATCTAACTATTCAAATTATACCCAACCAAAAATCATGAAAAATTGGGTAATCGAACCATTTTGCGAACTTGTGCCCACTAATACACATGTCCACTTAGGTGCCTACGGTTCTGCCTATATTTTTGCCCACCCAATTGTCCACGCCAAAACCCACCCAAATGCCCACTAATCAGGGTATAGTCTATTCCCGCCCCAAGTGCCCACGCAAGCGCCCACTTAATACACATGCCCACTTAGGTGCCTACGATTTTGCCCACATTTTTGCCCACCAAATACAAGTTTGTAGAAAATCGAAACTATTCATATTTTGAGGTAATAAATGAGATTTATTTTGTCGAACCCAGGTCCTTTCGAAGCAAACTCTCCAGTCAACAAATGCTTATATTTCTTCAATATTCCGCTTCTCCTTCGAATGCCTAAACTAGGGTTTGTAATTGTAATTAAAGATAAACTCGTAAATCTTGCTCGTGCTCATAAATCTTGTTTCTCCTTCTCAAAAGTTTGTCTTCTTTGTGAAACTAGGGTTTGTTAATGGTGAAAATGAACTCCCGATTCGAACTCCAACTCTTCCAAAAGATTATTGCAGCTTTTTCCTTTTTTTTTTGGATTTTTCTAAGTCAAGGGTAAAATAGACTTTTTAGGGGGTGAAGATGGGTATATTTCCTTATTTAATAAAGCGGGGGCATTTTTCTTTAATACCCCTTGATGGGGGGTATTTTCCCAAATTTCCCATATATATATTTCAATAGTTCAGAGTTTTGGTCATATTGGGATCTATAAGATTACAACTATCACTAATATTTGATTCATTATTAAGGTTTAATTCAAAGAAAACAAAATCTATCATTCTATATTGGTAACATGATAATAATTAATATAAATTACACGATGCTTTGTAGACAAATCATATATAAAATGCTACTATTATTGTATTCATGGTATTTATGTATCGAAACAGGAAAAAAAAATTGAAATTGACTATATGGAGTAACTAATCAAATCTCAGTAATCGATATATTTTTTTTTTGAGAGACTCAGTAATCGATATTGATTGCAAATCATGCACCAATTTGTTTTGTTGACTAGATGTTCATGATGCATGAGAAAGCAACCATTATTATTCTCTTAAAACTTATTAAACTTTCCATTTTCCCACATTACAGCTAGGGTGGAAATGAGTCAAGTCGAGCCGGGCTTTGAATTAGAAGGTCTGGATTTTAGGCTCAAGTCTGACATATTATTTGTAATAGACTTTTCCATAGGTTCGACCTAACATTTTTAAGTAAAAAGGCCAAGTTTGGGCATATTTAAAGTCTGTTTGAGTCTATCAAAGTCAATTTGAAATAAATATTAATTGTAAACTACAAAAAATAGACTAGTAGCTATCTCACAATAGTCAATATATTATTCATAATAAAAACAATAAAATGCACATGGTAATATAATTCATTACGCTACATCTCCAAAGAATGAAAAAACATAAATACTATAATAATACAACATCCAATAAATCCATAACAATAACAAATCCAAATACAAAATAAGTGTCTCATTGGGGTTCTAATAATATTATATTTATATATAAGATATATGTAATATTTTTACACAATTTATATCTTCAATATTTATATAAAATATAATGCATACATGTATTATATATATATGTATATATATTATACTTAGGTCTTAAATAGGCCGACCTTTTGAGCTTAAAATATTTTTTTTAAAGGTTCAAGTTTGACTCAACTATTTAAATAGACTTTGTAAAAGGTCTGAGTCTGATCCAATTGTTAAATAGGCCAAACCAAGCCAGACCCTTAGTAGGCCGGGCCATAGGTCCTTGTTGGATAGCCTGACCCATTTCCATCCCTAATTACAACATTGTTAGCCCGCTAGATAATGTTTGATAAATGTTGTTATCATGATTTTGATGATTTTGTTTTAAATAATTTTTACACCAAAACAATATTTAATAATGTTGTCCAAAAACTCCCGATTATTTTAAAATATTTTTACTAATTTTTCGGAGTATTTCTTGAAGTTTATTTTCGATAAAAATTGGACAAAACTTCCGTTTTCACGTTGACCTGGTCGCCCTAGGGCAACCTGTTCTGAAGATATGTTTTGAAACAGATAAACGCAAAAGCAAAATGAGGTCGACCTGGCCAACAACTGGGTGTCGACTCCGCCCCAGGGTCGACCGCACTGGATTATTCGATTGAGACAGAACGTCCTGGACTTGGTTTTTGAGGCAAAACGACCGGCCAGGGCACACATGGTCGACCGGTCGGACTTCGTCGACCGTCGGCCGTGCCTGTAAAATTATGGTTTTATTTTCAAACGTCTATTTGTGCGCGACCGGTCGCCCTAATGTTTTGACAGCAAATTCTAACTGTTGTGCAACATACCAACTTTCCTTAATTTGTGGGATTGATTTCTAACAGCTATATTCTTGATTTTAATTGCATTTTTCTATAGATTTTCAATCCTCAAGAGGAGCCTATACATGTTCAATCATCTCCTATAAATAGATGAAGTTTTGGAGCAACAAAGACAACCATTGAGATACAATACAACAAGACACATTCAAAGCAAACACTTGTTCTTTCATTGTTCATATTCTTGTTGTAATTTGTCTAGCTTATCACTTTCACATCTTGAGGTCTAGGCTTATTTCTTGATTACACTTGCACTCAAATTGTATTATTCATTATTGAGTTGTAATCTTGATTTTTGTGGTCATCATTCAACACAAGATATCCTTGTGAGTGTTCTTGTGGTAAGAACACAATTGGACGATCTAGGTAATAGGTGCTAGAAGATTGTGGTGATCTTCTTATTAAAGAGTGTGGTGCTCTTTGAGGTGTTGAAGAATTTGGTGTTCTTCAAGGTTGAAGATTGTGGTGATCTTCACAATGTGCCGTTGAAGGAAGATTGTGGTAATATTCAAGGAGATTGTGGTAATCTACAAAGTGGTGTTGAAGAAGAGTATGGTGCTCTTCAAGGTGATGTTGTAAGGTGTTGTTGTATTAATTTTGGTAATTAATAAAATCTTTTTTCTTTTTGAAATCCATCCCGGATATACTGGGGTGGTAGAGGATTAGGCCCTAGGTGGGTTGAACCTCTATAAATCGATGTGTGTTGTTTACTTCCCGCACCTTCCATTCTTGTGTTGCTTGATTAATTGGAAAAAGAGGGCATAATCGAGAAAATGGAGATAATCTATTCACCCCCTCTAGATTATCGTAGCCGAATGGACTTACAGATAACTCATTATAGACAAAAATATCTGTTACCAAACATTTTTTTCTCTCTCTAAGAAAACTCTCTTAGCCTTTAACCCTAAATACCCGTCGCTCTTCTCTCTCCCTCTCAACCTAAAGCCTCCCCCCACCAACCTCTTGCCGGCAGAAGCTGGATGGCCAACGACGACTAGTCGCTGGTCAAGCCGTTTTTTAGTCCCATGATGTCTTATCTGTGCTCAGATCCGAGCTTTGGAGGATCTCATGGAGGCGGGCAGCGGCGGTCCAGCCATGGCTCAGTGGCGGATGTGGTGGTGGGGCGACGGCGGTAGATCGAGAGGAGGGGAGGTTTTTTTTTTTCCTTTTCTTGTTTTTGGTTTTGGTGTTCGTTTTTTTGTCTGTTGTAAGGGGTGGGGGAAATTTTGGTGGTGGTCTGGGCATGGATGGACGGTGGTGTGGATTTGAGGGAGGAAGAGGCCGATTTCATGCCTTTTGGTTTCTTCATTCTCTATAGGTGTTTTTTACTTTTGTCCCCAACAGGTGGCTTTTTGTCCCAATAAGTGGCTTTCATATTTTGTCCCATTTGTGGATTTGCTCAGAAGACTGAGATGTGCCTTTATCCGATTATATGCGATAGAAACGATATCAAGTTCTTTGGTACGTGTTTTGTCCAGCGCTGATGCGAAACTTTGAATCTATGGATTATTTAGATCTATTAGGTTTAAAGCTTGTTTTTTAGATCTGCATAGATCTATGATCTGTAGGCTTGCAATTGTTTTACTTTGTATATTGTAATCAGTTCTACGTTCTTTTGTTAAATGAATGATATTCATTTTGACTCAAAAAAAAAAAGATAACTCATTATAGACTTGTTAATTAGAGTTTGACCAAAGAAAGGACAATGGACAACCATTTTGGATCTTAATTATCGTTGCAGAAACCGCTAGGCGCTAGTGGGGCAGCTATAACGCCTATAAATTATACTATTGTTTTTTTAATTTAACCAATTTCTGGCCGCCTAGGTCTGACTTTTTGGTTGCCTAGCCCGCCTAAGCGAGCACTTAAGCTTATTGTTGCTAGAAACGATCTTTTCACTAATTTGAACAAAATCGGTTCGGCCTAGAGGTGTTTAGTCGGCTGTCTAGGCCGATTTTTCAACACTGGTCTTAATAAGATTATCTTAGTAATCTCAAATACTCCCTATTTATAATATAAATATCACCAAAAATATAATATAACCCATATTTAATTATGATAAACTATACCCGTGATCCTTTATTCCATTTAGTGTTTTATCATATATATACAATGAAGTAAAAATTAACCAAGCGACAAGTATTGTTTTATTTAATTGAGTTGAAATAAGATAAATTCAATTTGAAATTGAATTTTAACTAGTTTTCTCGAAGTGTTGGTAACTCTTATTGAAGCACTAGCACTCCATTGTCATCTGGAATTAGTTCTTTGTCACACAAATTAAAACTTTAATTCATTATTAATTTCGACTTTTAGTAATCAATAATGGATTCTCAGTTCGATTTGATGTTTCATGTTACGTTAAATATATAAGTTTTTTTGGTTTTACAGTTGTTTCTCTGTGGATTGTGAAGGAAATGGGAAAAATAAAAGAGGAGGACTTTGTGTTTTGTGGAGAGACCCGTTTGATCTCTCATTGGTATCCTACTCGAATAATCATATTTTGTGTCGTGTGATAGCTTCGTATACAAATGCAGAATGGTTTTTTTCAGGAGTGTATGGTTGGGCAGAGCAAGGTATGAAATGGAGAACATGGGACCTCATGAGGACCATTGCAATGAAAAATCACCAACCGTGGCTATGCGTAGGAGACTTTAATGAAATCCTATGGATCCATGAAAAGAAAGGAGGGTCAATGAAACCACTAAACTACCTGGAGGCTTTTAGAAAGGTAATTGAGGAGTGTTTTTTGAATGATCTGGGGTATACAGGTGACGGATTCACGTGGACAAACAACCAAGCCAATGAGAATAATATTATGGAGAGATTAGATCGGGCTATGGCTAATGAAGAATGGAGAGTATTGCATCCCTTCTGTCGAATTGAACATCTCCCACGCATTAAATCCGACCACAATCCAATACTGGTGGAGTTTGATGTATCCCACAAGAGGTCTACCCACAAGCGCCAGAAACGCCGTAGAGTATTCAGATTCGAAAGAATGTGGACGGAACATCATGGGTACAAACGGGTGATTGAAAATTCGTGGAACCAATATGAGGGTGATTTTGGAGAAAAAATAAAGCATTGTGCAGAATCACTGCTTTCGTGGGATAAATGGGAATTCGGACATATTAACAGCAAAATTCAAAAGCTCACTAGACAACTAGTGCACATACAGAAACGCGAGCAGACACAAGATATAATCATGCAAGAAAAAGCTATCACTAGTGAGTTGGAGGAGACATTTAAGCTAGAAGAGCTCATGTGGCAACAACGATCTCGAGCATTGTGGCTCACAGAGGGAGATAGAAACACGAAATGTTTTCATCAGAAAGCATCCCAACAGCAAAAACGAAACACTATTGATCGGGTTAAAAATAGTGAAGGGTCATGGTGTGAGACATATGAGGAGATAGCAAATGAGATGATCGGGTATTTCAGAAATCTGTTCAAAAGTGGTGGCCAATCTGACAATCTTACAATCTTTGATTCTATGGAAACCGGAGTCACACCGGACATGAATCGGGCTCTAATGGAACCCTACTCGGCAGAGGAGATTTATGGGGCCCTACAACAGATGCATCCATCTAAAGCTCCAGGACTCGACGGTATGCCTCCTCTCTTTTTTCAAAAATTTTGGCACATTATTCAAAGAGATTTTGTTTCTGCTATTCTACACATTCTGAATGATGGCCATGACCCCTCAAAATTAAATCAAACCTTCATTGTCTTAATCCCAAAAGTGAAAAATCCTGAAACAGCAAAAGACTTTCGTCCTATATCTCTTTGTAATGTGATTTTTCGTGTTATTACTAAAACAATTGCAAATAGATTAAAGTTAGTCTTACCTCAAATCATCTCTCCAAACCAAAGCGCTTTTATCCCCACCCGACTTATCACCGACAATGCAATGGCTGCTTTTGAGATCTTTCATAGTATGAAAAAGAAAACTAATGGAAAAAATGGGCATTGTACGTTGAAACTTGATATGAGTAAAGCATATGACCGAGTTGAATGGGACTTCTTAAAAAATATCATGCTTAAACTCGATTTTGCGTCGAATTGGGTTGATATGATAATGCGTTGTGTTTCCACAGTTTTTACTCTATCTTGATCAATGGCGTTCCAATAGATTTTTTTAGTCCAGAACGGGGGCTCAGACAGGGAGATCCCCCATCACCCTATTTGTTTCACCCATCTCTTAATTGCAGCTGAAAAACGTGGAGCAATACACGGATTTAAAGTTGCTAGATACGCCCCTCCGGTCTCCCATCTCTTTTTTGTCGATGATAGTATTCTCTTTTTCCGAGCTACAACACAAGAGTCAAAGACGATAAAAGATATTATCAAGGCGTACGAGAAAGCGTCAGGTCAACAGATTAACTTAGAAAAATCTGAGATTATGACGAGTGCGAATATAAATAGTGAACAACGGAGGTTGGTGGGTGAAGTTTTGGGTGTGCAGCAAGTGGAAAATCATGGAAAATATTTGGGGTTACCAGCTTTGATTGGAAGGTCTAAGAAGATTGTCTTTCAACATGTGCAAGAAAGGGTGATTCAAAAACTCAAAGGATGGAAGGAAAAATCACTTTCAATTACCGGCAAGGAAATACTCATAAAAGCAGTCATTCAATCGATACCCACCTATATTATGAGTTGTTTCCTTTTACCTCAATGTATTTGGCAAGATATTGAGAAAAAAATAGCATAATTTTGGTGGGGGGCCGACGAAGACAAAAAGAAGATACATTGGGTTGGATGGAATGAATTGACAAAGTCCAAGGAGTATGGTGGACTGGAAATGAGATCGATGTACCATTTTAATATTGGCATGCTTGCAAAATAATTTTGGCGTCTTCTTGAAAATACGGACTCATTGGCAGCTCGGATTCTCAAGGCGAAATACTACCCTAGAACATCAATTCTACAAGCCGAGAGAGGGTATCACCCAAGCTTCTTGTGGCGGAGTATTCTTGAAGCCAAAAATGTGATTAAGGAAGGGATAGGATGGAGCGTTGGAAATGGGCAGTGTATTTTAGTTCGAGACGACAAGTGGATCGGCTCAGCAAATCCTGAGGGATTGAAGGGGGACGTGTCAAGAATCCCAACAAACTTGAGGGTTTGTGAACTGATAGATATGGAAAACGGCAATTGGAGACACTCAGAAATAAAACAAATGTTTGACAGAATTGACGTGAACAGAATTACGAGCATGCACGTTAGCAGACGTATGCCACCAGATAAGCATGTTTGGATTCATAATAAATCGGGCCTATTAACTGTAAGGTCTAATGGGTTTTTAAGAGGGCCAGCTTACGGGCCAGGCCTCTCTCTGACCTGATAACTAGTATCGCCTCCCCGCCCAGCTCTATCAGCAGACCCTTTCTTTTGCAAGACTTAAAAAAATAAAGAAGATCAACAAGGAGTGCATAACGTTTCTTCAAGTTGCAAAAACACGGCGTGGAAGCAAATGTGGAGACTACGAGTTATCCCGAAAGTAAAACATTTTTTGTGGAGGGCAAGTAATGAATCACTACCTACAAAAAATGAACTACTACGAATAGGATTACAGATTGATCCCATTTGTGAACTATGTGGAGAAGAGATTGAGTCAGTCACACATTTGTTTCTAGAATGCCGAGCTACTCTCCCAATTTGGTATTTAAGCACACTCCGATTGGACTTTCGCAATCAGACATACGGCTCTTTCAAGAATTTCTTGTGGACAATGTTACACCATCAACCCATGGAATATGTGGAAGTGTTGGCTATAATTGCATGGAAAATCTGGATAGGCCGTAATAAATGGTGCATGGAGAAGAAGACATTTGATATTATGAAGGTTATTAATGGGGTTCAACTGATGACAATGGAAATGTATAAGGCGAACCAATTTTCCCGGAAAGAAAAAAGGGCGAATGATAGAACACAGTGGATACCGCCACTGCCCGGCACTTTAAATATGAACACGGATGTTGCGGTTTTCAAGGATGGGACAGTTGGGTTCGATTTTGTGATTAGGGATGGCGTAGGGGATGCTCTATTTGTAGGCGCTCGGCGTGAAAATAAATCAGGTAGCAGGACGGCAATGGAAGGTCTAGCCCTGTTATTTGCTGTCCATAGTGCACTTGAAGCAGGATTCAGGGAGTTTCAGATCGGAAGTGATTCTAAATGTCTCATTAATAACCTTCGAGGAAAAAGGAGACCCGACTTAAGCGAGGAGGTGATCATCGAAGATATTAAACATTGCACCAAAATTGCAGGCTGTAAAGACTTCATTCATATTCATAGGGAAGCAAATCAAATGGCTCATGCTCTAGCACATTATCCAAGGGATACTGATGATAGTCTGTTTTGGAATGAAGAGTTTCCTATTAATGTGGAAGAGATTCGAAAAAATGATGTATTGCTGTTAGATCATGATTAATAAAATTCATTCCTTTCCTTCTCAAAAATATATATGTATATATATATATGTAAATAAGTTTTTTTTTCTTTAATATATAGTAATAGTGAAGTTATATACACTTGGTGTGTATGATGAAGTAAAATAAGATATTAACAATAAATAAAAAATAAATTGTATACTATGTTATTGAATTAGTTAATAGTAAATTAACCATCCATCCATTTGGATGTCTGTTAGAGATTTTTCTTACCGTAAGTCTACGGTGTCAAGTTTTAATATAGAGAAGTAAGATTGTCGAATCCACATGGACTAATAAATTAATGCGCTAAGTATTGAACTAAGATAGCCTTATTTTTATTTAGACGATCGAAATTGAATGATTGTTGTGGAAGAAAAGATAAGAATAACCACAAAAACACAAGATGAAAATAATAGTGGAATTACCAAGGGAAATGAAATGGATTCCCGGGTTATGGTTTCAATTAATATTCCTCTTGTTTTACGATTTAATCAAAGCCAAAGTTATTATCAATACACCTATAAGACGATCACAACGGTATTTTATCCTCCATCTTGAGATGTATTTAAAGTGTAGATTGGAATATCTATGCTAGTATCTCTACTCAACATAAAAAAATCAATAGCCTTGCCTTTAGAATCGGCAGCCGCGTTAGTCCATGACGACCAATGCAGCGCCCGCCCGAGTTTTTCACCCACCAAATGTTGGAATTTGCTTTTGAGCCCTTCTTCAAAGTTGTAGCTCTATCTCTTAGCTTTCCATAGCCACTTGAATCATCTCAATATCAATTATGTAGAGAGAGTTATGGCTAAAATACGAAACGCTGCCAGTGATGGAAATTTCGGCGCGTTTGGACGTTTCTTCAAATCAATCTCTCTTTGTTTGCTCGTTTGTACTTCTTTTGATACACGATTCATTACTATGACTATAAACTCAATATAATTGGCTCTCAACATGGCTTGGCTACTCAAATGACTCAAAATACTCAAAAACAACACAAAACTCAAGTCTTGAAGCCCAAATCAATGGTATAAAACCAAGTGAACAAATACCCCCAAACTTAAACTGTTGGTCGTCCGGTCAACACTTTTAAAAACAAGACAAAACATGACTGGGAGTAATGAAAAGTTGAACGCACAACAACTCCATAAAATTTTGTATTGTTCATTGTAGGTATCAAGCAACGAATTAACGAAGCCTCAAACATCTAACATAGAGCACATATTAAAGAAACCATGGTAAATGCTAAGAATTACACCTCACAAAGATCAAGTGTATACTCTCATCTCGAATGAATATAGGACGTGTTTACGCTCAATTCAATTCAATATTGCGACTTACCATAGGCTTGCAAATCGTCTCATATCTCCGCCACTAGGATGTATGCAAAATTGTGAATAAAAAAGGACTTTTTTCCTTTGGTTGTAATGAAGGCTCTTTGGTTGGGGTAGGAAAATATGGATAGAGTGACTCAAACTCGAGCGTATAAACCGGTGAGCATATAATTCATCTACATTAAAGCTCAATATGCTACTCAAACCACCTCTCATTTTCACCAACTCTTCTTATCTCCATCCCCTTTATTTTGTAAACTCAACCATTCACATTACAATTTTTAACCTCCAAGTTCATTCAAAGAAAACTCATTCATCGATCTATTTTTTTTTTTTACTCTTATATGAGTTTTCAACATTTCATATCTCCTTTTTCTTTCTCTTTTGTTCTCATCAACCAACTATAACATCACCTTCTAACATTTTGATTTCACCCATTCACCCTTATTCAATTCCTTTACTCAATGTTATACGCTCAAGTGTTGGGTAAAAGATTTATCAAGTTAAGGCTTGAATTGTGGCTATTAAAAATTAGGCAATAGGCTCAAGTTGGCTAACTAGGGATTTCAATATCATCATTAGGTAAGCAAAAGGCTTGAAGGGCTAACAAAATGGCCTTTGATCATTTTCACAATTCGCATACAACATGTGACCTTGACAGAGATGCCAGAGCAAGTTATAGAATTCTAACAACATGAATGATACACTCAAATCACAAACAAGACTGCATATGATGCAAACAGTAAAGGCTCAAAAGCTCACACGCTTGTAAATATGTAATTCAAAGCATCAAACCAAGTTTTCCATCTTAACATGCTCAATGTTATCTATTTATGGCTCAATCAACTCATGCTCAACACTCAATCCAAACAATACAAAATTTTCAAAATCAATCACAAATTACAATCAAGAGATTAACTCACTCCCTAAAATCTATGAAAGCAATAAACATGCTAAAATTGTAAACATGCTACTAATGCAAATGCAACTTAAAATGCTCTACATGCAACTATATGAAAACACACAAACAAATGCAATTTTTTTTTACACACTTCAAATCAAAATACTCACACATTTCAAATCAAAATACTAACTCTCCCCCAAACTTGAATGAAATTTTATCGAAACAAGGAAAAGATAGAATTTCAAGAAAGAAAAAATGTGAAGTTACCATTGGGTTGCCTCCCAACAAGCGCTAGGTTTACCGCCTATAGCTCGACGATGAATTGGTGCCTCCCTTGAATGCATATATTAGCTTTGGGTCATGGTCAAGTGCCATATTTGCCTTACTTGCACTGATAATGCATACTGGGGTGTCCAAGCAAGGATTTGAGTCCTGGTGTAGGAATATACTGATCTGGTTTACGTGTATGTTGTTCGTTTGCATACGTATGATCAGTATTTTTCTAGTTTTGGAACAACTTTCTTATAATATCTCGCACGAACCGCTCATTCGTACACGCTGGTTGTGTGTTCCTTGTCCTGTTTTTGTTCCTTTTCGCGCCACATACTATTTGACCGTGCATAGACATACAACTGTGTGTGGTTCTAAACTTTCTTGCTCTTCTAGGATCTTCAACTCCTCGTATTCGGTATCATTCCTTCGATGAATGACACTATATTGTTCATTCGAGTTGGCTTGATGGTGCTTAAAAATTGGCTCTTTTGATGTTGCCCATATTGTAACTAATTGCCCATTTGAGTCTCGAGATTTTCAATTGTGAATCCATAGTATTGGCCAATTGTGTCAATTGCAACTTCATCTTGTCCATCTTTGCTTCGTTTTTGGTAAGGCTATTTCCCATTTCCTCATGAATAAATTTATTTGACTCATAAATGAAGTCGTTTGATTCATGAATGAAATGAGGCGTCTTCCAAAGATGGTTTTGCCTCTTCCATCCGAATAGGTGCACCTATACCAATTCAAAGAAACAAATCAAGCATTGTAGAAGTAGAATTTACAAAAGAAAAATGAAATAAAAATAAAAAAAATGTCTAAATTAAGAATAATTCTATCTTTCGCAATATTAGCACCAAAAATTGTATTAGTCCAACAACGCGCCAAAAACTTGTTAGAGATTTTTCTTACCGCAAGTCTACGGTGTCAATTTTTAATATAGAGAAGTAAGATTGTCGAATCCACAGGGACTAATAAATTAATGCGCTAAGTATTGAACTAAGATAGCCTTATTTTTATTTAGACGATCGAAATTGAATGATTGTTGTGGAAGAAAAGATAAGAATAACCACAAAAACACAAGATGAAAATAATAGTGGAATTACCAAGGGAAATGAAATGGATTCCCGGGTTATGGTTTCAATTAATATTTCTCTTGTTTTACGATTTAATCAAAGCCAAAGTTATTATCAATATACCTATAAGACGATCACATCGGTATTTTATCCTCCATCTCGAGATGTATATAAAGTGTAGATTGGAATATCTATGCTAGTATCTCTACTCAACATAAGATACACAACTCCCAAATGCACAAAAGATCAAATATCCTCACAAATATTCACAAGCCTCTCGATTATGCAAAAATTCATGTCAAGTACTCAAGATCTAATATTGAAACTCATCTATCGAATTATGAATCAATATATCAAACATGTTAAATCATTGGCCAAATGATAAAACAAGAATAAGAACAAAGTACTCAAATAGGCTTCAAGACAATAACTTCAATTAAGATTAAAACAATCAACAAGAGTTCAATTAATCTACTTCCAAAACCCTGAAATCACAAGAAATTTAGCTACCCATTATAAATAAACAACTCATAGACAAATTGTTCATCATCATAAGAAACTAAAATGAAAGATTAAAGCACAAAGAATGAGAAAACTTAGGGAAATGGATAATCTCTCGATTAATCTTCAATCCTCAAGCTCCGATTCGACCCGATTCTTCCCTTGATTCTTCCTTGATGAAATTGATGTGTTTCTTGTGTTCTTGGGTGTATTTCCAGCCTTTTTTCCATACCCTAGATCAAGCCTCCCATTTATGTATTTATAGCCCCTAAAAAGTCCAAGAAAAAAGTGAAGAAACATAGTAATTTCCGCCCCGGAGCGCCCAGCAATTTCGCAAAATCGAGCCGCCGGGCGCAGAGCTTACCTGACGGACGACTGCGGCAGCCCGCCCGAGTTTTTCACCCACCAAATGTTGGAATTTGCTTTTGAGCCCTTCTTCAAAGTTGTATCTCTATCTCTTAGCTTTCCATAGCCACTTGAATCATCTCAATATCAATGTTGTAGAGAGAGTTATGGCCAAAATACGAAACGCTGCCAGTGATGGAAATTTCAGACGCGTTTGGACGTTTCTTCAAATCAATCTCTCTTTGTTTGCTCGTTTGTACTTCTTTTGATATACGATTCATTACTATAACTATAAACTCAATATAATTGGCTCTCAACATGACTTGGCTACTCAAATGACTCAAAATACTCAAAAACAACACAAAACTCAAGTCTTGGAAGCCCAAATCAATGGTATAAAACCAAGTGAACAATGTCATAAATTAATCGCCCTACACAAAAATAGATAAATACTAGATTAGAAATACTATAGAGTTATTTATATTTTATAATTATGTCCAATTTCTTCCTTGCAGTCTTTGTCTTTGTACTAGGAACTAATTGGCAGACCAATCTTATGCTTTTATCAGTTTATGTCAGAGACTTCCACATTGGAGAATCTTTGTCAGGACTCAGGGCTATCAATTAGATCCACTTTTGGTCATTAATTTTGCTTATTATATATCTTAATATGTTTTTCTGTAATAAACATTTTTATAATTAAAAGAGAACAGGTTTCATGAGGGCAAAATCCATGGCCTTAACTTAATATCCAGTACTAGTAGTGCTGTGGAAGATTGATTTTAGGTCATTAATTAGAACAACACTAGTGTGTTACTAGAGATTGTCACACGTTTTGGTGTTGTAAATTTATTTGTGATAGTTATATGATATCCAAAATACTAATTATAAATACTAAACAAAAATTAAAAATTCAGAGGAGTATTATACAAATTGTTCACTTAAAATTCTGTTTTTTTAGAAATTATATTCAATAAAAATATCAGTTGTTGTCATTGTATCTTGGCGTTCAATTGTACTAATTTTATTAGCCAAAAGTATCGTGACATTCAAGTGATGTCATTTTAAGATTTCTATAAGATTTAAATAGGCAAATAAATGTTTTTTTTTGAGATGAGGCAGACAAATCACTTCAATTAAATTTGCATGATATTTAGTAAGTAATTTGAACAATTTATTTATTTTTTATTTATTTGTGTTTTGATTGTCAATATATATCACATACGCATAATTTTTTATTTTTATATAAAAAATGTATATATAGATAGAATCTTTGAATTTTTTATTTTTTATTATCTTTTAGATTATAATAACCTATATAGATAGAATTTTTAATTTTCCAAAAAAGTAGATATATAGATAAAATCCCTGATTTTTAGATTATTTGTTATCTTTTAGATTATATATGGAAAATATGAAAAAAAAAATGTATTTAGGGTGGTGACATGTGGCATATTTGTGAGGATGACAAATATGGGAGGATGAGGATGACAAATTGCCATATGCCTAGGAGTATTGAGGTGGTGACATGTGGCATATTTGTTTGGGTTTATTTTAGTACAATTGGGGGAATTTGGGGAGGGGACACACGCTCTTGTATAGGATTGAACCCGGGTCATTCATCCTCACAACACATGTCTCAACCATTAGAGCACAAAATTGATCTTTAGTATATAAGATTGATTCTACTTTTTAATTTATTTTCTTGGTTCCATTATTTTATAATAGCACAATAATTTCAAGAGTTATAGTTAGACTTAGCGATGTCAATAGTGGTCCGAGTACGACCTAGACTCCGCCTCATCTGGGGCGAGTTTGGGACATATAAATGGATTTGGGGCAAATAACGGGTATGAGTTTTTAGATCGGATGGGTATGGGTTAGGTGGTGGATTTAGTCGGACCACACTCGGACCTTAATTCCACCAAATATAATTGGTGTATATATATAGATTGTATATATTATTGTTCTAGAACTCTTGTATATATTTTTTATTGGTGCCCATTGCATAATTCATATAAAATTATATAAATATCACATTTAACACACTTTTTCAATATTATGATTAAAAATCATATAAATTTGGTCAAATATATGAAGATAGTGGTTTAACTAGCGGGTCTTACCAACTAAACACGGGTATGGATTGGGAAGGATCCTGGTCTCGGAGACGGGTTGGGGTTGGGTCTGAGTCTGGGTCTTGTGCATTTTCAATGGGTCGAGTCTGAGCGGACTCAACTCAGGCCCGGCCCATTGACATCCCTAGATAGAGTACAAGTTTGAAATAGTTGAACAATATAATTAGAACATTACAATGTTTCCCAAATATTTAATTATTTGAACGAAAATCAGATCTATCATAATGATGTGAGATCAATTAGATTTAGCTATTATCTTATTATTTAGTATTAAAAACGCAATATATATTTTTAAAGAAAATTTTCTGATTTTCAAATAATAGAGAAAAGTTAATTGATGAATCTTGATTCTTGATCCTGCAGCTTCTTATAAATTGTTCGGAGGCCCAATCCAATAAATCAACAAGCCTACTACTCATCGTTAAGCCTATAAGGGGCTCCAGTTATGAAGTATTATCCACATCATCTTTTTGGGCTAATGAAGTAAGTGAAAGCCCAAATGTGAATATTTTTAGATTTTGTAATATGATTCTTACAGTTTCACCGTTTCAGTGCATTTAATTAATAGATTTTTTGAGTTTTAAATTTAAGTCTATTTTTCCAGTAGAGTTGAAAGTTTTCTAAATTATAATACCCTAAAATCCTTTTCATATTTACTTAAAGTTTTGTTAACAACTTTGAGTTTTGTTTATGGAAAATATTGATTTCTTAACTTTATAATGGTTGATTCATATCACAATTATGTTTATATGTGTGTATTCGCACATGTGTCACTGACTTACAAAAATACTAAATTTTATTTATTCTAGCATCACTAATCAATTTGAAAAACTCAGGAAAAACTTTTTCTATTATTACAACAAAATTGAATCAACTAAATTCTGGGTTTACTAAGTCGAGACTAACTCAGTGAAAAAATTAATAAATATCAACGTAATTCTGATTACTATGGGAGTGATTGCTTGACCTTTTAGAGAGAATGTGTGAAAAATTTATTTTTAAAAAATGAGAATAGATTTTGAGAGCGTGATTGAATATAAGATGAAAATGTGATGATGATAGTTGATGTGATAGTCTTTTTAGTATAATAGTATTTATGATATGATTGTGTAATAATGATAGTTGATATGATATTTTTTTTGTTAAAATTATAAATTGATGTGATTGATGATTTGAAAAATGAGAAAAGTAAATAATATATTTTTGGAAAATTTTCATAAGCAATCACATATTCATGCAAAATTTTGTTCAAAAAGTGAAAAGAGTGATTTTTTTTTTCACAAGCAAACACTCCCTAATTTTGTTGGTCCGAAAGATATTTTGTAGTTTTTCGATTGGCGAAATTAATGCTATCTTGGGCCATTTTGAAAAAAAAAACACCACCACCACCCCGCTCAAGGGTCCTTTTTCTTGAGACTATGAGTGAAAATTTCTGACACGACATGGAAACATGACACACACTTAACACTAGGGATGACAATGGGGCGGGTTCAAATCCGGACCCGCAACGAACCCGCTCCACCTAGACCCGTAAAAAATCCGTCCCGCCGGGTTCGGGGCGGGTAACGGGTCCACCTAGACCCGCCCCGAACCCACCCCGTATATTTACTATAAATTCTATATATTTACTGGTGGACTGTTTGAATTAGGAGATTTATGGAGTTTTTTAATGTTGAGATGGATGCTTATAAATTAAAGTTAAGTTCTTAACCTTTTTCATGCTCAAGCTTCCTTTCTTTTGTCACTGTTGGGAGCAAAAAAAATGGACAGAGGAAGAAGCGCAGTAGAAGATATTGAAAGAATGGTTTTTGATAAAGCCTGCTTATTTTTATGGTTCTTGTTTTCATAATTTTGTCTACAATTTCTCTATTCAAAATCAAAATAAATAAGGATAAATACAGGAAATAAACCAGCAAAAAAGAATTCAGTTATATGATTTCCAAATAAAAAGAATTGGTCCCCGGTCTAATGCGGAGCGGGTCTTGAGGCGGGTCGGGACGGTCCCGGGTCTCGTTTTTCTTTGGCGAGGCGGGTCCCGGGTTTGGCCAAACTCGTCCCAGACCCGCCTCGTTGCCATCCCTACCTAACACGTTGTAAGTAGGTCAGAGCTGAGGCTTGACATGTTAGGATCATAATTGGGTCTGACCGAATATCAAGTATAATAAACATGCAGGGTTATGGTTAACATAGATTGACACGATTAACCCGTTTAACTGATTGTTATGTTAATTATGCCGGGTTATTTTCCCAATATGTTTGATTATTAAATATGTTGTTAGTGTAATTATTGAATTATAAAAAAATATCAAATGCATGTAAATATAATTTTCGGATAAAAATTAGGGATGACAAAATCCTCAACTGGGGAACTATGCATCCTCATTGGTAAATGAAAAATAGACGAGGAATTGCCGATTAATTTGGGGATGGAATGGGGATGAGGATTCCCTGATTCTCTAGAAGTGGTGATGAGATGGGGATGGTATTTATATCCCCGTCTCATCCTCGTCCCCATCCCCGACCCCGTTTAGATAAAACGTGGATCCCCGTCCCCATTCTCATTCCCCGAATTTATATATTATATTTATATATAATTAATATTACTTATATTTATAAGATTTTATTTTATCAATTATAAAAACTAAAATCTTAAGTCTTTATAAGTTTACTTGTTCTCATTTTTTTATTTTAGAAATTAAGAATTTATGTTATTTTAATATTATTGGTTACCTTAAATAATTTAAGTTTTTTTTTTAAATATTAATAAATTCAAAATGGAGAACCCAATTTCACGTGGGGAACGGGGACTCCCTATCCCTGTACCAGATACCCAAAGCGGAGAATGGTTTGGGGATCGTATTTGGGATGAAATTTTGGGACGAAAATGATATGCCAATACCAGCCCTAGCATGTCCCCGTCCATTGTCATCCCTAAAAAAAATGATCGCACATAACCCCTACAATCCTTATAGATAGATGAATTACTTAAAATTTCAAATATAAACACGAGTAATAAATATGTCGGGTCAATGTCGAAAAATTTGACACAAATAATTAAATAGGCCAAGTTCGATTTGAACACAAATAAAATGAATTTTATATCTTTATATGACATGCGAATCTGATCACGACATGAATTGCCTCCCTACTTGAGACCAACGGCACATGGCTTACATATCTGATAATTAAATTTGTGGCTTACAACAAAAAACGAATTTCGTCCACACGAGGAACAATCAGTGAAATCCAATACAAAAGTAGCCACGAGTTGCATGAAATTCATGTGTTGCATATGATATATTGATTTATTAACTTTATTCTAGCATAACTGACAAAATTTGAAAAACTCAAGAAAAAACTTTTCTATTCGAAAAAATTGAATCAACTAAATTCTTGGTTACTTATAAGTCGAGAGTAACTTAGTGCAAAAACTAATAAATGTAAACGTTGTTTGTAAGTGAAAAATAACTATGAACTATAATAATTGAAAATTGAAATAAATTCCGACGACTAAATTTTTTGGCTGAAAGATATTTAATATTGTATTATGATGGGCGAAATACTTTTTGGACGATTTTTAAAAAAAACGCCACCGGGCGGCTTAATGAGATCTTCTACTCTGAAATAAGGGACGGACGCATAAATTTATTCTTAAGCGAAATCCAGTCAGGCGATTTTGGGCGCGCGGATGATGCTTGCAAGACAGAGGCCCTCCTAGAGGACCCCGAATTTGTTTTTATATATGTATATATACAATCAATGGCGGAGATATGAGCCAACCTGCCCCCCTCTTCTTTTTTAAAAAAAAATTACTAGGTAAAATTTTTCAAATTTTTTTAGTAAATATTTATTTGTATTTTTTAATTTTTTATCGCCCTACCCAAATTTCTTGTATCGGTCCACCCCCGCAGAATCCCTAGCTACGCCATTGTATATAATGACGTAACTAGAAATTATTGCGGGTAGGCCGATACACTAAATTAAAATGGGCCGATAAAAAAAATTAAAAAATACAAATAAATATTAACTAAAAAATTTTTGAAAAATTTTACCTATATATTATTTATTGCTCTAGGTCCTCGAAACCTTGGACCGGCTATAGCAAAATCAAATCTAATATGAATAAAAACAAAATATACAAGCTTTTATAACAAAATTACATGGAAATTGGGAGGGGGGGCAAGATATATTGGTTTACATTTTTATATACTATATTAATTTATTAATTAATATATTATAGGGGTTCAATCGCAAGACGAGGGGGCGATTCTTTGCGCCACCAGCCCCACAATGTCCGTCCCCATGCGAAATAGTATTTCATCTTATATTCTATCATACTGATGAATACTATATTCCAATCACACTGATGATTATCATATGTTTTTTACGATTGTCACTTACCTTGTAAAAGTGGAGATAGAAGAAAGTAACCACTTCATATAAAGGAAACTATTTCCTGAAACACGAGATAGGAAAACATTATTTCTACAAAATTTTTATTGGTTTTATACTCAACCACCCTCCCTTTATTTATTCTTTGTAAACACTACATTTTTTTTTTATATCTCTTCTCTCTTTTCTTTATTGTCAAAAATAATTGGAAGATGATAGTCACAATATAATTTATATCGCAGAACAAATTACCACAATGTAAATAAAAGATAACTTGGAAGATGATAGATAGGATATATATTTATATTGTGGAGAATGTCGCCACAATATAATTATATTGTGGCCATACATATTGGAGTGAGTTTTAATTGGTAATTGTAATTTTTATTTAAGAGTGTTCTAGTAACTTCCGGTGGAAAATAGTTTTTTTTTTTTTTTATATAGGAGTGAGTATCCAAAATGGGTGCTTAAAAATTGCTCCCCTTATAAAATCCACAATTTGTGCTTGAAAATTAATATGGGCAAAAACTCATATAAGGACTGTCTCACGGGTCGCATTTTATGAAACGGATCCTCCATGGCCCATTATCCAACCCAAAATATCGGTGACATTTTCGTAAATATTAGGATAAAGGCAGGTGTAATGATAGGTAAAACGTATTAGTTTTTCTTGAAAAGTGTCATTTTTTATTCTGCAAAGTATTAACATTTCTCTAAAAGTATCACTTTTTACTTTAAAAAATATTAGTTTTTTCTTCTAAAAGTATTGTGAACTGAAAAGTATTATATATATAAATGAAAAGTATTACATATTGAACCGAAAAGTATTAGTAATTCATCTAAAAAATATTTAATAGTGAAAAGTATTAGTTTTTTCCACGCAATTTGTTTATGTGACATAATTATCAGAAGAGAATGAAATGGATGTCCATTTACCTGGGTTAGAGTATTGTGGGTTCTAATTTGCAATTTGGAAAAACATGCGAATAAGAAGAATTATGAAGCCAAGAAATAATACATAACAAACAGATAAACTTAAACTCAAGAAATTAAACATGAAAACAATAAATAAAAAGCCTAATACGCAACATGAATAATTAAGAGAACAATAAGAGAGCTTTTGCGATATCTTGATCACTTGAGATGGTAAATTCCCACCGGACTCAACATTAGCGAATCACAAAGGAGGCTCGGTCGAGGAGAATGGAGATTTGGGGAAGAAGATGAAAAAGCCGGAGAGATGTAGCGGTTTTTTTCTTCTTCTTAATTCTATGGTTTGTGAGTACTTGGGTTTGAGTTTGAATTTGGGTATCCATCTCACAGATTTTAATCCGTGAGACCGTCTCATATGAGACTTGCTCGTTAATATGATAATTTTGTGCAAGTGACATGAGATGAAAGGCTAAATTGCAAAATATGCCCTGTAACTATTATATGGTGGCAAAAGAGGACATTAACTTGTTTAAGTTGCAATTTGAGACAATAACTTTAAAAAAGTGGCAAATTGAGGACAAAAGGGAGATCGGCGATTTCGATTTTGTTTTTTCCGGTCATCTTGGCTGACTGTACAAATGACATGACAATTTTTGTGTGACTTGGAAACAAAAAAAAAAAAGAAAAAAAAACAACAGAAATAAAACGCGGGAAGATAGCATTTTTACTCTCTGTTTTAGCTCTAAACCCAACAAAAATTCCAATCAAATGACAAAATGAAAAAACCCTAATTGGAAAACCCTTAACATCCTCATTTCTTATTTGTCAAAAATCCAGACGAATCCAAACAATTTGGTATTTCTAGTGTTGAATATTTTTCACAAACAAAGGAAAATGGTGTGTGGCCATAACCAAGAAAACTCAAACTCACCTCCCCCACTGTATGGTGAGTGCGCCTGATTCATGGGGCTTGTAATGTGTATGTGGATTTTAGCTTGGTTTTAATAATAGAAAATTGAACATTTGATGTGTTGAAAAGGTCCCCATGTTGCTTAGTTCATTTTTGTCTCTTTGTCTCTCCTAACATGTGGGTCTGTAGTAAGACTTTTATTTTCTTGTTTTAATTTGTGAGTGTATATCTCTGTTTATTTTTGTTGTTGTTACTTATGCATATTTTTTTTATTTAGGTGAAAATGACCTTTCATGTAATTATATATGGGATGGTATTGATTTCAACGAATGGGAAGGATTAGAAATCGGTGGTGTTTTGTTTGTTGTTATTTGGCCTTTTGAAACTTTTTGACAATTTGCTATAGCAACCAATGGGCCCTTCAATGTACAATCAAATGTAAAGTAGCAATTGTGGCTACTTTTTATTTTGTTTAGTTTTTGTCTTAGCATGTTGCTGATTTATCATCTTTATAATATTGTGACATGTCTTTCACTAAACAATGACTTTTATAATATTATAACTATTGTATAGTTGTGGTGTTTTGTTTTTATTGATCATTTAGTAGACTAGAGTAGAAATAGCACAAATCTGCATTCAACACATAATATTATAAATTGGACAATTCATTCATACAAACTCAAATATCTTAGGCCCAAACCACTACATAATACAATTTCAAGTGGAAAAAAAACACTGCATAATGCAGGAATCCAACTTCAAATTAAATGACAATTAAGCCAACATCTGGAAGCATTGTCCTTTGTTTACCCCATCCCCCTTGAATGATGGCATACTCCAACACGTGATAACAAGAAGCACTGCTAGAATGATCACCAATCTTCTTAGCTTTTTGTTTTGGCACTTGAGTTTCACAAGCTCCATATTTTCAAATTTGAGCTTCCCAAGCTCTCTGTTTTCAAATTTGAGCTTCACAAGTTCTTCATTCATGTTATTGATCCTCTTGAGCAATCCAGGGATGATTGCCCTAGCCCGACGACATATCGGGGGGTCTTCCCAACTGAAAAATCTACATCCCCCTCTCTGCCATAACCAAAAAATTAATAAATTCAGAATAAATAAAATATAAAATAAAAAATAAAAAAATAATTTAAAGAATTTGAAACTAGAAAACAACCTTCAACAAAACTCCATTCTCCAAATAAGGTTTCAAAGAGCTCAACCCAACAAATTTCGATTTTAAATATGGAAAAAACTTACATCATACTCAAGGCAAGAAAGGAACCTTCTTCCTGGGTTATCTTCCGTCCACGAAGTGCGAAGAACAGCCTTCCTTCCACAATGGCAATCCACATACCCAGTAACGTAAGACATCCTCTTTCTTGTTCGAGATTTGCTTTCAGTCGATGAAAGCTTGAGAAGACAGAATTTTGTAGGGATTTCTGCAGATTAGTTAGGGCTCAATTATGAGTGGGATGGGGTAATTTTATTTCTTTTTTTTTGTTTCCAAGTCACACAAAAATTGCCATGTCATTTGTACAGTCAGCCAAGATTACCGGAAAAAACAAAATCGAAATCGCCGATCTCCCTTTTGTCCTCAATTTGCCACTTTTTTAAAGTTATTGTCTCAAATTGCAACTTAAACAAGTTAATGTCCTCTTTTGCCACCATATAATAGTTACAGGGCATATTTTGCAATTTAGCCTGAGATGAAATATCAAAATCGTACCCGACGGGCCCCATTTTCTTAAAAAACAATTTCTCACAATAACAACGTGAAATCCCGTACAAAGGGAACATGTGATTTATTCATGTTTCAATTCAACGATGAATAAATTTCTTTTAATATCACCAATTAAACAATAAGTTTCACTTTTATTTATAAATAGCTTCACTCACAAGGATACTTCATTCACAAATCCACAAGCACCACACACACATATTAAGACTTAAAAACATCATCCTAAGTACAAAAATATGGCAAGTGAAAAAATCCTAGACCAACTCGAGCCATGGTCTCACCTAGACGGAAAAATCGTCATGGTGACCGGTGCATCCTCTGGCCTCGGCTTGGAATTCTGTCTCGATTTAGCTAAGGCTGGGTGCAGAATCGTAGCAATTGCGCGTAGGATGAACAAGCTCAAGTCTCTTTGTGAGCAAATCAACCAAATGGATGTTCCAATTAAGGACGACCCTAATGGTGGTATGCATCGAGCTATTGCAGTGGAGCTCGATGTCACGGCTGATGGGCACACCATTGAACGGTCAGTCCAGAAAGCTTGGGATGCGTTTGGGCACATTGATGCATTGGTTAATAATGCTGGTTTGAGAGGTAGGGTTTCTTGCCTCGGTTAATTACATATATGTATTTTCTTATATTTATAGTTTTTATTTTGGGTACAAATTAACCTATGTTTTGAAAAATGGACCGGATTGGTTGAACTAGGAACCAGTTGTCGGGCATGGAGAGAGAGAGTCAATTTTGGAGAGAAATGAGGTTATTTTAAAAATTCCAATTAAATTTTCACTCAAAAATAAAAATTTGGGAAAAAAATGCCACAACCAATCACAACCTTGGCCCCTCAAACTGTTTTAACAGTTGAACTGGTAAAAAATCCCCCGAAACTTTTTTTTTGATTTGTTTTACTTTTTAGAATTTTAATAAAAATATAAAATTTTAATTTTTATAAGTTGTTACATTTGGGATCAACCTTGTGCTCCAGTGGTTGAGACGTGTGTTGTAAAGGCTAATGACCCGGGTTTGATCCCATACGAGTGAATGTGTCCCCTTCCCAAATTCCCCCCATTGTACTAAAAAAAAAGTTGTTATATTTATGTGATTATTTGAATTTTGTGTTATAATAGATTTTCAGTTCTTTTTATTTTTGAAATATATTACATTATTATTAATACAATATAAGAAAAGAATTAATTTCTTTTGATTAAAGTTGTTGAACTATGTATCCGTGCTGGTCCGGTTTTTAAAATGATGGTACATACCATACGAGTGATCATAAATGTGATGTGGATTTCACGTTATCATCACTTAGTTAAATTGACAAAAACTCGTTGTATCAAATGTTCAAACATATAGGGATATATGGGTCCAGATTTTTGTTCCACTTTGTTGGATGAATAATACGAATCCATAATATAAATATATGCCGATGATTATTTCAATATATGAGCACATTTCAATAATCCCGAATGAGGGAATAAGGAAGTTGAATATGAAATATGAAGCCTACTTATTGCCCAGCTTATTATTAGGGATAATTACAGAAAACCTCCAGAAACCTCCTGATGTTTGGGGTAATTATACCGAAAAATCTAGATATTTTTGGAAATTATGAAAACTCCCTTTAGGTTTGATCCATCTTAAATTTTTTCTCTTCATATGCGAAAAATAGTTCAAAAGCTCCACTTATTTTTATCAAAATATTACATTTACCCCATTAAATTTAAGACACAATTAAAACCTCAAGGGATTTTTGTAATTTTCAAAAATCTCCATTTTTTTTTTGTAATTAGTCAAACCTTAGGTGCCTTTTTGTAACTATCCCTTGATATTATTAGCATAACATTTCCAAGTTTTCGAAATCACATCTACCTTCTCTAATACTATCAACCATCTCTATTATTGACAACCATTGGAAAAAGACCCCAACATTTGTAACAACATAATTACAGTGACCTCCCTAGGATTTATTCAACTATAATTATTATCGTTGAAAATTTTCACTTGACAAGTAGACCTGGCCCATGCATCCAAGAAAATTCATGAAATATCCTTAACATTTAAAACACGCTTTTACAATACATCCTTGTATTTTGGCTAGATTTGAATCAATGGCTTTTCCCATCCTTTATTATCAGACATAAAATAAATCATTTGAATCTCCAAAAAGGGACTATTGGACGGATTAAAAATATATATATATATATATATATATATATATTGGACATGGGTAACAGATTGGTCGCTCATGTAACACGTTATATATATATATATTGTTCATTAATTTATTAAAAAAAAATAAAGATATGTTAAATGAATTTTCTAAATACTAATATTTATTAATTAAAAAAAACGTACGTGAGATAATTTTTGTAACTGTACGTTATATGTAGATTGTAAATTGTAATAGTCCCACATTAATAAAATAGGAGTTGTGGATTGGTTTATATTAGCCTACCAAATCAATTTGATTTAGATATTAGAGGGAGTTAATTAGCAGGGAAAATGCCAAATTCAGTCAATTTTGGTTGTGAAATTCATTTCAATAATATAAAATATGATTAGTCTAATGATGGGCAATTGGGCATGTGGCCCTATACATGATTTGATTCCTTAGCCATACATATATAGTTAATATATTTTTTAATATTCGGATATATTATGATGTCAAAAAAAAAAAAAAATATTCGGATATATTATAATTTATAATGAATTAGTTGATTATAAATATATAGTGTGTTTTTGTAACTGGCTCAATTAAACAACTTCGATTCTCTATTTTATTATCTCTGTCATATTCAACAAAATTTTACAGAAGTTCTATTCAAATTAACTCGTTTTCGTACACACTATTCTAACAATAATTACCCTTAGGTTGCATTTGAATAAAAAAAAATTGGATTTGAAGGGAGGATTTGAGGAAGAGATATCAGATAACTGCATATAAAATGGATTTGAAATTCCACCCAATCACAAAATTATTCGCCAAGAATTTGAAGTATATTGTATCAGTGATATTACCCAAACAAACTCAACGAATCTTGTTAATATAGATTTGATATATAACTTCAATTCTTCCGTGCAAATACAACCTTATATTATTATACATAGGTAAAATGGGCAAGTAATTGAACAATTTGTTTTAGCCAAAAAAGTACACATTTCTTGCTAATCACCCCTCCTACTTAACTATTTGTTTTAGCCAAAAAAGAAGTACACATTTCTTGCTAATCACCCCTCATACTGCATTTTGTGCCAAAACTAGGCCCAGTGAAATCATCATTGGGGCTCTCCGAGGAGGATTGGAACCAAGCGGTGAAAACAAACTTGACAGGAGCATGGTTGGTGGCCAAATGTGTCGGCGCACGGATGCGCGACGCTGGCCGAGGAGGCTCGATCATTAATATCTCATCAATTTCCGGCCTAAATAGGGCGCAGCTTCGCGGGGGCGTCGCCTATAGTTCCTCGAAAGCTGGCCTTGACTCTATGACCAAGGTATATTGAAAAATTCTACATTTAATAGGAGTAATCCCAATACAAGTATATATAGAGATAATTACAAAAACTATCATTGAGGTTTAGTCTAATTATAAATATTTCTTTAAGGTGTTGTTACAAACAACTCATTGAAGTTTGTATTTACCTAACAAAATGCTTTGCTCCTGAGGGTCCCATTTGCAAAATAGAAGTAAAGATCAAGTGGGTATTTGTTATTTTAAATATAAATGGATTTTTTTTGTAATTAGGCTAAATTTAGGGATAGTTTTTGCAATTATCTATATACACACACACAGACATTTACAATTCTATGACATATGAATGTGATTTTGCCAACATATGAATGTGATATTTTTTTTTTATTGTAAATAGACAAACTTTAAGGGTAGTTTTTGTTGTTCATCCCTAATTACTAACAACATTACATATATTAACAGATTATGGCACTAGAATTAGGAGATTACAAGATAAGGGTGAATGCAATTGCCCCAGGATTGTTTAAATCTGAGATAACAGAAGAACTTGTTCAGAAGAAATGGCTACAAAATGTGGCTGAAAAAACAGTGCCATTACGAACATTTGGAACATCAGATCCAGCATTGACATCACTTGTTCGTTATTTACTTCATGATTCTTCTAATTATGTTTCAGGCAATATCTTCATTGTTGATGCAGGCTATACTCTCCCAGGATTTCCAATTTTCTCTTCCCTTTGATTTTCCATTCTCTATATGTGTATGTGTATGTGTGCGTTTTTCTTTTGTTCTCCCTACTCAAAGAAAGGATGTTTTTTATGGAGGGATAATTGCAAAAACTATCTCTGACGTTTGGGTTAATAAAAAAAAATCAAGAGATGTTTGAAAATTACAAAAACTATCTCCAACACTTACAAAAATCCATCCCTGAATGTATGCTATTTGCGGACGATATAGTTTTAATTGATGAAACAAGAGAAGGAGTAAATGCAAAATTGGAAGTTTGGAGAGAAGCACTCGAATCAAAAGGTATTACTATAAGTAGGGCTAAAACAGAATACATGGAATGTCATTTTAGTAAAAACAACAGGAACAATGAGACGAAAGTTAAAATTGATGGACATGAAGTGAGTATAACAAAGAGTTTTAAATACTTATGATCTATAATTGAAGAGAACGGAGAAATCAATAAAGATGTCACACATAGGATCCAGACGGGTTGGAATAAATGGAGGAGTGCATCTTCTATCATTTGTAACCGTAAAATACCATTAAAATTGAAAGGAAAGTTTTATAAAACGACCATAAGGCCCACAATGCTTTATGGTGCAGAATGTTGGGCGACCAAATATGAACACGAACAAAAAATGAGGGTAGCAGAGATGAGAATGCTAAGATAGATGTGTGGACACACTAGATTAGATAGAATAAGAAATGAACACATTAGAAACAAAGTGGGAGTAGCACCAATAGATGAGAAAATTAGAGAAACACGATTGAGATGGTTTGGACATGTTTATAGGAGACCTTTAGATGCACCCGTGCGACGCTTAGAAGGTAGAGAATCACTCACACAAATCAAAAGAGGCAGAGGTAGACCTAAAAAAACTTGGAAAGAAGCTATTAAACAAGACATGTTATACCTAAAAATAAATGAAAATATGGCTTATGACCGTAAACGATGGCGCAATATGATCCGTATAGCCAACCCCACGTAGTGGGATTAAGGCTTAGTTTGTTGTTGTTGTTGTTGTTGTTGTACTGTTAAATGTAAGGGAGTAATTGCAACATTTTGCAAATGTAAAAGGGGGTGTTTGAAATGGTTTTGTTTAAGAGGGAATAAAGTGTAATACAAAATCAAACTTCATGGAGTTTTTAGTAATTTTCAAAAGTACGTGATTTTTTTTTTCTGTAATAACCCAAACCTTAGGGATAATTTTTTTGTAATCATCCCTTCTATGTATGAACTACATTTGATGATACAATTTCTTGTACTCAATTACATTTGATGATACATTTTTTTAATTTGCACAAGATCTACTGGATTGACTTTTTTTTTCTTCATTTAAATTAAAGAAGACTATCAATTATCAATTATAATCTTCGATAAACATTATTAGATTTCATAATAGTATATAAAGTCTGAAAATAATTAAGAATCAATAAGTGTTATAGAGTCATCATGACATAACAGCATGAATTTAAAAAATTATCCAACTCAATGAGAGTTTAATTTATTTAAGGTGATCAAAGTTGAATTATACTGCTGGACACTCTCAGATATCCCTTGCTCTCCCTGAACAAATAATATAATGTTCCTTGGTCGATCAATCAAACTCTAACGTGCTATTTGGTGAAGGGTACAACTCCCCCTCGGCTCAACACCCCAAGTGAGTGGTATGTCACTAGTGTTGCAAACATCCAGAACATCATCTAAACCATCTTCTTTGATCAGACACACCTCTAACAAAGAAGAACATGGAGCAAGATCTGACACTAAGTCATGATTGTGCTATCTCCAATATCTCGACATCTTTGTATCTTCTGATACACAACATCTTCCATAACCTTTACATTACTCACACAAAAATACATGAAACGACATCAATTTCAGATTCCTTTTGCTACTCCTACGTGCAAACACATTGCACCTAACATATTTGTTTTAACACTAATAAGCAAAAAAAAACTCTTCTACTACCTACCAATCAGAACAACAATTACAAACAAATCAGTGGCATACCTTTGGCAAAAGAAATAAGGGTTTTCTTTGCCAAAATTTCTCCTCATCACTAAGAGTTCTCACTTGCCACGAACTTGATGAAGACTCGTCCTTAGCTGTAGTTAGTCTAGCAGAACACACTTTGACACGAGTCTTGTACTAATTACCTGATATAGCTCCTCTCACAACCACCATTGATATTTTTGTAAGCTTCCACCGTCCATTGCTGAAACAACTAACAAACATTCACGGTCCAACTCCACTCCAAAAATCAGATTCAGACGCAGATCTGGTGTTGAACATCCTTCAAAGTCAACTTGTAACCAGTATTTCTCCGAATACACACATCACCAACACCAACAATACTAGCTTTATATTATTCCCGAACTTGACAGTACCAAAATCTCCCATTTTGTAGGTACTGAAAAATTCCTTGTTGGGTGTTACATGAAAAGAAGTTGCTGAATCAATGACCCAATCAATATCCCAATTAGTCATATGCAGATAATTGTGCTTCTCAGAACAGAGCATAACACCATCACCATCGCAGTAAAGCGGTGGCGATCGTATTTCCTCATTGTCACCGTCCACCCTTTTCTACGGTTTGTCTTTTCGATCTCCTTCATCTTGCTTTCTCTTATAGCAATCTTTTATCACGTGTCCAAGTTTGTTGAAATAATAACACTTCCTTGGATCATGAGATTTTGACCGTCCTTTTCCTTTATCTCGATCATTGCCTTTATGTCTCCCCCCTGACACAACAATGAGTGCCTCGAAACTTTCTGCACCTTGTCCCCTTCGCCTTGTTTCCTCATTGAACAAGCTATTTTTGACCATATCCATAGTCAAAATACCATCAGGAGCAGAATTGCTAAGCGTGACAACTAATGTCTCAGAACTGTCTGGCAATGATCCCAATAAAAATAACCCTTGCATCTCATCATCAAACTTTAAGCCCACGACTGTTAGTTGATTTAAGATGCTCAGGAAAGTACTCAAGTGTTCGGCAACATAACTTCCCTCATTATACTTCAAGTTGACAAGTTGTTTGATCAAGTAAGTTTGTTTTCAGCGTGCTTCCTCTCGTACATGGCTTCTAATATCATCCACAAGCTATGAGCATCCGTCTCTTGAGTAAAGTGGTGAAACATGCTCTGGTCAATGAAATGTCGAATCATTCCAACAATTTTCTTATTTAACTTGTTCCAATCTTCCTCATCTGACTTAACTCCACCATTCTCTATTGGATCATAAAGATCCCTGCAATAGAGAATATCCTCCATTCTTGATTTCCACACCGTGTAGTTATTTATCGTCAATTTAATCATGGTCCCATTGTTCTTTCTCAAATCCATCAAGAACTGGTGCAGATACCCGAGTTTTACCCCGGGCTCTGATACCACTTGTTGGGAAGCGTGGATGAGCCCCGATTAAAAATATTAACCGCACACATAAATAATTATCTCAAATAAAAAGAAGACCAAGAAAATTAAATGATAAGCCAAGACAACAAATTTTAATATGGAAAACCCCAAAAGAATAAGGGAAAAAACCAAGGGGCAACTACCCACAAAGAATTCACTAACAATTAGTGATTACAAAATAACACAAGTTTTTTGCTCAAAGCTTGTGTTAATTACAACAATGAGAAAAATACAATCTTTTGGTGTATCTCACAACACTATAAAATACCCCAAAGAAAACCAATAAATTTCCCAAAAGTTCACACAGTATGGAGAAACTCAACCCCACTATTTTCTAACACATAGTCAAATATTAATAGTGATCCCTATATCACTACTTTGTATTAAATACTCCCACTCAATTAGAGAAAACTCTCCCACACAAAAAAGATATTAGCCTAACTCAACCCCAGTAGTTTGCATTACTTTAGTGCATAGTCTGCACTATTTTGCTGCAAAATCTGCACTTTATCTCCAGCAGTTTGTACTACTTTCTGCACTAAAAAAGAATATTCCATAAGATTCCTTCTTTTATTAATTTAATACTGATTTTTATTACTTTATAATTGATAAAAATATTATATAAGTAATTTTATTTATTTTAAAATTTTATCTTCAAAATAATCAAATTTAAAAAATGTAAAATTAAGGAAAATAATGCAAAAAATTAAAATTAAAATTCATAGTAATAAAGAAACATAATTACAATATGATATTGACTAGTTCTCTGAATTAGAATATTTTTCCCACAAATGATCAATTAATGCATTCCGAAGGTTAAAATGAGCCTCCGCATCTTTGATTTGCCTAAACCGAGCAAGAACATTTTGAAAACGAGTATGTTCATTTTCAACAAATCCGATGTCCGCAGATGACACTTCTCTTGCTTTTTCAATTGGAGCATCAAGATCTCGTTCATCCTCGATTATCATATTATGCATTATTATGCACGCAGTCATGATATCGGCCTAAGGACATCAAAAAATCCAAATTGAAGAGAAAACAAAGCGAAGATGCATCTACTTTTGTAAACACAGTCAAAGAAGAGAATGCAAAATTTCGGGAATATTATTAAATTCAATTACAAAAAAAAACGGCGATGTTGAGTTGAAAATGAAAAAAATCGAAGCGCAAAATCGTAAATCTAAAATAAATGAGTTGATGAAAGAAAATAATATTTTAATGATGAATTTGGATAACATTTTAGATCCCGAACGTCGTGAATTCTTCCGATTGGAGCAACAACAAATTATGCAGAAGAGAAGACAAACACAACAACCAAACTCAAACAATGATATGTTTAGAGATTTTTTTTCCAAATCTTGGAGGGTCCGGAAGTGGTCTTCCAGATTATTAGAAAAACATCTTGTATTTGTTTTTATTTGTATTTTCAAGGAATTTTACTTTAATTATTTTATGTAATTTTACCTATTTTATCCAGTTTTTATTATTGTTGTAATTTTTGTTTCAGTATTTTGTAATGTATTTCATATATGTTTTATAATTTTGTGTGTAGTATTTTAAATCTCATAGTATCATTCAATTACACAACATATTATTTAAAAAAATTATAACATGTTGAATTAATTTTAATACTATTTTCTACTAATTTTAAATCAATAAAACTAATTTTCTAGCTGAAATTAAAATAAAGAAAAAAAACCAAAAAGACAAAAAATAAAATATGCCTAAACAAATAGCCAATAAGCTTAACAATTAGCGTATTGTTGGCCCTTGAAAAGTAGCGCCCCACGCAAGAATGGTGCATTGCGGGGGATGCTCTTATATTTGTATTCTTCGAATGATGCCTAAAAATAGACAAAACTTTATGAATGCTGTCAAATGACATCATTAATTGTTCAAACAGTTCGAACACATTAATTTTTACACAAAATGAGGCTTGTTACTATTGTTTTTGCAACTTTGTAAATTTTCTATCCTTTTCAATTGTTGGTGCCTACCAACATTTAGCCACAATCTTCAACGATGTTGGCTGCTTTTTTTCTCTAAAGAAAAAAAAACGAAGCCACCCACATGGGGTGGACCCAAGCCAACAACGAGTTGCATGAAAATCATTTGTTGCACATGAAATATTGATTTCTTAACTTTATTCTAGCATAACAGACAAATTTGAAAAACTCAAGAAAAACGTTTTCTATTCGAAAAAAATTGAATCAACTAATTAAGTTCTTGGTTTACTTATAAGTCGACAGTAACTTAGTGCAAAAACAAATGAATATAAAACTAACGTTGCTAGTAAGCAAAAAAGATTTAGGAACTGTAATAATTGAAAATTGAAATAAATTCCGATGATTAATTTTTTTGGTCTGAATATATATATATATATATATATATATATATATATATATATTATATAGGTGTCGTATGAAAGATATTTAATATAGTTTTATGATGGGCGAAATGCTTTCCTGGACGATTTTGTAAAAACACCCCAGGCGCCCAATATACATTATACAATGACGAAATATTATTTTATCTTATATTCCACCGCACTGATGGTTATCTCATGATTTTTTACGATTTTTACTTGCCTTATAAAAATGAAGATAGAAGAAAATAACTACTTTATATAAAAGAAACTATTTTCTGACACATGAGACAAAAAAACACTCTTTCTACCAATTTTTGTTGGTTTTTTACTGAACAATCCTTACATTATTTATTCTTTTTAAACACTACAAACAATTCTTTTACCTCTCTTCTCTCTTTTCCTTGCTGTAAAAAATAATTGGAAGATGATATTCACAATATAATATATACCGTGTATTTATATTGCGGAACAAATTGCCACAATGTAAATGAAAGATTACTTATTGGAAGATGATAGATAAGATATAAATTTATATTGTGGCCATACATATTGTAGTGGATTTTAGTTGGTCATCGATCATAATTCTTTATTTAATTAAGGGCGTTCTAGTAATTTCCAGTAGATATTTTTTTATATAGGAGTGAGTATAAAAGAAGTGAGTATCCAAAATGAGTGCATGCTTTATAGTTTGCTCCCCTTATAAATTGACAATACTAACTTGAAAATTAATATGATAATTTTGTATAAGTAACAATTATCGTTGAAATGGACCATATTTCTTAAAACCAATGGCCACGTGCCTTACATCCGACAATTAGTGTCTTACAATACAAAATAATTTTTCCTCCACAATAACAATGTTGTTATTGTGAGACCCCGAATTTTAACAACGTGAGATACGATGTTGTAGTGATTATTTATTCGACTATGTATCACAAACACATTATTAATGAACCGCGACCCGACTTTTATTTATTTCTTTCAACATCAATTACGCCTTTCTCGTTTTCGAGCCTAACGATTTTATATTCTTCCTCTAGTATTAATACTTGATCGAATGACTACAACTTTAGAAATATTAGACCTCCAACAATTTAGGAGTGCATTCCAATCCTTATCCTAATATTTCATCTTATTCTATAATTCATCCCAACCAATTTCCCAATCATTTTTTTTAAAAAATAAAAAATAAAAAATAATAAAGTTTTAAGAGTTTTTAGATAAATAAAATCAACCCTTAAAAGCCCAAGGACTAGATTGCAATTTTCGAAACTGTACCAGACCCTAATTTTAAATTTTGAAATTTTAACTCTTAAGGGACTGGAAATAACATATTTTAAGTGTATTCCAAAAATCCAAGTGTTTAGAGCTTGGAAAATAATTTTATAAAATTTGAGGGACCAAATTGTAAAAGATTAAACTTGAGGACCAAAATGAAATTTCCAGGACTTATGCAGCCCATGCACCTGGAAATACTAATTTAACTATAACTTAATTATATTTTGGACCCAAGGTTTAAACTTCATAATAATTGGACCCCTAAAAAGCCTTAAAGGCAATTATTCTAAAATGGGACAAAAATGAAATTTTCAAAAGTTAAAGGACCTAAACTTATTTCTTTTTAAAACTGCTTTTGTCCCAATATCCCATTAACCATAGTGACATTTTCCAACTGGAATCACATTAAAATCCCTTCCAGTTTGTGAGTTCCAATTATTTTAAACTTAGAGTCGAAATGGCAATTTTAACAAATTTGGGGCCAATATGAGAATTTTATAAAAACTCGACCTCAAAACTCCAAAAACCTGAATCTCTGAACAATTTGGAGAATTTAGGAACTGACCTCATAATTTTTCAAGGTCGGGATATTTATTTATTCAAATTTTAACCCCAAAAGTATTGGTTTTTACAAAACGGGGCTAAATTGTAAAATTTCTTTTTATCAAGGACCTAACTCAAATTATTTTTGTTTTACTAAAATAGCCCTGGACCCTCTGATTTCAATTCTTAATTAAATATTTTATTTTCTCAAAAACCCCTTGACTTATCGGACCGCCTTGACCGATTAATACCGATCGCGGGTTGACTTCCACGTCTTGCGATTTGAATCTATAACGGGACTTATGTTCCACCTAATATTTCAAGATATCGAAGATTGCTTATCCTCCCGATAATCATCTTCATCCAAATAACTCCACCAACGCCATAATTACCTTACGCAAATTTTTGAAAAACTTTTCATGAATCGCTAGCTCGAATCAATATACTCATTTGCCTAGTTGACTACGAACGTGTATTTAATTTCTTGCTGAGTCAACTTGGTGTGTCGAGCTCACGATCGGAGTGGATACGTCGGGGGAACCGGGCAAGGCGGCTGGTGCTATTCCACTCTTCCGGCCCCATCGTCCCTAATCCCGCAAATCGAGGGACGGAGTTTGTCCAAGGGGGTCGGGTCGTAGTATTGAGGTATAATCATGATTATGACGAATCCGAGCCTTGCTAGCTCCAACGTGGATTTTGTCTTTGCCATGGAGCAATAAGGTGACAGTCTTGGACCATCATGAACGGGGAGTTACAAGGAAGAACGAAGGAATCGTTGTCGATCCACACGATTCCGGAGTTGAACGGGCGTTTGGTTGGCGCTACACTTGATGCGCAACCGCTACTTGTAATGCATGGGTTGGCGCTACACTTGATGACGCAACCACTAATTGTCTTGCATGGGATTGGCGCTACACTTCATACGCAATCCTCCCCGCCTTGAATCATCGTGCTGTGTGACCACGAACTATTTCTCAAACTATATAAATATATTACTTAATATATATTTATCACGATGCTTATGGGCTATGTATGAAAACATGCATCATACCTCACGCGTTTTCATACAACCGTTTTCGCATTAACTATATATATTGCCACACTTGCACCGATCACCCCATCCACCGAGATTTACTCACTCCTCCCCGTTTTCTAACCTTTAGATGAAGAGTACGTTGAAGACGTCGAACCTACCACGATTGAATTCCTCTTGTTGATGTGGAGCGACACTCCTTTTACTTTTATTGTTGTTGGACTTTTCATTTTGTTACGTTTGACCGTAAGTTAAATTCGGATAATCTATTGGGTTGTATTCGGATTCCGTCGGACCTTAAGATATAATTTGTACTTGTGTGTATTTTATTCCGCTTCATTAGACTCTATTTCACTTGGAGTTTGTATCATTGGTTTAGACTATTGAATTATTTACGTTTAAGTGATTGATCGTTGTCGCGTCACGTTTGGGGCGTGACAGTTATTGTGAGTTGATCGGCTTTAATAGAACTTCTCAGTAGACCGCCGAAGTGGAAGAATGCCTTAGGCCGAGTAGAACCAATGATTTCACACTCGTACCCATCGAAAAGGGAAGCCGAAGAGCTCCAATCCCTTGATTCATTGAATTCTCTTAGCTCAGACAAGAACGAAATTAGATTAGTCCCACTTCCCGCAGGAATAGAAGGGTTCCAGTACAAAAGGGATTATAGGGATGATAATGGGACCGGCCTAGGACGAGTTTGACTAAATTCGAGATCTGTCCTGCCACTGGACCTGGGATCCGCCCCGTCCCCGCCTTGGACCTGTGACTCGTCGGGTCCAAACCCCCCAGCGCTAAAAAGGGATTTCGGCTTATAATTTTAGTATATTCACTTCTTACTATCTCTTGGAATTGTTATAATGAGATTACAATATGAATTGGATTTAGAGTCCAGTGTTAAAAGCCCCAACATTCTGTGTTATTAATCAGCAATATGTAACACATTCGCAAAAAAATTCCTACCATGCACTGCATTTGTCAATCAAAATAGAGACAATCAGTTCTGTTTGAAAATTAACTTCAAAAGCCTTATAAGTTGACTGTATAAATATATATTTTTTTAACAAATAAAATTTAAATACATATATGCGGGCCGGGCGGGTTCGAGGTGGATCAATTTGGATCCGCTACCCGCCCCGGATCCTGAGGGTTTTTCAAAAGTACTGGACCCGTAACCCGCCTAGGGACCCGTCTGACCGGGTGTAGACCCTATCTTAACGGGGCGAGTTTAATACGGAATCGGATTTCAACCTGCCCTATTGCCATGCCTAAAAGGAAAAATGTCTTTGCGCATGTTTTTTATGTTTTTTGAACGGTTGTCTTTGCGCATGTTTTGATTCAACGATGGATAAATTTCCTTTTTTTTTTTTTTTTTTGAAAGGGGATAAGTTTCCTTTAATATTACCAAACATTGAGTTTCACTTTTGTCTTTAAATAGCTTAACTCAGTAGGGCATTTCATTCACAAATCCACAACCACCAAACAAACGTATTAAGACTGAAAAACCTCATCCTAAGTACAAAAGTATGGCAAGTGAAAAAATCCTAGACCAACTCGAGCCATGGTCTCACCTAGACGGAAAAGTCGTCATGGTGACCGGTGCATCCTCTGGTCTCGGCTTAGAATTCTGTCTCGATTTAGCTAAAGCTGGCTGCAAAATCATAGCAGTTGCGCGTAGAATGAACAAGCTCAAGTCTCTTTGTGAACAAATCAACCAAATGGATGTTCCAATTAAGGACAACCTAATGGTGATATGCATCGAGCTATTGCAATGGAGCTCGGCGTCACGGTGATGGGAAAACCATTGAACGGTGCATCGAGAAAGCTTGGGATGCGTTTGGGCACATTGATGCTTTGGTTAATAATGCTGGTTTGAGAGGTAGGGTTTCTTGCATCGGTCAATGTTATGTGTGTATATATATATATATATATATTATCTATCTATATTCTTATATTTATAGTTTTTATTTTAGCTACAAACCTATGTTTAGAAAAACAGATCAGATCGATTGGTTCAACTGGTTGAACCGAGAACCAGTCTAGTTAGCCCCTCAAATTGTTTCAATGATTGAACCGGTAGAACATCGGCCGATTCTTTTTGGTTTGTTTTCGTTTTTAGAATTTTAATGAAAAATATGAAATTTAAATTTTTTAAGTTGTTATATTTATGTGATTATTTGATATTTGGGTTATATTAAAATTTTCAGTTCTTTTCGTTTTTAATGATTATTTCAAGTTGAATATGAAATTTGATGCTTACTTGTTGGCCTTATTATTAGTTTAACATTTTCAAGTTTTGGAAATTACAATCATTTCTATTTAGGGTTGCAATCGAACCGAACCGAGACGAGCTTTTTAGAGTTTGAGTTTGGCTCGTTTATTATCGAGTTGAACTCGAGCCTGAATTTATCGAACATATTGATGGCTCACGAACTTTTCCGAGCTTAATCGAGCCTAAACAAGCTTAGTAACTATTAATTATAAATTAATATTATTCCTTAATTTTACAAAAATAAAATTATATATATATATATAAAATGCATAATATATTTATTAAAACTAATGATTTTATTCAAACAAATAAATTTATTCAAGTATGTTTATATTATCATAAACAAACATACAAATTTAAATTAAAGTCAAATTAGTAGTATAATTTATACGATCTTATTAACGAGCTTAATACGAGCCTGTTCACGAGCTAACGAACCGAATATCTTTAAGTTTGAGAATGATTCATTTATTTTAACGAGCCTTACTAAACGAATTCGAATGGCTTTTATCGAGTCGAACTTGAATAGCTCACATGGCGATTGGTTCATTTGCGGCCCTATTTCTATTATTGACAACATGGAAAATGACCCCAATATTTTTAGCAACATAATTTGTTGGAACAAACTTTAGTGAATTAATCACTTTAATCCAGGAGCCTTCATATCAACTTATCAAGAATCAAATACCAGATTGCGGAAGTGTATCTGATTCCAAGGATTTAGCCTTCTTGGGATTTGACCTTCTAGATCTACATGTTTCGAAGCTTTTCAGAGAACCCTTTAGTTTCCTCCGTAGGTTTCTTTCTGATGATGGGATAGCAAAATAGAATTTCGTAGACGTATGACCTAGGGACCATAACCCTTATATAACTCTGTTATATTGGGTATCCTATTTTAGTCCATCATTAAAACAAGAATAACTCATTAAGTCTCTACACATTAAAGGCTCACACCCTATTAGATACATTAAAGCTCAATTCCTTAAACCTTAGTTGATCACTTATAAAATGGGCTTAACCATAATTGACAGTCCACAATGCATAATTATTTCATATATAAGTCCAATATTGGATTATGATCCAACATAATTATTTTGTTCTTTGATAAAAGGCCTCCCAAGAGGTTAAGTTTATTTAAATTACAGACACCTCCCTAGGATTTATTAAACTATAATTATTATCCTTTGAAAATTTTCATTTGGCAAGTAGACTCGGCCCATGTATATATCCAACAAAATTCATGAAATATAACCTTAACATTTTGAAAAACGCTTTTTAGTATCCTTGTATTTTGGCCTAGACTTGAATCAATGACTTTTCCATCATTTAATTATCATCAGATGTAAAACAATTAATTTGAATCTAAAAAGGGACTATTGGACATGGGTAACAAATTGGTCGCTCATGTAACACATTATATTGCTCAATAATTAAAAAATAATAATTTGATAAAAAAAAATATGTTCAATATTGAATTTTCTAAATACTAATATTTATTAATTTAGGGGAAAAAACAAAAACGTATATAAAAAAAACTGAGCTTCTTGTGAATAAGCTAACATATGAGATAGTTTTTGTAACTGTTATATGTAGATTGTAATAATAGGTATAGGAGAGAGTGTTTGTCCCACATCGATAAAATAGAGAATTGGGTTAGGTTTATATTCGCCAACCAAACCAATCCCACACAATCACAAAATAGTTTGCCAAGACTTTGATCCATTGTATCATGATGTTATCCAAATAAACTAAACGAATCTTGTTAATATGGATTTGATATATAACTTCAATTTCTTCCATGCAAATACAACCTTGTATTATTATAGATAGGTAAAACGGGCAAGTAATTGAACAATTTGTTTTAGCCAAAAAATTAAACACTTCTTGCTAATCACCCCCTTCCATTGCATTTTGTGCCAAAACAAGGCCAAGTGAAATCATCATTGGAGCTCTCCGAGGAGGATTGGAACCAAGTGGTGAAAACAAACTTGACAGGGGCATGGTTAGTGGCCAAATGTATCGGCGCACGGATGCGTGACGCTGGTCGAGGAGGATCGATCATCAACATCTCATCGGTTTCCGGCCTAAATAGGGTGCAGTTTCATGGGGGTGTTGCCTATAGTTCCTCGAAAGCTGGCTTTGACTCCATGACCAAGGTATGTTAAAAAAATTCCACGTTTAACAAGAGCAATCCTGCCACTGTAAGTATATAATTACAAAAACTACTCTTGAGATTTAGTCTACTTACAACTACACCATTAAGGTGTTAGAAACATCCCATTAAGGTTTGTATTTATCTATCAAATATCTCCTTCAGAGGGCCCATTTGTCAAATAGAAACAAATGTCAGTGAAGTATTTATAATTTTGAAATAGAATTGGATTTTTTTTTAATTAGGCTAAACCTCATGGATAGTTTTTGCAATTATCTATATATATATATATATATATATATATATATACAAACACACACATTTATGATTAGAGTCGTTAAAACGGGCTGACGGGGTGCGTTAGCCCGCGGCTGGAAAAGCACGCCAGTTGGTAGGGCGAGGGGATATACATGCCTAACCCTACCCACAACAGGATAGGCGGGCCAGAGAATATAAAACATAAAAAATAAAATTAATTTTTCGTATATTATGTATTTTAAGGATTCATTAACAAATAATTCAACAATCATATAATTAATTCAATAAAATCAAGTCATAAAGTCCACGAGAAATTCCAAAATATAAAGTTCAAGTTGTAATAAAATCTAAAATACTACCTAAACAAACTTAACAAGTTAAATATAATTAAGGATGATAATTGTATATTTAAAAAATATTATATACACCTTTATAAGAGATGAAAATATGAAATATCAATTCTACTTTTTTTCCTTCTCTTTTTTCCCTCTTTTCCAGCGGGTTAGACCGTCGACGGCCCTTTGAAGCCTTCGGTCCGCGACGGGTTAGCCCGTTCAGAAGGCAGGCCACTAAACACCTAAACCGCCCTCTACCTTAGCCCTTAGGCGGCGCAAATTGGGCCAGCCCGACGGACCTGACCCGTTTTGACAATTTTATTGATGATTCTATTTTCTTTACAATTACTTATGGAAATAAGGGACCGACATTGATAGAAATTTGAATTAGTATACATTCTACATATGAATTTATTTAAATAAATATCATCTATTCATTAGTAATTCTAGAGAAAAAAAAATAAAATCAAGCATTGCCCAATTCGAGACTCTCTTAATCAGTCCTTGATTTACAATTTGTGGCCCCTTGCCTCACCATCAAGTATACGCACACCTAGTATTCTTGAATGTAATGGATTGAATTCATTATTATCAAAAGTGAGTTTACAGGTGCAAGTATATGTGATATTTATAGTACACCATGGAGGAAGGCATTGTTGATGTCTATTTGCTGAATGGACCAATTTGATGAGACAACAAGAGCAAAAACAAGTCTTATAGTACAAGCCTTTACAACAGGACTGACAGAAAATCAATGCTAGCTTGTTGCTCAAAACCCCTAGCAACCAAACGAGCTTTGAATCTATCCACACTACCATCAGCTTTATATTTGATTCGAAACACCCATTTGCAAGTGATAATGTGCATGTTAGAATCAGCAGGCACAAGAGACTAAGTGTTGTTAGCAAGTAGGGCATCATATTCAACTTGCATAGCAGATTTCCATCTTGGATCAAGAAGAGCATGATTGACAGTAAAGGGTTCTGCAGAAACAGGTGAAGAGATGTGTGTGGAGAGGGCTTTTTGTTTATGAATACTATTCTTGGATCTAGTGACCATAGGGTGACTAGAACAAGATGGTGGAGGAATAGGAGGAGTGGAGAAAGTGGAGGAAGATGATGCAGAGGTGGCAGGAGGAATAGAAACGTGGACAACAAGAGGAAGGCCTGCTGGATTTGTGTGTTCAATGACAGCCCTTGGATTTACTGACTGTATGGGAGAAACTGAGTGGTTAGAAGAGGAAAGAGCTGAAGAGGAAGGAGATGATGACATAATTTGAGAAGGTTGAAGAAAGGGAAGAAAAGAGGGTGGAGAAGGAAGAGAGGGTGCAGTGTGAGATGTGGAAGGGAAAAGTTCATTGTAAGGAAATTCATGCTCATTAAATTCAACTGTGGCTGCTATATATATTCTTCCTGTATTGCTGAGACACTTGTACCCTTTGTGAGAGTCACTGTAACCAAGAAACAAACATTTTGAGGATCGAAACTGAAATTTGTGATTGTTGTATGGTCTAAGATAAGGAAAGCAAGTGCATCCAAACACTTTGAGAAAGGTGTAGTCAGGTGGCTGTGTATAGAGAAGTTCAAAAGGAGAAACGAGGTTTAAAACAGAGTGGGAAGTCTATTTATGACAAAAACAAACAGAGTGAAAAGCATGCCACCAAAATTTTAAGGGTAATGAAGCTTGAGCTAGCAAAGACAATCCCATTTCGACTATATGAAGGTGTTTGCGTTCAGCCCTACCATTTTGTTTATGGACATGAGGGCATGGATGTCGAAATTGGATACCCAAGTTAGCTAAAAAGGGAGCAAGAGATCTATATTCACCCCCCCAATCAGTTTGCAAACACTTGATTTTGGAGTTGAATTGCATTTCAACAAAACTGTTAAGGGCAAAAAGAGTGTAAGCTTCAGACTTTTGTTTGAGTGGAAAAATCCAAGTATATCTAGTATGATCATCAATGAAATGAAGGTAATATTTATAACCATCAATGGAAGGGATATGAGAAGGGCCCCAAATATCTGAATGAATTAGCTGAAATGGAGCACTAGTTTTAATACATTGACTGGCAAAATGTTTTTGATGTAGTTTTCCTAACTTGCAAGCATCACAGAAAGTAACTGAAGTATTGGAAAAGGGAATGTGCATTTTATTCAGTACAGAAGAAAGGACAGAGTTACATGGATGGCCTAATTTCTGGTGCCAAACATTTACATCAGAAGTAACAGATACATTGAAAGTAGCAACAGATTTTGGTAGAGACTTTGGCTGAAGAATAAGGGGAATTCCTTGACTTGGAGAGATGAGTAAGATCTAGTTGATAGAGTCCTCCTTTAAGAGTTCCCTCCAAGAGTGTCTTGTGGGTGGTTTTGTCCTTAACAAAGCAAGAATCATGAAAGAACTGGATTAGAACATCATTATCTTTTGTGAACTGAGAAATACTTAACAGATTTTTTGTGATGTTTGGAACATAGAGGATGTTTCTGAGAATAAGAGAGTGAGAACTCGTGGAGCAAGGAACAAAAGATGAACCAATTTTGGAAATAGGAAGAGCAGAACCATTACCTACAATCACTTTCTCTGATCCTTGATAGTCCACTGCTTTCAGAGATAAATTTTCTAAATCTGCAGTAACATGGTTAGTAGCACCACTATCAAAATACTAGTTACCATCTGAGGAAGAATTTGTATGAGTTTGAACATTTGACAAAAAAGCCTGAGGTGAAGCTTCATTACTAGAATTAGAATCTGGTCCCAAAAATTTTTATATCAAACCTTTTGTAGCACTTGACTGCAACATGACCAACTCTACCACATAATTGACAAGAAGGTTTACCATTATTGTTTCTGAAACTAAATTGTCTGCCACCATTACGACCTCTACCTCGAGAAAATCGACCACCACCTCGATTGGAAGAACCAGATCTGTTATAAACCACATTAATAGATGGAGAATTTGCAACATTTGAATTAGCAGTAAAAGCAATAGCATGTGAACTATGTTGGCTTTGAATCCTTAATTCATGAGATTGCAAAGAAAATTGCACTTCCTGAAGAGATAAACTATCAGCTCTAGAAGTCAGATTTACAACAACTGACTCATATTCTGGCCCCAAACCACTAAGAATATACAGGGCAAGCTCATCATCTGAAACAATATGATTTACAGAGTTTAGATCATCAGCTATTCCACGCATTTTTAAAATATACTCATCAACACGCAAATCACCCTTCTTCAACGTCTGTAACATCATTCTCAGTTGCAAAATGCGAGCCTTAGATTGTGTTTGGAACAATTTATCAAGCACACTTCAAACATCGTAGAGGTAACACACCTTGTGCGATGACTGGCATTGATTCAAGAAACAGAAAAGCAACCAAGAAGAGAAAGCGATCTTTTCGCATCCAAGCGGATACTCGGGATTGAGACAGAGTTGAAGAACTGTAATCGGGAAGAAACTTCGGTGGTCGATTGAGAACCGAGCAAAAACCATCAAATCCATGCGCTCGCACTACGAGAGAACTTGAAGTTTCCGAATGTAGTTATGGCGATCTAATTTCGGAGAAAGAGTGGTAAAGTGTGGGAGAAGACATCGAAAGACCATCGGAAGCCATATCGAGCTCGAGAAAAATTTCAAAAAAAAATTAGTTGGCTCTAGATACCATCTTGAATGTAATGGACTGAATTCATTAGCCCGTTCAGAAGGTAGGCCACTAAACACCTAAACCGCCCTCTACCTTAGCCCTTAGGCGACGCAAATTGGGTCAGCCCGACGGACCTGACCCGTTTTGACAATTTTATTTACGATTCTATTTTCTTTACAATTACTTATGGAAATAAGGGACCGACATTGATAGAAATTTGAATTAGTATACATTCTACATATGAATTTATTTAAATTCATCTATTCATTAGTAATTCTAGAGAAAAAAAAATAAAATCAAGCATTGCCCAATTCGAGACTCTCTTAATCAGTCCTTGATTTACAATTTGTGGCCCCTTGCCTCACCATCAAGTATACGCACACCTAGTATTCTTGAATGTAATTGACTGAATTCATTATTATCAAAAGTGAGTTTACAGTGCAAGTATATGTGATATTTATAGTACACCATGGAGGAAGGCATTGTTGATGTCTACTTGCTTGAATGGACCAATTTGATGAGACAACAAGAGCAAAAACAAGTCTTATAGTACAAGCCTTTACAACAGATCGAAAGTTTCGAAAAATCAATGCCACTTGTTGCTCAAAACCCCTAGCAACCAAACGAGCTTTGAATCTATCCACACTACCATCAACTTTATATTTGATTCAAACATCCATTTGCAAGTGATAATGTGCATGTTAGAATCAAGAGCACAAGAGACCAAGTGTTGTTAGCAAGTAGGGCATCATATTCAACTTGCATAGCGATTTCCATCTTGGATCAAGAAAGAGCATGATTGACAGTAAAGGGTTAAGAAAACAGGGAGAAGAGATGTGTGTGGAGAGGGCTTTTGGTTTATGAATACCATTCTTGGATCTAGTGACCATAGGGTGACTAGAACAAGATGGTGGAGGAATAAGAGGAGTGGAGAAAGTGGAAGAAGATGATGCAGATGTGGCAGGAGGAATAGAAATGTGGACAACAAGAGGAAGGCTGCCTGGATTTGTGTGTTCAATGACAGCCCTTGGATTTACTGACTGTATGGGAGAAACTGAGTGGTTAGAAGAGGAAAGAGCTGAAGAGGAAGGAGATGATGACATAATTTGAGAAGGTTGAAGAAAGGGAAGAAAAGAGGGTGGAGAAGGAAGAGAGGGTGCAGTGTGAGATGTGGAAGGGAAAAGTTCATTGTAAGGAAATTCATGCTCATTAAATTCAACTGTGGCTGCTGTATATATTCTTCCTGTATTGCTGAGACATTTGTACCCTTTGTGAGAGTCACTGTAACCAAGAAACAAACATTTTGAGGATCGAAACTGAAATTTGTGATTGTTGTATGGTCTAAGATAAGGAAAGCAAGTGCATCCAAACACTTTGAGAAAGGTGTAGTCAGGTGGCTGTGTATAGAGAAGTTCAAAAGGAGAAACTGAGTTTAAAACAGGAGTGGGAAGTCTATTTATGACAAAAACAGCAGAGTGAAAAGCATGCCACCAAAATTTTAAGGGTAATGAAGCTTGAGCTAGCAAAGACAATCCCATTTCGACTATATGAAGGTGTTTGCGTTCAGCCCTACCATTTTGTTTATGGACATGAGGGCATGGATGTCGAAATTGGATACCCAAGTTAGCTAAAAAGGGAGCAAGAGATCTATATTCACCCCCCAATCAGTTTGCAAACACTTGATTTTGGAGTTGAATTGCCTTTCAACAAAAACTGTTAAATTGGACAAAAAGAGTGTAAGCTTGGACTTTTGTTTGAGTGAAAAAAATCCAAGTATATCTAGTATGATCATCAATGAAATGAAGGTAATATTTATAACCATCAATGGAAGGGATATGAGAAGGGCCCCAAATATCTGAATGAATTAGCTGAAATGGAGCACTAGTTTTAATACATTGACTGGCAAAATGTTTTTGATGTAGTTTTCCTAACTTGCAAGCATCACAGAAAGTAACTGAAGTATTGGAAAAGGGAATGTGCATTTTATTCAGTACAGAAGAAAGGACAGAGTTACATGGATGGCCTAATTTCTGGTGCCAAACATTTACATCAGAAGTAACAGATACATTGAAAGTAGCAACAGATTTTGGTGGAGACTTTGGCTGAAGAATAAGGGGAATTCCTTGACTTGGAGAGATGAGTAAGATCTAGTTGATAGAGTCCTCCTTTAAGAGTTCCCTCCAAGAGTGTCTTGTGGGTGGTTTTGTCCTTAACAAAGCAAGAATCATGAAAGAACTGGATTAGAACATCATTATCTTTTGTGAACTGTGAAGTACTTAATAGATTTTTTGTGATGTTTGGAACATAGAGGATGTTTCTGAGAATAAGAGAGTGAGAACTGGTGGAGCAAGGAACAAAAGAGGAACCAATTTTGGAAATAGGAAGAGCAGAACCATTACCTACAATCACTTTCTCTGATCCTTGATAGTCCACTGCTTTCAGAGATAAATTTTCTAAATCTGCAGTAACATGGTTAGTAGCACCACTATCAAAATACTAGTTACCATCTGAGGAAGAACTTGTATGAGTTTGAACATTTGATAAAAAAGCCTGAGGTGAAGCTTCATTACTAGAATTAGAATCTGGTCCCAAAATATTGATATCAAACCTTTTGTAGCACTTGACTGCAACATGACCAACTCTCCCACATAATTGACAAGAAGGTTTACCATTATTGTTTCTGAAACTAAATTGTCTGCCACCATTACGACCTCTACCTCGAGAAAATCGACCACCACCTCGATTGGAAGAACCAGATCTGTTATAAACCACATTAACAGATGGAGAATTTGCAACATTTGAATTAGCAGTAAAAGCAATAGCATGTGAACTATGCTGGCTTTGAATCCTTAATTCATGAGTTTGCAAAGAAAATTGCACTTCCTGAAGAGATAAACTATCAGCTCTAGAAGTCAGATTTACAACAACTGACTCATATTCTGGCCCCAAACCACCAAGAATATACAGGGCAAGCTCATCATCTGAAACAATATGATTTACAGAGTTTAGATCATCAGCTATTCCACGCATTTTTAAAATATACTCATCAACACGCAAATGACCCTTCTTCAACGTCTGTAACATCATTCTCAGTTGCAAAATGCGAGCCTTAGATTGTGTTTGGAACAATTTATCAAGCACACTTCAAACATCAGAGGAGGTAACACACCTTGTGAGATGACCTAGCATTGATTGATTGAAGAATGAAGAAAGCAACCACCAAGAGGCTAATGTTTTCGCATCAAGCCGGATACTCGTGGATTGAGACAGAGAGTTGAAGAACCTGTAGTACTGGGAAGAAACTTCAGTGGTGCTGATTCAGAACCGAGCAAAAAACCATCAAATCCATGCGCTCGCACTACAGAGAGAACTTGAAGTTTCCAGTAATTGTAGTTATGGCGATCTAATTTCAGAGAAAGAGTGGTAAAATGTGGGAGAGAAGACATCGAAAGACCATCGGACGCCATATCGAGCTCGAGAAAAATTTCAAAAAAAATTAGTTGGCTCTAGATACCATCTTGAATGTAATGGACTGAATTCATTATTATCAAAAGTGAGTTTACAAAAAGTATATGTGATATTTATAGACTAAGACTACCATCTAATGCTTACAATTTTAACTAACAAAATCGAATAATCGAAAGTTAGTTAGGAATAACTAACATTCAATTGGGAAAGGATTACAACAACTCTAATAAGTATAGCCTCCAAATAACTTATCTCTTTTATATGTTTTCAGAAAAAATATGGTCAATTAAAAAAATAATTCAATTATTCTATATATAAAAACTAACCGCCTCGATAGGTGTAATTTGTAAAATAAAAAAAATAGAGTGGATGTAAATTACAAACCTAGATATATAAATTTTTATTTTAAGGGTAGTTTTTGCTTTTCATCCTTAATTACTAACTGGATGACACATTTTAACAGGTTATGGCACTAGAATTAGGAGATTATAAGATAAGGGTGAACGCAATTGCTCCAGGACTATTTAAATCTGAGATAACAGAAGAACTTATTCAAAAGAAATGGCTACAAAATGCGGTTGAAAGAGCAGTGCCATTACGAACATTTGGAACATCTAATCCAGCATTGACATCACTTGTTCGCTATTTACTTCATGATTATTCTAACTATGTTTCAGGGAATATCTTCATTGTAGATGCAGGTTGTACTCTCCCAGGGTTCCCAATTTTCTCTTCTCTTTGATCTCTCTCTCTCTCTCTCTCTCTCTCTCTCATTCTATACTTTTAAATGTAAAGAAGTAATTGCAATATTTTTGCAAATGTAAAAAGGATATTCATATTGATGATTTAGTTTATGATGAAGGGGGTAAAGGTTATGCATAATCAAACCTTAGGGTAATTATTTGTAACCACCCCGTCTATGAACTACTTTTGATGATGCATTTTTTTGTACTCAATAATTACATTTGTGATACATTTTTTCGCACATCATATCTCTACAAGAAATAGAAGGTTTAGCGGCGGTTTTTATTTTGTTTTGCGGCGGTTTAGAACCGCCGCCAAAGCATTTCCCGACGCTTATGTGACCGCCGCCTATACGTGTGTCGAGAGTATTTTTATGGCGATTTTCTTAAAATGCTGGAAATTGTGTCGCTAAAATAAATTTAGCGGCGGTTTGTAACCGCCGCGAATATAACACCGAAAAATGTAGTGACGGTTCTGTGACCGCCACAAAGTTTTTTTTTTTAAATATATATTTACTACCAGCGGCGATTTGAAGAACCGCCGCTAAATTGTTTCTTTTTTAAAAAAATTATATATTATTAGTATTGACAATTACATACCACCACTAATATTTTATGTATAATTTGCTCTTAATTTATATGTGGAACTCGAACGATATTTTTCAACCACAAAGATTTTATCAATTAAATTTTTATATTTTCTATACACTTTATACATTGCAATTGTATATGGTATACAAACGCCACTAGACCAACACACGTGCATGCACTAAGAGGATGAAATATTCAACAAAGTTTAAGTTGTAAAGGTACATAGCTAACTGAAAGTTGAAACTCACTTCTTCCTCGAGAATTATGAACATTTACCTAGTGAAACTAAGTATAGAAATTTCGAAATGAAACCCATGAAGCGCTCGACCCTCAATAAACAATGCCCGCAAAGAAAAGAAATAATTAGATATTTGGTTAAAAAAAAATGATCTTTTAAGTTATAAGTCATTATAATTTGTATTTATATTGATTCCTAACAGATAATATAAATACTTTTAAAAAAATCAAAACCTGGAATTGAATATATTGCAATATATACGAGTCAAATTTTTGGTATCTAATCTCGATATATCGGTGTCAAAAGCATGTATAAGTAACACGTATGCAAATGGACACTTATTGATTCCAAATACCCAAATCATATCAAAATCCTCTTCCAAATAACTAAAATTAACTATTAACTAATAATAAACATAAACACTAGCGAGTAAGAACATTAACATAGCGAGAGTAGAAGATGAATAAACATAAACATTAGCAGGGCAAGATTAGCAAGTAGAGTATTTGATTTGAAGTGCCTTGGCCATGCGGGGCCGAATTCCTTCTTCATGAGAAACTTGTTAAGCACACTGGAGGGCTTGTGTTGTTTCTTGGTCTTTGTTGTAGCAAGCATCACCCTCGGTCCTTGCCAGGTGAATGGTCATGGTTTTCTTGTTTGCCAACTCTATCCCTAATAACAATCCATGAGAAAATCATATCATGACGTGACGGGGAATCCGAGTTAATGCACCAAAATAAATAATTCTCATATTTACCCAATCATCATATGATTTTTCATTTTGATCATGATGCATAATCTCAATTCTTCTGGAAAAACAATTGTCAAAATATAGCAACATCCACCTCATATGTTTAAAGTGAATTTATCACCAAATGAAATATCCTTTGCAGCATCTGCAAATCCATAATTAAAAAAGTTACAAGAATGCATATAATAGAGTAGTATGAAAATGAAGAGTTAACTAATTAAATCACAAAATTGAAAGAAGACGAGGGGAAAATGGAATTTTATTTAAATGGAAAGACACCTGAATTTCGATTGCTTTTCTCATTGCATTTCATCAATTTTTTCACTCTGTAGATCCAAAAACTCACATCCAACAAGTTGCTCGTGGATAACAACGCAACAATATTCCACCAAGAAGATTACTACAAAATGATATTCATCCAACAAGCATGACCTGCAATACAAATACAAATACCTCCCAAACTAAACTCACATCCAACAAGTTCCAGGTTTACAACAACTCACATCCACAATCGTGCCATTTCAGAAGTTTCTCGTGGCAATTTTGTGCTGTGAAAATGAAAAAAATCCTCAAATTGGGGTGGGCTAACATCAGCCCCGTGGGGACTGGACTCACTTCACCGCCTTCCAAGATTTTGCCACGGAGAATTTGCTCTTGCCAAAAACAATAGTAACCTGGATTTATTCTTAAATGCTTAAGAAGAAAAAGCAAGACAAGATCACAATTAAATAGAGGAGAAAATCACAATTTAGCTTATCAATGCAAAACGATAGTTTAAACAAGACAATATCCCAAATTCTCGAAAAGAAAAAATGATACTATGTATACCATCCCTTTTCTTCAATGATTTTGTTTTTAGCCAGGGTTGGCTTTTAAACATGCTAGCTCATGAGCATTTCTATTATTAACATAAAATGGTATGATCCGGGTTACCTGATGAATTAGATCATGACGATGTCATCCCAGGAACATTCTTAATCTCAATGATTAATACCCAATAGAGATGCCCGGTGATTACTTAATTTATTATGTTACAAGATTCTCAATAAGTGAAGCAAAGAAGTTTAACTTAGCAGCAACTTTACATGATTTTGTTTCTCTCATGCTAACCTGGAGCGATATCGACAAAGTTATATACGAACAAAACAATAAGCTTTAAAGAAAACTGATTTGATGAACAGACAAACATACTCACACCATTTAAAGAATTCTCAATCCGGTCACCATCTCTGCAAGGATAACCAAAATGTTGAGTTTTGGTGTGAAAAATAAAGAAGGGCTTTTGTATTCCACATGGGTTGTGGAACAAAAGGGGTGGAGCCTTAAGATTATTTAAGGAACCCCGTGTGGTGTTATTAAGTGCACCAAAAAATACACTTTAACCTTTGTGGTTTGACTCTAGTTTCTCAAGTATGGAGAGTTGGGAGAGAGGTGTGAGTTAGTTAAAGTTTGTAAGAGTGTGGGGGTACTAAGGTCGGGAGAGATAATGTCTGTGATTGTAATAATGTTTCATATAGTGAATTTCTTTCTCCGGGTGTCGTGGTTTTTCTCCGATTTTGAGTTTCCACGTAAATTCTTGTGTTGTGGATTGTTGTTATTTTATTTTATTTTTCGGTTATTTCGTCATTCCTGGGAATGAATGTGGGATCTAATTTTTCCCAACAAGTGGTATCGAGCCCGGTTGGGTCTCTTGAAATTCGAGTATGCTCTGTGGTCGCAACGATGTCCACCTTCCACATAAGAAAAGATTTATTGAGCGGTGTCCGGGGGTCTCTTTGGAGGCTGTTGTTCATCAAACTAGGGTGGTTCAAGCAGGTGGAGAAATTTGATGGAAGGGTCAAGTTTGGCTTATGGCAAGTATAAGTCAAGGATACATTGGTACAATCCGGGTTACGCAAGGCTTTGAAGGTTAATTGTCAAGGTGGAGGTGGAGTTAATCTGGCAAATAACTCCTAATCCGGGCTAACATTGTGGCAGTGAGGATTTTCTCTGATGAGAAAATGTATGTCCTTTTGGCATATTAAGTTGTCATGAAAGAGGATGTAGTTATGTTAGCGGGTCCACGAATTTGCACACGGGCATTGGCTTGTCATGGAAAGATGCAGGGTGTGGTGGAATTTCACACGGGCATTGGTTTGACATGGATGCAGGGTGTGTGGTGGAATTTACACACGGGTATCGGTTTGGCATGGATACAAGTTGTGTGTTTATGTCGATGACCGAGGACTTCCGGAGATCCAAAAGTTGGGAGTTGCACCATAAATTTCAGTAAGTCTACTCATATGGTAGAGTAGGGTTCTCTGGTTTGAGAATGATGGTTCTCGGGTTTGAGAATCGTGATTGTCGGTGAAGACAATGGTGGAGCTTCTTTTATTTTACCAAGGTGGAGTTTGTTGAGTTTTGGTGTCAAAAATAAAAGAAGGGCTTTTGTATCCCACATTGGTTGTGGAACAAAAGGGGTGGGAGCCTTAAGGTTATTTAAGGAACCCATGTGTGGTGTTATCAAGTGCACTCAAATAAATACACTTCAACCTTTGTAGTTTGACTCTAGTTAAATTCCTCTCTTGTATTCTCAAGTATGGAGAGTTGGGAGAGATGTGTGAGTTAGTTAAAGGTTTGTAAGAGTGTGGGGTACTGGGGTCGGGAGAGAGCATGTCTGTGTGATTGTAATAATATTTCATATAGTGGAATTTCTTTCTCTGGGTGCCGTGGTTTTTCTCCGGTTTTGGAGTTTCCAAGTAAATTCTTGTGTTGTGGATTGTTGTTATTTTTTATTTTATTTCTCGGTTATTTCTGCTTGTCCCTAGGAGATGAATGTGGGATCCGATTTTTCCCAACACAAAAAATCTTATAACAAAAAAAAAATGCAAAAGTTTTTAGAGGTTAAAGACCAAGAAAAGAAAAGAAGTATATTACCACCTCATTGTATACATCATGTCCATAACTATAATTTACATAACATGCATCACTGCCCATCATCTGTGATACATTTTTTCGCACATCATCGTCTACTGGATTGACTTTTTTATTTTTTCACTTTTTTAAGGAAGAGCATCAATTATCAATTATAATCTTCGATATACATTTTTTTTTGACAAGTTCGATATACACTATTAAATTTCATAATAGTAGATACAGTCTGAATATATTTAAAAATCAACATTAAGTGTTAAAGAGTGACATATAACATCATGAATTATAAAAAACTATCCAACTCAATAAGAGTTTTATTTAAGATGATCAAAGTTGAATTATACTTGTTTGTTTTTGTAGGTCCCAAGGGTGTAAGTGTAAGGTTTAGAAGGGGGTTGAATAAACCTTACCAAATTTTCGATTTAGTCCTTTTAAATCTACAGTTGATACTACACACAATTGTGTCCTTAATGGACAATAACTTAGTCACTCAAGAGAGTTAATCACTCAACAAACTCAACTGAGCTGTGGATGGAGTAACTCACCGTTAGCTCTAAATTAACTCGATTTGTGGTTTTGTTTTCAGCTGGAAGACTTAACACCCTTAAGTTTGATTAAGTAAGAGTTTAGTGCTTGGTTTAGTACTTATAATTTATCAAGTGGATAGCAAATTTATCGTGAGATATAAGCGTTAAAATTGCAAGAATTAAAGTGTTGAAATGTAAATGACACAATGAAATTTTTATAGAGGTTCGAAGATGGGGTAATTCTTCTACTCCTCTCTTTCTCCAACTCCCAGAGGAATCCACTAAGTAATGATCGGTTCAGAGTGGTAACAGTCCCGGATACAAGTCTTGATCACACAAACTGGTGACTTGATCCTTTGGGACTCGATCCTGAGACGCCTTGATCACTCACCGGCTTCTCGTCACGACTCGAGGACTTCTTCACAGGGCAACGCCTTTGCTACTACAGCTTTGCTCAAGCTCTTTGGATTTCATCATGAAGCCCTCCAAAAGCTCAAGACTTGGCTCAACTCTTGAACCTCCCTACAATCCTTCCCGAATGTAGACCCCTTGTTTTCGATTTTCCTCTTCAACTCGATTGAAGTTATCTTTCCTTCACAATTGAGTGTTGGATTGATGTTCTTCGTAATGTAGCTTGAGGATTGAGAATATTTCAGTTTTTCTAATATGCTTGTATATCTCACATATGTGTCATCTATGTATCTCATGTTTCTCAAACAAACTCCTCGGCCTTTTATAGTGAACTTTCAAAAATTTGCCCGATTGAAGAGATAGGCTTATTTTTGAAAGTCACTTGCATGGTGTTAGGCTTGTCTTGTTGCGCTTCTTGGAATTGCCATTTCCTCGTATGAATTGTTCTTTCACCTTTTCGAGTTCGACACGGTGTAGTGCTTCCCATTGGTTCATTCCTTTTGCACGCTTCGGGACTGAGCACTCCGAGAAATGAGGTATGGAGATATTACTTGTTTAAGTAATTCTCTTGATTTTCTCGTGCAACGGATCTTTTACGCTTATCTCGACTTGACCGCATTTCCTTGCTTTCCTCAGGTGACTTAGAGTCACTTCCAATCATCGGATGACTCTTCCGTCACTTCAACTTGAGACTTGGCTTTTCTTGAGTTGACTTGACTGATGCTCCACTCACCAAGCATCTCACCTGCTTCTTCATAGAGTTCCCATTTACTCTTTTTTTGCCATACTCACTGTTTCGCACGAGTCTTCCTTCAAGTCTTCAGTTGTCTTCTTGCATGTTAGGGCGTAGCGACTTAACTCAGATTGGCCAGCTCTATTCATTACAATGCATTTTACAACAAGAATTGGGGTGCCAACTTTATATTCTAAGTTTTACATGGCATTCATCAAAATCTAAACAATAAAATTCCTAACAATTTCCCCCTTTTGATGATGCCAAAACTTAAACCATACAAAAATGCAAATAACAAAGATACATACAGATAGTGTATTGACATAGAATGTATGCGTTAATCAATCTTTTTATTGATCATATCATTCTTGTACTTAACACAACTGTTTACAAGGTGTATCGAGTATATAATTGTCTTCACAAAAAAATAAGGAATTTATAGCTTTATTACGAGAACTTACATTGTATGTATTTACATAATAAAATACACGAAGGGTTGACAAAGAACACTTCATCTCCTTCGCCGCCTCCTTCTTTCATCTTGTTCAAGATCTTCTTCTCTTCTTCTCTTCTTCTCGTCGTCAGCGCCTTCTTTTTCTTTTCATATGCCTTCCGGCAACTTCATCTTTTCTTATTCTTTCCCCGTCTCTCCGCCATAGCCGAGTTTGTCTCTTGTTTTCTTCTTCTATTCTTTTTGCATACTCGGCGTTAGTTTTAGCCACTTTCAAATTTGCCACTTGGTCAAGCCCCAGCCTGAGATCCCTCCTTTCTTTCCCCGGATCTACGTATTCAATATTCTTGGCGCGAGGCCTAGGTCCAAGCTTCTTCCTCCACTATCGCTTCTTCCTCTACCTCCGGGCGTATTGTACCTGGTCTTCTTCTTCACTGAGTGACCAAAGCAGAGTGACCGCAAGGTCCGCTCGCTCGTCCTTTCTTCACATAATGTGAGACCCTTTTCCCAAGATAAGTCCCAAGCTTGAGCCATAGACATATTTGCAAAGTATCATTCAGATTCGAGCGTTTGAATTAATCGATCGTGGCTCGTCCCGACATCCGAAATGGCATAAGTGTCTCTGTCACCGGAATGCCTCCGTGTTCTTTCAAGATGTTCATAACTCGCATCCATTCTTCCTTCCACTTCCTTCATCCCCTCGCTTCAATTGTTTTTCTCTCTTCTCCATAGATACAAAGAGAGTGTTGGAGTGGCGTAGAGTCACTGAGTTTTCGCTTATAATGTCACCAGACAGGACCTGTTGAGGGGTTTGTGCAATCATCAAGGTCATATCTTTGATCCTTCCCCCTCAAAGAGATTTTCCTTTCTTTTGTTTCAAAATTTCCTCGATTTTCCCTTCTCACCGCTCCTTTCTTTTTCAAATTGATTTTGTCATTTAAGGTATTCCTCTTCCCCCTTTTGGCATCATCAAAGGATAGAGGAACCCCAGCGGAAACATCTTTGCCGCAAGCATGAAGTCGAGCCTCGCGATAGTCGGAGTTCTGCTTCAAGTCCGATGCGTTGTTGTAAGGGCAAAGACGGAATTCGGACGAGTAGCATTGGACTCACAAATCAGCTTCATCTCATCCATGAGAAGAGCGTCAATTTTCTAGTCATGTGTTCTTCCAAACGTTGTAGATCATTTGTATTTCGCTCGCTCACGCAGCTTTATCTCTACAGCATGAGCTTCATGCATGTGCTCAATATGTTCTCTCACGGCTTTTTTGCATCGATTTTCACTCTCCACACTAGCGACTTGTTGAACAATGTCCTCAAGTATCTCACTTGTTCCACACGCATTGTTCTTCTTTGTTGTCACCATTCCCCGATTCGACCGTTATGCCTCTCAAGTCGATCGTAGTGGTGGCATCTCTGTTGTCGATCCGCATATCCAAAGAGGCCTCGATGCCTCTATCCGTTCAACCTCGGCAAATAGTGCCTTGAACACTTCCGATTTTCACCGATTCTTCTCATGAAGGCGATGGCCATGCAAAGATCAAAATCATAATCACCGAACAATGGTGTCGATGGAAGAACAAGAGTCGGTTTGTGATAGCGTGCTTGTTCGTTTCGACTCTTCGTGGAGTTCGTATCTCCAAAGGGAAAAGGGAAAGATTCTACAAAAAGATTCATCGCGCCAACCGGATCTGCTTCGATGATGAGCGGTGCGCGTGAAGTTCTTTTTGGGAATCGATCTGCCGCAGCCTTGAGGAGCCTACTCAAATGGATGCTGGTTCAAATTGGGTTTTGTTGTGAAGTAGTCCCGCTTTCTTGAGCCTCACTTGCCTCAAAGAGCCTTGGTTGGTCTCGATTTTGAGCCTCACTGCCTTAATGTGCCTTTGTTGGTCTCAAATGATTTTTCCACCAATGATCGTCCGGCCTTATCGAATAGCGTCATCGACGATGATGAGATTTCCATTGGTGGCTCATCATCAAAGTTAAAGGTTTGACGAGTAGTCTTGGATCAGACTTACTCGTGCTTGGAACATCCGCAAATTGAGTCTTTTTCGATTTGCACCGGGATGACTCGGCTTTCTTCGCCGCCCGATCCCGCAGGATACATCGTGATTATCCGAATCATGAAGTGCGCTTTATCTCCTTCTCGCATGAGTCGATTATAGCAGAGGGATGTTCTCTACTTCAGACTTCTTTACCCTCGAAGTCTCAACCTCCCGTGGCCTTCATTACCTCCAAAAGTCTTCTCATCGTTAGCCGAGGCCTTGTCCTCCCTTCGACAAAGGTCACTGTCTTAGTCTTTCATGCGGTGGCATCCATTGGAGTCTCAACCCCATGGATTGCACTTTCATCGCCCGTAGTGTTAACTCCTGTGGCTATTCTTCCTCAGGCCTCGATCGCATCGGCGCCATTATTAGCCTTCGAGAAGTTGGCACCTCACCGAGACATGACAGTCTCAATCGTCTCGAGCTTCGCTGATGGCAACTTGTCGCCTCTTGTGTTTGTATTTTCTCTTACTTCGCCTCCTTGATTCAAGTTGGAGTCATCTGCGCAAGATCCTCCGACCTTGCTGATGCCGGGAGTTTCCCACCGGCGCACCAAATTGACTTGGAATGGGGTCACTTTCGTCTCCAAGCTCCCTACTGTTTCGATTGATTGTTCAGCCGTTAGGGCGGTGTGGTAACACACCTTCAATAGGGGTTGGTTGACCGGGGTCCCATTGTCCCTGTTCATCGCCAGCTCCTTTATCGCTTCTTCTTCCGAGTGAGTCGGGAAGTGGTAGAAGAACAACATTGGCGATTTGGTCAACCACTCCCATTGATCAATTTCAACCGTGTTCGGAGGACTCTCCTCGTCCCTCCATCAATCTTTTGCTCGTGAAGGATTCTTGATTCGTGCAATGCTTGCTGCATTTGCAACTCCTTCTTCGCGGGCAGCAAAGATTCTCTCGATCCTCATCACCGGGCCCGAGAAGACATCAAGGAGAGGATGTGTGTTCTCAGAGTGCCGAGATAGGGTAGATGCTTGCCTTCTCACGTGCCTCGCTTCCTCGGCTTGCTTTTCTCTCATTTTCCTTGTAAATCCTGCAGATATCTAAGCAAATTGTCTTCATCAAGTCAAAGGGAGCCTGCTTTTTAGTCCAAGGAAATTTAGCAGCCTTCCTCTTCTTCTATAAACTCGGCCGTTTGAACTGTTCCCTTGACTTACTCAACTTCCATTTCCTCCACTCACGTAGACGATTTTGATGTCCGGGTAAGGTGGGAGATAGGATCATTACATCACTATCCGCTCTAGCAAAATTTCTTTCTTGTTTCACCGTGTGAATTACAACGTGCTTCGTTTGCCTCTGCTGATCGCCTTGATGAACTTGGGTCATGTTTATCAATTACATCCGGAGACTCTACTTCTCGCAGTCTCCGGTATCTTCTAGCTGAGTAACCGACTCACCCGGTTTCTCGATTCGATCGCTGATGATTCTTCTTCGTCTCCTTGTTTGTACAGAGGGATTTCTCGGTTGAGAGACGGTGTCCTCTGAGTCTTGGGCGGCCGGGGCGGTGGCTTTAGTGTATTTTTGGGAGCGGGCCGTCGGGCTTCTCGATTCTCCTCTTTTTGACGATCGGAGAAGGTATTTGTGAGTCCTTCTCACCGCAAGTAGGGCAGACACACTCTTTAGGGCGGTGTGATCGTGGCTGCAGGGCGTAAGATGTTTGGTTTTTTTCAGGGGCAATAGTTTTCTTAGCACGGCAGGGCAAACTTCTTCTTGGCCGGAGAGGAAACAATCGTATCTTCGGGTCACTGATTCCCCCCTCACCGTGTCGCTCTCTTGGCGTAAGCTCTCTTGTGCGCCTGAGGTTTGCTCGAACATCCTCTTGTTAACATGGAATGCCTTCCCATGTCCAAGAGGGACTCCTTTCACCTCCAATAGCCGGCCAATCACTAGGCCATATCCCAGGGATCCTCCAAATGAGCCATCTTCCTCAAGGACTTGTTCCCCACGTTCGCGAGAGTCCGTTGTAGAAAACTCAACCCGCTTTATCTTCTTTTCTTCGATGATTGCAGCCCATTACAATCGCCTTTGCCTTTTGATTGTGTGGTCAAAGTCACCGCAAATTTGATGTCGATACATTTGGCAACTATGTCCAACAACTTGTGATAATCCTCCTTCAGCCAGTCTCTTGTTTGTCGTGTATATTATTTTATCGAAAGTCGGACTTGGCTATTTCTTTCCGCAAAAGGCCGGCCAAGTTTACATCAGGCTTCTTTAATCTCGGATGCTCCTTCACCGGGTAGTGAGCAATGTTCACCAAATCCATGCGCGATAGTCACCGCTTTAGTGGAACAGATGACTTGATTCCTTCATCGTGAATCTCAAAGATTCACGTAGAATTGTCACGACCTCCTCCACATAGGTCATCGGATATTCTAACGTTAGAAACGGTTTTAGCGGACGCTTCCAAGGAAAAACTTCGAAAAATGATTTGAAGATTGATAGGGTTTCGAGAGTATTTTGCCTTTGCTTTTGAGAGAAAGAGATGAACATTTTTAGAAGTGTGAGAGAGAAACAGACAAAAATGGTTTAAATATGGTTTATGAAAGGGCGTGCGGGTGGTTTTGAATTGTGATCGAAATCAACGGCTTGATTTCGTGACTTTTATCGAGTATTTCATGTCTCGATTATACGCGGCAAAGATTTATATCCAATCATAAGCTTGGTGTGCAGCTTTATGTCTCAGTACACATCATCATTGTCCGACGTATTTCTTAAAACATTCCCGCTTAGTCAAAACGACAAATATTTTTGTCACTTTGCTCATAAATTATTCCGCTTATCCCTTAGGCCGATTTAACTCTACTTCTCCAGCTTCTCTTAGTGACTCGGCTAATATCACCGACTTTGCAATCGCTTTTCCGACACAACCATTCTTCAGCCGATTTGCTGCTCTTTTTCACCCTCCTTTTTTTGTTCCATTTCTTTTCTTTGATTCTTCTCCGTGTCACCTTAGTTCAATTAACCCCAACTCATGTTTGAGTTCTTCAAATCTTGACTCACATAATGGTTTTGTGAGGATGTCGGCTAGTTGTTTATCGGTTGAGATATATTCTAGGATGATGTCCTTCTTTCAACATGATCTCTTATGAAGTGATATCTAACATCAATATGCTTTGTTCTTGAATGCAAACGGATTTTGAGTGATTGCATTGCACTTGTGTTATCACACATGATTGAATTTCTTTTTCCTCAACTTCTGTAGTCTCTCACCGCTTATCTCATCCATAGGACTTGGGCACAATAGCTGCCCGCAATGTATTCGCCTCACCAGAGAGGTGGCTATTGAGTTTTTCTTCGCTAAACCAGAAATCACTGCTTTCCCAAAGATTTGACATGTGCCTGGGTGCTCTTCCTATCAACTCGCATCCAAAGATAGTCGAATCGAATAGCCAATTAGCTTGAATCCACCTTCCTTTGGATACCATAGCCTACTTCTTGGCTTCCTTTCAAGTATCTCAATATTCTCTTAGTCATTGTCATATGGCTTTCTTTTGGAGCAGATTGAAATCTTGCACATACACCTACAAAGAAAAGGTGATGTCCGGGCCCGCTTTGCCGTGAGATAGAGCAAGTGATCCAATAAGTGCTCTGTATCTTGTTTGATCTACAGGCTTGTCATCCGCATCCATGTCCATTTTGATCGATGTGTTCATCGGTATTTTTACGTACACTTCTCCTCCATACCAAACTTCTTCATTAAGTCTCTGGTGTATTTTGTTTGACTTATGAAGGTTCCATCCTTCACTGTTTCACTCATAGAGTCCAAGGAAAAAATGTCGGCTCTTTCCATCATGCTCATTTCAAATTTACTTTGCATGAGGTTTGAAAATTTTTCACACACTCTCTTGTTAGTGGATCCAAAATGATGTCATCAACATATATTTGAACAAGTAGAATACTCTTCTTGTCTTGAATTCAAAAGTGTTCTATCTACTTTTCCTTTTGTGAATCCATTTTTCGTTAGGAATTGTGACAAGGTATCATACCATGCTGCTGGTGCCCGCTTAATCCATATAGAGCTTTCTTGAGTTTGTATACCTTATCTCCAAGAGTCTTCTCTGCTCAAATCCTCGGAGGTTGTTCAACATACACTTCTTCTTCCAATAAACCATTTAGGAATGCACTTTTTACATCCATCCGATATACAATGAAATTCTTGTGAGTCCGTATAGTAAGAAACATCCTTATAGCTTCCAATCTTAAGCTACAGGGCAAATGTTTCATCAAAATCTATCCCTTCTTCTTGGCAATATCCTTTGGCTACTAGTCTTGCTTTGTTTCTTCCACGAACCTTCCTCGTTCATCTTATTTCAACACCCATTTGGTTCCAATAACATTTTGATGTACGGGTCTTTGCACTAATTCCCATACTTTATTTCTCTCAAACCGATTCAAATTTTTCTTGCATAGCTTGAATCCAATGTGTGTCGCTCCAATGCAATGGGGACACATCTTTGGGGCTCTATTTTATGCGAGATGAAGCATGTGAACATGGCTTCTTGTTGAGTTCTCGATCTTGTTTTGACACCTTCTCTTATATCTCCAATGACAAGTTCTCGTGGATGGTCTCTCGGCCCATCTTACATCGTCTGGGAAGTTAGGCGATTCATCGACTTGCGGTGTGTTCTTTGTGGTCGGCTCTCTCGTTATCACTTAGTCGCAAATTTTCCACTGCTTTTGAGATTCAATATCTCATCTTCTTCCTCGAATTGATGATTCCAATTTCCGGGCCAAAGATAGGGATTCTTCTCAGTATGGTTGGATGATTCAACTATCACCGACTCTTCAATGTCTTCTCCATTTACCTTTGGCTCATCGAATACTACATGAATGGATTCTTCCTAACCATAGTTCTTTTATTGAGTATTCTCAGGCTTTTGCTTTCACCGAGTATCCTGAAAGATTCCTTCATCAACTTTAGCATCAAAAGCCTTTAGATTGTCTTTGCCATTGTTGTGGATGAAGCATTTACATCCAAATATTCTCAAATATGCAACATTTGGTTTTCTTCCAAATTCGTGATCTCATAGGAGTCTTTGTGTCACCGCTATTTATCATACATCCTTTTTGGGTGTAGCAAAAATCGTCGTGTTGATTGCTTGAGCCAAAATCTTTTTGGTAACCCCGTAACTGACTAACATGGTCCTTGCTGCTTCTTTTGAGGGTTCTATTCCTTCTTTCTAAACTCCATTCTGGCTGGAGTCCTTGTCACGATAGTTCATGACCAATACCATTCTCAATACAATATCGAGTTATTATTCCATTGACAAACTGGGTTCCTCTATCCGATCTTATTTTGATAATGGTTTGACTCTTACTCGTTTGAATCCTCTTCATCACCGTGGTAGTTTTTGTAGAGTTTCTTTCTTCTTGCACATGAATATTGTCCATGTATATCTTGAATAGTCATCTACTACCACCAAGGTGTATTTTTCCACTTATCTTTGGTCGTTCCATCGGGCCAAATAGATCCATATGAAGCAAGATGTAATATTCTTGTTGAGGATGGGCATGTCTTTTTCTTTGAATGACGATTTGATTTGCTTTCCCTTCCGACATGCATCACATATACTCTCTTTCTTGTATACTGAGTCCGGAAGTCCTTCTACAAGATGACTTCTTGCTTGACCTTGTTAATTGTTTTGAAATTCGGTGACTCACTTTTTGTGCCACAAAAACTTGATTCAAATTCTTTTTGCTAGTAAGATGTGATCGGTGTTGCGTTGACCAATCCACTACATACATATTTTTCTCGTTTACATCCTTGCGGCACAACTTTATTTGATTCAATATCTTTGATTTGGCATATTCCCATGTTGAATCCAACGTTGTAACCCTTTTGTCACGAGTTGATCGATGTTTAGCAAAGTTAAAGTTGAGTCCTTCAACATATGCAACGTCTGTGATTTCTAATCCATTCCTCTTGATGGTTCCAATGCCTCTTATTTCACCAGAGCTTCCATTTCCTCCAAATATGACTTTCTCCTTTAACTTCCTTTGAATTTTGACAGATTTTTCTTATTTCTCTGTCATGTGTCCGAATGACCACTATCCATGTACCAGTTCCTTGGCACTCGCTTGTTCCTTGAACCCGCAATCAAGGAAATTAAGTTTTAGGTACCCATACTTGTATGGGTCCCGAGGGGTTAGAATTGTAGATGATCCAACCAACTTATAGCCAAATGATTTGACTCTAAGGGGTTGCCATCTATCGATGCCATAATCATAATTAATTTTGGCAAATTGCTTGGGGATTCTAGGTTCATACATCCTGTCTTTTGTCCGTATGCCCGCATATGTGTTTTAGCAATTGCCTTCCTTGGGTAATTGTGGTGACTTTGAGTGTGATGCTTGGTGCATAGGTGTGCTTGATGAAAGCTCTTATACTTTGGAATGGCCTTTGCTTTGAAGTTCTTGGCCTTTGCCATTTGGGCTTATATTCCATAAGTTTATCTTTGATAGTTCACATTATTCCAATCGAAACTTGGCTTGATATTTTCTACCATTCCCATCATATGTATTTCTTTTGGATTTTCTCGGGATTTTTGTAGCTCCGCTTCCTTTTACGTAGTATTTTTCGGTAGGAGTTTGCCGAGGACTCGGTGAATCTCTTCTCGCTTGTCCTTTTCAAAGACACTCAATCAAGTTGTTTTTCTTTTCCTTTGTAACCAAGGCTGATTTGCTTGTTATTGTGCTTTGGAGTGAATGTGTGTGCAACATTTAGAGTTTTGGATTTTTCGGACTCTTCATGACTTGAAGATCCTTTTTCCAAAATTACTTTTGAGGTTTGACATAAAGACGGAGGAATTAAATCCTAAACATCTTGTCTCCACATTCTCTTTCGACTCATGATAAGATCATCCAATGATTTAGATGCCTTAGTGAATGAGGCAATAACATTCTTGAGGTCATTCTCCTCTTTTCTATAAGCGGCAATTTCGCTACTAATTTAGCATTTTCACCTATTTAAACTTTCATTCTCATCAATTTATTTGACTTAGAGTACTCGGCTCCTTAGTCGACTTTGAGTTTTTACTTTTGAGGTATTTGTTTTCCTCATTCAATAGTGTGTGTGAGGATTTAATGTGTTCAAAATCTTTCATCATTTTGCCTAATGAATCATAAAGACGAGTGGGTGATGAAGTGTGTGTGTCACGATCCCACTATCACTAGTGTAAAGTTTGTTGAGTTAGATTATGCCTCATCTTCGATCTTGTTCTTTGGCCATCAAGCGGTCACGCTTCTTCTTCGCAGGTCACTTGAAAGTAGTCGCCTTCACTCGCTTCTCAATCGATTGTCTCTCGGACTTATTTGTTCAAGCGATCTCATGCAGCCTATCACCGCTTCTTTTCTTTTTAACTTTCTTTCTTCCTCAAGATCTTCCTTTCTTCTTCATCCCCGTACTTGTTGACTACAAGATATGGGCCGATCCCAGTAGCATAGTGAC
>CM071931.1:1808955-2094733 GCA_016081115.2 Rehmannia glutinosa | reverse complement strand
TTAATGTATTTTAAATCAGTAAAAGGGTAATATTGTAATTGTATAATTAGATATTTTCCATCAAATTAGTAATTGTTCGATCGTTATCCCCCTCAAATTTCATATTCTGTAATTGAGATCATTTCAATCTCAGCACTCCGCCTTTCAGCTACAATCTCAAAGTTTCCCAAACCTAATTCCTATGGTTTTGTTTTTTTTTGAAGTCCTCGTATTTGACAAAAACATCGAGAAAATCTCATTTCCTCGTGATTATATTTGTAGAATTTTTGTTTGAGGTTTTGATTTACGGTTTGAGAAAGAGAGGTATTTTTTTAATTGTTCTAGAAGAAGAAGATATGAGTTTTCAAGATCTATAATCGGTCGTTGGTTTTTCTGTTTTAGTGTTTTTAATTCTCTATTCGCTTGAACAAATCGGAAAAACTTGTGATATTTGTGATTGTGAAATCAAAACTAGAATTGGGGAAAAAAATGTTGTTCTTGATGGAGAGGTGAAAATCAATTATTAATATCGAAGAAATTAAGAGCCCATTTTGTGAAATTGCGGAAGAAGAAGAAATAAAATTCCAATTAGTCGAGTTACGAGAAATCGAGTTTTTACGATGGGTTTTGGATACTGGTGGAAATAATGGGGATGGTAATTGTGAAAACATGGGGATTAATGAGGATAATTGTGAAGGGAAAGAAGAATTTATTGATGATGATTGTGAAAACATGGGGATTACTTATATGTTTTTCGATGTATCTTATATGTATTTTGTTGTATAAGTAGTTAATTTTTGATGTGTGTATTTATGTTTGTTGTATATTTATGTGTTTTGTTGTATACTTATATGTGTTTTTCTTTGTATACATATATTTGTTGAAAAAATTAGGAGATTTTTGTTGTATACTTTATATGTGTTTAAATGCTTATTTAGTTAAAGTTTACCATATGTTTTTATATATTCCGCTTCTAATACTTTGTTTTTGTTTTTGTGGCGGGGTGATGTTTTGTTAAATGGCTAAAAGAGGTAGAAAAAGTGAGCAGGCGTCGAGGAGGTATATACATAGTTTGATTTTATTGTATAGTTAGACATAGTTTATTGTATAGGTAGTTTGATTTTGTTGTATAGTTAGACATAGTTTTCTTTGTATAGGTTGTTTGATTTTGTTGTACGAGTTATACATAGTTTCTTTGTATACATAGCATGATTTTATTGTATAGTTAGACATAGTTTCTTTGTATAATAATTTAGTTAATTGATTTGTGTCTATTAGTTGTTGATTTTTTTAATTATTGTCATTTGGTATATCGTAATTATTGGTGTCAAGAATAATCTTGTTAATTAATTCCTTAATTCACGGTCCCCATGTTTTTGTTTGACCATTTTAACATGCAAAAGAAAATTATGTTAAACATACGGTAAAATAGTGTAAAGTATACAACAAATATATGATAAATGTACAACACAATAATGAAGCGTGATTTTCTCTCTCTCTAATTGATTTACTTAATACACGGTCCCCACATATTAATGGCGTGATTATCTCTCTATAAATGGTTCCTTGATTCACGGTCCCCACATGTTTTTGTTTGACCATTTTAATATACAATAATATTATGTTAAACATACAACAAAATAGTGTTAAGTATACAACAAATCATTGATAAATGTACATCATTCTCGCATGGCGGAGCACGTGCACGCGCGATTTTTTCTCTCTCCGGTAGCGATTTTATCGCGATTTTTCTCTCCCCACGTGATTTTTCTCTCCTAATAATAGCGATTTCATATTTGGATGGTCCCCCCATGTTTGTTTTGACAATTATACCCTTATTTTGCCTTTAATTAAATGTTTAATGTAATTTTAATTTTTATTTTATCTTAGCCGTTGATATAGATAAGGGAGGGTTGAGATGAGTCCACATTGTCTCACTATAATATGTGGTCTTATTATAACCTCCTCCTATATATATATATATATATATATATATATATATATATTATTAGCGAGTAGTATTTCGACAACTTTGGGGTTGGTTTTGTCATATGGGGGAGTTGATATGAGATGGCAATACGGATGCAGTGTAAACGAGTCGAGTCGAATCGAGCCGAACCAAATATAGTAGTAATGTTCAAGTTTGTTAAGTTTAAATCAAGCTTTAAAATTATATTATAGCTTGATTTGATTATTAATCGAATCGAAATCGAATAGACTTTAGTCGAGCTGAACATAAATCGAGCTCGAGTAGCTTGATATTTTTCCACACATTTTATTATTTTTTCGCTAATCGAGTCGAACTCGACCCGAGCTTTACATCTTATGGAACGAAAAAAGGTGTTCAAGCTTAGTTCGTTATGTTAACGAACCGAGTTCAAACGAGCTTTTAACGATCGATCTCGAATCGAGTATCGAGTAACTTAGTTTGTTTTTCAGCTTTAGTGGTACGGTAAGCTGCATTGAGATGTTGTACCTTGGTCCGAAATTTTGAGCATACAAGTTTTTAGAAATGGAGGAGAGAAATCCATGTCTTAAATTATGAAAGTGTTTGGAATCACTAAAAAGAAGTGTTTATCAACTTTTGCACTAAAAAAATCACATTTCGGTGTTTGCAAATGTCAATTTGAAACTTACATTTGTTTCGATAAATCGAGAACAAAAAAGTAGGAAGATGTGTGCCTTAGATATTTTCGATTCGATTGGTTTGACTTTTGTTGGGTATCTATCTTCAATAGATCGATACACGTAGTACCGATATCAAATATTACGGACTAAGAACCTATTATACAACAAAGTACTCTAGACTCTTTCTTTGAAAATTAAAATACAACTCAATCTGAAATACAAGGAAATATAACACAAAGAATATGTAGGCAACAACCCAAACCGAATATAGAAAAAGATTCGGCTCAGGGACCGTAACCCCCTTAAACCATTGTAGTCACCAAAGAATCAACCAGAGAGCCTCAAGATAGCACCCACAAAGCCACGCCACAAAAAGCCCTCGAGGAAACCCACCAAGGATCTTCGGTCGAACAACCCCGTAAAACCCAGAAAAGTGCCTCAACCCACAAACCCTATTTCACGAAGAAAACCACAGAGTTTGTCACGAGTAGGTGAACTAACAAGAGAACACTCGGATCTCACAGTACACCCACGAATCACTCGGAAATATCACGAGAGGGTGAGATTTCTAGAGAGAGATAAAAAGAGAGCAATGGAGAGTTTGAGAGAGTAGAGAGAAGTAGAAGATCGGATAATGAATTAGGGTTTGGGTTAGGGCACCTTTTAAAGGGTTAACCAACTGGGATGAGGAAGCAAGATCGGACGGACAAGATCAAGATAGGATCCGCGGATATAACATTCGGATCATAATCCGAACCCGCAACCGGAACATTTGGATGGATCACATGTTGGGCTGTTGCATAAATGGGCTGCACTTGTGGGCCTTGGATTATTAATAAATGGACAACACAAAATGGGCCAATAATATTAACAATCTCCACCTTTGGCTCATTATGATTCATAAGACATACAAGGGAGTTTAAACGGTCATCATCATCGCTTTTTGCCTTCCAAAGACAAAGTCAAGAAGGACTTGAGTTCGAAGCACTTAAGCTTTCAGAATTTAGTAGTGGACCTCAACAACAAGCACACAAAGAAGTCAAGTTCCCCATTGAATTAACATAAGCACATAGCAAACATTAACTCAACAGTTTTGGATTCAATGAAAACACACGAACTATTTCAACCCAACAAAAGGGTAACTAACTAGGGTAACTAATCACCAAAGTGTCAAAATTTAGTATTTGTAAACAAGTTTTGAACTTTGATAAGGGTAGACACTTAGTACCCATATCAAATTTGGATTGTATTCGAGGATGCCACCTTTTCAAGACGGTAAGGCCTTTAGAAACAATATCCCTTATAAAATGAAATCTAACATCAATATGTTTTGTTCTGTCATGAAAAACTGGGTTCTTACAAAGCTGAATACCAGATTGGAAGTCAGAAAATACAACAACTTTTTGTTTTAGAAAACCAATTTCAGAAACAAGTCCTTTTAGCCATAAGGCTTCTTTTAAAGCCTCAGAATCGCAACATATTATGATTCTCGTGGTAGATGAGCCACAATGTGTTGCAATTGGGCTTTCCAACTTATACAAGAACCACACAAAGTAAAAACATAATAAGTTGTTGATTTTCTGTTATCTTTATCATTTGCATAGTTGGAATCCACATATCCTTTTAAAACAACACCATTGTCACACTTAGAAAATTTGAGGCAATAATCAGTTGAATGTCTAAGATATCTCAATAACCACTTCAAAGCATTCCAATGCACCAAACCAGGATTAGACATAAATCTACTAAGACAAGAGACAACATAGCGATATGCGGTCCAAGATCGACCATTAAGTACATAATGGATCCAATGGCATTAGCATAGGGAATATTTTGCATAGAAGAGATTTCAAGATCAGTTTTAGAGGATTGATCCCTACTTAGCACAAAGTGAGAAGCAAGTGGGACATTCACGATTTTGCATCACTCATAGAGAATTTTTGTAAAACTTTCTCAACATATGAAGATTGATGAAGATAGATCACAAAGTTATTCCTATCCCTATCAATATTCATACCAAGTATTTTCTTAGCATCATCTAAGAATTTCATGTCAAATTTAGCACTCAAGCGAGTTTTTAACATAGTCAATAGCCTTAATGCATGAGCGGTTAAAAACATATCATCAACATAGATCAACAAGAATACAGGAGACTTAGCATCAAGTTTGAAATACAAACAATGATCAAATTGGCTTCTGCAATTTCAAATCAAGCATCGTCAAATTTTTTATTCCATTGTCTAGGTGATTGCTTTAATCCATACAAAGACTTTTTCAATAAACACACATGGTTAGGTTTGGATTTGTCTTCAAAACCTTCAGGTTGTTTCATAAAAATTTGTTCTTCCAAATCACCATGTAAAAAAGCAGTTTTAACATCAAGTTGCTTTAGTTCGGTCAACCGAGCAACTAAAGCTAGCATAATTCTCAAAAGAACAAACTTCACAACGGTGCAAAAATCTCGGTGTAATCAATGCCTTCTTTCCGAGTAAAACCTTTTGCAACTAATCTAGCTTTGTATCTAACACCTTCATTTTCATGTTTGATTTTAAACAACCATTTACAATCCACAACGGAAGCGATTAACGAGGTTTTGGGACAAGTTCCCGGTGTTATTAACATACAAAGAAGTCATCTCATCTTGCATAGCACTCGGCCATTTCACGAGTTCACAAGATCAAGGTAGGCTCGGAAATTTTCAATTGATTCAAACACGAGAGAACACATAAAAGTTAAGTGAAAATCGGCAAACTTGTTTGGGATTCTAACATGCCTCCTAATTCTATCCTAGTTAACACATAATTATTCAATTCATTATGAGCAACAACTACGGGTTCATTTTAGGTGTTAGCATCGGAAATCATCATGAATATCATGCACATTGTCATCTTTGAGTGTCATCTTCAATATGCACATCATTATCATTGATGCAAAGCATCATTGATATGAGAATCAACGGGAACAATAATATTATGAGACACATAAAAGCTCCACCTCATTTGGAGTAGTATCATTTCGAGAAATAATTTGAGGAGAAGGATGCACAAAGCAAGGAATTCAAGTTCATTGAATAATACATCCCTACTAATTATAGTTTTAAAACCAGGTTCTCCTCTGTTCCAAAGTTTATAGCCTTTAACCCCCCGGAGGGTAGCAAGAAAAATACATTTTATAGACCTTGGTTCTAATTTGCCGATCTTTTGATGCACAAATGCATCACATCCAAAGATTTTCAAATTAGAAAAATCCTGACTTTCCCAGTCCACACCTCTTGGGTATTTCCTTCCAAGAGGGACTGAGGGGTCTATTGATTAAATAGGTTGTTGTCACTACAACTTCTCCCCAAAACCTCTTAGAAAGCCCGGAGGTAGCAAGCATGCTCCTCACTCTTTCTAAAAGTGTTCTATTCATCCTTTCGGCAACACCATTTTCTTTGAGGTGAATAGGCACAAACATGTGCCTTTTGTACCATATTCATCACACGATTGTCCATTAATTGATTGCAAAATTCCAGGCCATTTTCAGTTCTCAAAACTTTAATCCTTTTGCCAATTTGGTTTTCAATAAGAGTTTTCCAAGTTTTAAACTTATCGTAAAACATCATTTGTTCTTCATTAAAAACACCCAAACTTTCTTGGAATAATCATCAATTATGAATGGAAATATCTATTTCCTCCATGAGTAGGCACATAAGAGGGACCCAAACATCGGCATGCAAGTATTCAAGCAATTCAATACTAGCCGCTTGTTTTGGATTAGTAGGGAGGAACTTGACTCTTTGATGTTTGCCATACACACATGATTCACGAGAAAAGACAAAGCATCAAGTTTGTTTTTACCAAAGTAACACATATCAAGAAGAATGTCAAGACCTTTAGAGCTAATGTGACCAAGTCTTTTATGCCACAAATCGGTCAAGTCATTTTGACACGGGATTAGCTACAACATTCACGAGAATTTGGCACATAAGAATCATGTTTAGCATGTAAAATATAAAGATTTGTTCTTTTCAACTTTTGCAATAATCATAGAACCCTCACGGGTTTCATAACACCCTTCCCCCATCTTCCCTCATAGCCATCATGTTCAAGCATATCACAGAAATCAAATTATTGGATAAGTCGGGAACATGCCTTACATCATTGAGAGTCAAAACATAACCAGAGTATCAAGTTTCAAAACACAAGTACCAACACCAATCACTTGACACTTTTTATCATTAGCCATGGAAAGCAGATCCATTTTGCACTAAAGCATAAGTATTAAACAAATGTTTAAAAGGTGTCATATGGAATGTGCATCTTTGAGTCAATTAACCATTCATAATCATGAAAGCATTTGAAGGCAGAATTCACAGAATCGGCGGCTCATGCACCATAAACACATCACCCATATGATCATTAGAAGTAGTCAAGTTCACGTGAGTCATTGGCTTGGTTTTGTTGTTACGGTTATTGTTCGGTTATTCCTGGGTTTATTGCACTCTTTGATGTAATGACCATGCTCACCACAATTATAGCATTTCTGTTATTCCTAGGTCAGAATTAGACCTACCTCTGCGTTCTTCTCTTTCTACGATTTATTGTTATTGTTATTCCCATTTTTCTGTTCGAGGTCTACCCCACGACATGCATAACCTTCACGACCCCTGTCCATTCCCTTAGATATTTTCAGGATCTAATTCCTTACTCTTAAGGCCATTAATCACAAGATATCAAGGTAATTGAGTCTCTACCATACTTAATGGCGATTTCACATCGACATATGAATCGGGGTGGCATTTAGCAACACAATAGGGGTATAATCATCAATGTTTTTATCACCGAGTCAACTTTATATCTTGAATCGGTTTTGTAAAAACATCAAGGTTTTTCATCCATATCTTTTGTCAAATCAAGTTTGAATCTAAAAAACTTTTCAAGTAGGAACAATTTGGAAGGTAATGAAGTTTTGAGAAAGAGTTCTTCCAATTTGTTCCACGGATCCTTGGCATTTGACAATATGCCAAATTTTCTTAAAACAGCATCGAGAGAGGTTTAAGATGATGGATGAATATGCAAACTCATCAAGTTGACTTTAATCTCGTGAAGTATCTTTTTGAATACTTTTGTTCAATGACTTTAAAACATTTTTGTTGAATCAAAATGCCTTCTTCTTTTGTTGGACAAATAGAAAAATCAGTTTTTCCATTGAAGGGTTCCAAGTGATAGCCGAGAAACACCAGTCAATATCACGGATATAATCAAGAATATATCACACGGATAAGACACATGTAATTCAGTAGTACACAAGAAGTACACCAAGAAATCACGAGGGGAGGCAATGGAAAAAAAAAGCAATGTAGGTGGACCACACAGAGTCAAGAAAATGCAACAATAAAATGAGCAATGACAAATCGAGGACCACAGAGTCCAACAGAGAACAAGGGACCACAGAGAGTCAATGGAAAGCAATAAAAGGACCACACAGAGTCCGGTGAAAGCGATAAGGCCCTAGGGTGGATCCCCTCGCACCTCGGGGATTCCAGCTGCGCTCGTGGCACAGTGGTCAAGGCTTGAAGCTTAGGGTTTCCCTAAAACTACTATTAATAAAAAATACGAGGAGGAGGGAGAGGAGAATATTCCTTACAACCAGGAGCAAGTCCGGGTATCAACGATCCACAGAGATCACCAGGAGCAAGAATCACAAGATCCAAGACGAACGGTAAGCGCCCAACCCACCACGAGGCGGATAGGTGCTCGATACTCCCTGTTGGGTATCTATCGCCTCTAATAGATCGATACACGTAGTACCGATATCAAATATTACAGGACTCAAGAACCTATTATACAACAAAGTACTCACAGACTCTTGAGAAAATTAAAATACAACTCAATACAGGTAAATACTGAGGAAATATAACACAAAGAATATGTAGGCAACAACCCAAACCGAATATAGAAAAAGATTCGGCTCGGGACCGATAACCCCCTTAAACCAGCTGTAGTCACCAAAGAATCAACAGAGAGCCTCAAGATAGCACCCACAAAGCCACGCCACAAAAAGCCGTGAGAAACCCATGAGGATCTTCCGGTCGAACAACCCAGAAACCCTGAAAAGTGCCTCAACCCACAAACCCTATTTCACGAAGAAAACCACGAGTTTGTCCACGAGTAGGTGAACTAACAAGAGAACACTCGGATCTCACGGTACACCCACGAATCACTCGAAATATCACGAGAGGGTGAGATTTCTAAAGAGAGATAAAAGCAGAGCAATGGAGAGTTCGAGAGAGTAGCGAGAGAAGTAGAAGATCGGATAATGAATTAGGGTTTGGGTTAGGGCACCTTTTAAAGGGTTAACCATTGGGTGGGATGAGGAAGCAAGATCGGACGGACAAGATCGGAAGATAGGATCCGCGGATATAACATTCGGATCCCGCAATCCAACCATAACCGGAACACCGGATCAATTTGGATCACATGTTGGGCTGTTGCATAAATGGGTACGCAACTTGTGGGCTTGGATTATTAATAAATGGACAACACAAAATGGGCCAATAATATTAACAATTTTTTACGAACAAATAAGCTCTTTTATAATTCACCAAACACTCTCAACTTCTCGATTCTATTTGTAAATATTATCAACTTCTCGATCATCTAGATCTAAGCTATGTGAGCTTGACTTGTGGTTCTTGAACATGTTTTTGTTGACTTAGGATCTTTTTTTCTTATCAAATATTTTTCTTAGCGAGCCTCATTTTTAGGTCGAGTTGGTTGGTAAGGGTAACCAAAACTTCTTTTCCGTTTTATTTTAATCTACTTGAGCCTTCATGTAAAAAAAAAGAAAAATAAACTTCTTTTTGCAAACACTCCGATAACTCATTTGATTTTGTATGAGCAGTCTTTTTGTACTTTAACTAATGTTGGATAATTGAGATATGCGCCATTTTGGGATAAAGTTCTCTCATCTCTTAAATTCTAATCCTAAGTTCTCTTTTAATTAATTTTTCATCATCAAGATTTCCTTTTTAGTAAATGTCTTGGGAGGGAGTGGTGATGAGAATCGCGGGACATTTGATCGAGAGAAGTCTTGTCTAGAATCGTAGATATTTGATCGGACTTGAGATTTTTAATCACTATTCCATTCCCAATCAGTAATATTGTTTTTTTCCAACACTAAACATGCTTACATTCTTGATCCTTCATTCTTAAGATTTTCCATAGACATACCAAAGTAAATTTTAGATATTTTCACAAGGGTCACATAATTGTTGGTGTACTATCCAATCAATGTATCAAATGAAATGAAAGTCAATTTAAAACATGGGTAATTACAAAAACACCCCTAAGGTTTGGCCTAATTAGAATAAAACTCAGAGTTCTTTGAAAATTACAAAAAAACTCTTGAAGTTTGATTATGTCTTACATTTTTCTCGGTAATTTTCGAAAATATTTCAAAAAAACCCTGTCAGATTACCCCCTTAAATTTAACACACAACAAAACCTGAAGGGACTTTTTATAATTTTGAAACATGTCTGGTTTTTTTTGTAACTAACCCAAATATCAGAGGTGTTTTTGTAATTATCCCTTAAAACATTATAAACTGAGAAAAATAGTAAAAGCTCGTACACATATCTGACAATCAAGAAAATGTGAAATGCCAATGTAAATTAATAAGACAAAGTTGCTAAATAACTCCCAATATTTTGTATAAATTCATCTTACATGCAACCCCATATATTTTTCTATCCTCTGAAAGTTTTCATGGGGGCCAAGATTGCTAAAATCACAGACATATAACACCTGAAAAAAAGGTATATATAATGCATAGAACCTCATGATGGGGGGAAAATGGTGCTACCTTATATGACAAAGTCTCCCCAATACCAGAAATTCATCATCAAAGTCTCAACAAAAACTATAGAATGAAAAAAACGACGCCTTTACGCTCCGCATTTCAAGAAACACGTTTCTCCCGATTCCACGCTTGTCCGTCTCTTATCGCTGCACGTTGACCGACTGGTCCACCACACGAGTGTCGACTTCCACTCTCTTGAAGTGGCTCGTTTGTCTTTATTTCCCCGATAGGGTCCTTTATGACGTCCCCTGTCGGTCCTCGACATGTTATTCATACAATGCTCGTTCGCTTGTACCCTCGAACTCCCATAGCCTGACACGTATGATCTCCCAGCATCAGCCGTCGTTCTAACATTGCTCTCGTTCCACATTCCTTGTTCTTCGACAACCGGGCCCACGTAATTGAAATTATTATCGGCATAACTCCAACCCCAATCGTTATTCCAACCGCCTTCCCACGACATATAACCGTGTCCACTTCCATCACTATATTGCCATGTGTTATTGTTATTATTACAATCCGGCCATCCACTCGCAGCCATATTATTACGAATTGCCCCATTCCCAATTTTGTCCCCACGAATCGCCATAATTTGCATCATCTGATTGGCGGGACTTGAAGGTCTCCTCATCATCGCCCCATCCCGTGACCGTAAATCCTTGGTTTTGCACGAAAGAATCGCCAAAAATTACGACGGGCTCGTGGTCCGAGCCAGGGGTCACAGGCACGGACTCAGAGTCGGGCAGAAGCTCGGGATTAGTTTTTGAATCCCAATTGATTTTTTCGATGTAAAGATCGGGATCGGGAAACGGGATGTCGCAAGGAAAGCCGTTTATTTCAGCCCAGTAACGTCTCTTAGCGTTGCAAAACGCCTCTTCGCCTGCAGAGTCGTTCCAGTTTATTACATTATCGTAAAAGTGCATGCACTTCTTCATCTGTAGTAACGTTTCCCAGTCTAGTGCGCCGACCACTCTGCAAAAATCTTTTTCCCATGACGGCACGGTAGGCTGCCGACAGCCTGGAGAAAAAAAAAAATTAAGTCAAAAACTGAATTTAACGTGATCGGTTTTTCTGCATAACATTTCTTGAATGAGATTATGGGACAGCAACAGACTTATGGCAAATCGTTGTAGAAATACATAAATACAAATTACCAACTCAGAAATGCAGATAACGATTATTTATCAGCTTGATCGAACAGCATGACGACAATTGGATTCAATAAATGTAGATACGACAAAACGACAATATCAACTACATGCACCCCTAGACAAAGATATATCAAGAAGGGCAAAGATGGATAGATTTACGAAATAAATGCGCAAAAACGACAGAAAAAAAGATCTTATGGACGCATATGCTAAAAATCCGTAACATTTTCATGCTGTATCGACATCGTCTCGCTTTAACCACTAATTCGTTTGCAATTTAAGAAACTCAAGCAATACAGAATCTTATCCTCTATTACTAGAATTAGGACCTCTCCTACAATCTATGCAGAATATATCAACATCCAATATTTGAAATTTAATAGGTCAATCATCATTACAATTATAAATTCCCAAAAACAGAACACAAGGGTCAAAACAGCAGTAAAATTACCATTTGAAGGCAAAAGATACCAAGTAAAAAAGTTTCTAGTTACCAAAGTAATAAGCATTCAGAATCAGTAACAAATTTTCATGGCCTAAAACAGATAAACATAGCATAAAAAAGAACACCATACATAGAAAAACATCAGATTTTTCCAAGACAAAAACAGATATATGCTCAACATTTGTGGACCCTGCACCACATAATGGAAACATCAATATAAACCATTCAAAGATAAGCAAACAGATATTTACAAGATCAACTTGGTAAAAAAAAAAAAAATCACATTATTTGCAACCATAAGATTTGCAACAACAAACAAAACCTTACAAGAAATCGACAAGCCCAAGTAGTAAAAATCATTACATGCAAGTATAAAAAAATTAAAAAATTAAATAATTCAACAAAATTTAGAATCAAGAAACTTGAATATACCACGGGGTGGCTTTCTGTTCTGTGATCCTCTATGATTATTCCACCTTTGCCTCCTGCTACCCTCCATGATCACAAACTCTAAAACCAAGAATCAAAACCCCAGTATTAAAAAAAAAAATGGGCAACTCAAATAATTAAAAAAAAATCATGAACAAGAAAAATAATTCGGTCCCAAATACCAAGAAAATAAAAGATGGGCAATTCAAATTTCGATTCAAGATTCTGTAACATACCACTGTCTTCAGTTTCTGGTTTTTGCCAGTCACTGTTAATTTCAAGGGAAATTATTAATAAAAAAAGGAAAAAAATAGACCCTTTTTCTCCGAAGAGAAAAAGAATCAAAGAAAGGGGCAGACAAACCCAATTTCTTATCAGAGAAGAGACTAAAATGGTGAAATTGGGTAAAGGGTTTAAATGAATTGGGAGGGTTTTTTTGGACTGTGATCATAAAAGGGAAACCTTCGACGTTCAAAATCGTTAGTCCTGCTACAAACCAAAAATGAAAAGGTCAGCAAAATAAAAGACTACAAAAAAAGCAGATGATTTTTCATTTATTGCCCACGGTTTTTGTGAATAAATTTACAGGATGGGTTTGGTTCTTGAAAGATCAATAGTCTACGCTCCTTTGGAAGAACGTTTTTTTTTTCTTTTCTTTTCTTTATTTCGATTTTACTTTCATTATGGCAACTTTTATGTTTCTTGAAAGTTGAAAGTGTACAATTTCCCTTTTTTTGTTAAAGGAATGGAAAATTTAATACACAAAATTTGGATTTTTAATTTAGGGATAATTTGGAAGATGTGTAATAATGATTGGTGATTTGATGGATTTTTTGAAAAATGGGTAGAAGTGATTGGTTGGAGAAACAAATGAAAGTGAATGAACAATATATTTTTGAATTTTTTTATAAACATTCATATTTTGGGGTAATAAAATTTTCTTCAATGGAACGAAAATGAAAAAACTTTCGTAAGTGATCGCTCACAGTAACTCTTAGGTAATGAGTATGCGACTTCATAAAAGCGATCAAAGCGTCGATAGAATGAAATACACATGGTGGTTATTAAAGCGGTTTCTTTATAGCCAAGATAATATCCGAAAAAAGGGTAACTAGATCTTCTTCATTGGGTAGTATTATTCAACTCCATCGGGATTTTTACAAGTGTTCATGTTTTTTATTTTCTTTTTGAAAAAACACACTTAGTCATGTAATAAGTGGACACGTGAAAACATCCTAATAATGTTTGGTCTACCCAATTGGATAACATCGAACTCCCAAGAAAAAACCACATTTACACAACTATCTATGAGGGGCAAAACTACGATAAGTGGATACATAATTTTGAGTATGGTCGAATAAAAAATTAGTAAATGGTGGAATTGAGTGATAGATTGACTAGTAGTCTCCTAGGTGGAAGAAAGATGACACTCACTCTATGTGTCGTCCTTTCCATATGAGTGAGAAGTGAAACACCTTCAATTCTATTCATCCTCTTCTAGATTTTCGTGACCACCTGGACTAACACTTATGACACTAAAGACATTGTCACTTGCCAATATCGCGTTTTTGTTTTTTTTTTTTCCTGAAATTCAATATTTGGAAATGTGAAGCTATGGTTTGCATGAAAGTTTGTCTAGTATTCATGATTTAGGTTTTAACATATTTATTATTGAATTGGATGCAAAAAGGTGTGGTGGACGTCGTTCATTCTTCCTTGCATGATGCATCAGAGTTTGACTCAATTATAACTAGATGTAGGAATATTTTGAATACTTCTCAAACCTTCATATACGTTTTGTACGACTACGAGCCAATGAGATTGCTCATTCTATAGCTAGAGCATCTCGTTTCTATGTTAGTCTGTCTACTTGGGTTGAGCCGCCAGGTCATGCCAGGGCTCCTTGTGCTTAATATTGTTTGGATCCTTCTCAGGAATAAAAGTTGATTAATTGTTTGGTTTAAAAAAAGAAAAGACAAAACAACTTCTTATTGAAACACCTTCAATCACGTGTTGTTGAATGTCTATGTGAAAGATCTTATTGTTAGAATAAAGTTGAAACACTATATATCATTGTATTTATTCTTTTCCTAAAATCAGCGAAAATCTATTCACCTCCTCTAGATTTTCATGGCCACTTGAACTAACACTATGATATTGAAGCCATTGTCACTTGCCAATCTCACGTTTTTTTCTAGAAATTTTAGTATTTGGAAATGTGAAGGTATGGTTTGCATGAAACTTTGTCTCAGATTCATGATTTAGGTTTGAACATGTTTATTATTGAATTGGATGCAGAAAGTTTAGTGAATGTCGTTCATTCTTCCGTGTATGATGCATCAGAGTTTGGCTCAATTATAACTAGATGTAGGAATATTTTGAATACTTCATCAGACCGTCGTGTACGTTTTGTACAACTACGAGCCAATGAGATTGCTCATCCTACATCTACGAGCATCTCGTTTCTATACCAAAAATATTCTCTACTTTAGGTATCTGGGAAAGGGATAGGGAATCTGCATTGGTCGAACACGGTCCCCACGGGGAATCGGATTCCCAGTTTTGTATGTACTAACAGAAAAATTTATAAAATAAATTACTTAAAATAATCAATAAATAAAATAAATAAAAATAACATAAAGCCTAATTTGTAAAGAAAGAATGTCAAGAAGTAAAATTATAAAGACTTAATGATTTAGTTTTTAGAATTAGTGGAATAAAATATTATAAATAGAATTAATATCAATAAATTGACAAATATAACATATATTTGGGGAATGAGGATTGGGATGAAAATCCCTGCTTTATCTAAATGGGAATGAGGATGGGACAAGGATATAAATACCATCAACGTCACATTCCTAACTTTATAGAAGCAGGGAATTCCCATCCACGTCTCATCTCTAAATTTAATCGGGATTCCTGTTCCATTTTATTCGAATACAAACGGAATGGTTTCCCACATGAATTTTGCCATCCCCTTGCTACATACAAATAAGTGACATTGTGATAAGTATTATATTTTGTAGTACACGGACTAGCATCATAATTAGAGTTGGCAATGGGTTGGGCTGGGCCAGCCCAGCCTGATGGGCTTTTGCAAAATTTTGGGTCGGGTCGGGCCATCCTAATTTTGGTCGGGCCACGAAATTGCTTGGCCCAGCCCTCGCCCATGCATATAATCTGTGTGTAAATTTTCGAACCGACTCGAAAAAGTCGGGCCATTTGGGGCGGGCCAAATAGGCCCGACTTTTATCGGGCCTGAAAATTTGCAGCCCAGCCCAAACCTCGGACTGGGCTGGCGGACCTGACCGATTTTGCCACCTCTAATCATAATCAATTACTCTTTCGTGAGTTATATTTTAGACTAAGTACTTATACCACTATATATTTGTCTCATCACGTTTTTCGGAAAAGTTCGTTCATTACATACACTTCAATGCATTTAATTCAATAGATTATTCCCCTAACCAAGAAGATTTTCCTATGATTAAATATGGTGATAAATTGATGACGAATATAATTAATTTTTTTCCCCTCGTGTACAATTTGCTCACAAGTTACACCGCTTTCCGTAGTTATTGTCTTATTGATGATAAGTGTTAAAAATTACGATTATAAATTTATAATTTTACAATCCCACACACTATAAATAAGATGACTTGATTTTTTTGAATAAATGCGAAATAAAATTAAAAAGGAAAATGAAGTGCACTGTTTACAAGCCAAACAACTAGCTTTAAAATAGGAATCTTGTGAAAAGCTATTATAGTAAAATCCAGTGAGAAAAATCTTTGATAGAAAAAAGAGTACCCCTTAAAAGAAACAATAAAGATAACTTAAAATCTCTATCTAAATGATGGACGTCTATTTCTAGAGGATTTTCGAATGACAATGTGATTTATTTTTTTAACATGTGCTCAAGTATCGTCTTTATGATCTGATGTATCCTGTGTAATATCGATCCAAGATCCTCGAGCCACAATTGTCATAGTATTCATAGTTTTTAAGGAATCATATGAGGGAAGACAAGCGGAGTAGTTGAGGAGTAGCCTAGCTTGGTCTTTAAAGCATTTAATTTGTCTTGTTCTTCTTCGTCGGCCATATCCGGCCATCTTTTTTTTGCCGCTGCTGCCATCGCCTTAAAAGTCTTCGAGGGTTCACTTGTCTGCAACACCCTTGCATCAGTAGAAACCACCATATTTTGAGCGTCCGTTTCAGTCCCATGCCTGGCTTGTAAAACACCATTGTACGGTCCTTATTAATGTTTACTTGTCATGACCCTTCAAATCCTCATAGACTTGATCTTGGTACTTTCCCATTTTGTCACCTACAACATGTGATTCCTTTGGTACGTCAACTTGATCGTGCATGGCCTCCACATTAGTTTCCAAGACATCAAAAGAATTTTTGATTGAGATCCCCGGATATATTGAATCTCCCCTTGTATTAGTATTCCTGGCTGCAACACGAGCATGCCTAGTCGGGACTTTAAACCAAGTTTCTGGAATAACTTCCTTTCCTTTTACTAACAGGAATCCTTTCAATATTCTCCTTCTGAACCTTCAATCTTCCTCTAGTCGGACCCGGAACCCAATCACTGTCAACCATTTTATTCGCCTCATGAGTGGAGGTTTGTCTACAATTAGTAATAGAATGCCCCACAATTCGACAATGTGCACAAAATTCCGGCAAGTTTTCATAGCTAAGGTATAAGAAGGAGCAATGCCTATCCTTTCTACCATAATAAACTCTTGCAAAAGGGAATTTAAATCCATTTCAACAAGAACTCTGACAAAATGACCAACCTCCCCCGCTAGAGAACGTCTCGTCGATTTAAATTGGTGTTCCAAGTGCACTGACCAACTTCATCAAAGTCAGATGTCAATATTCCATGCCTAATTCATATGAACCTTGGAAGAATTAATCCTATAAGGGTTGAAATATGGAATCCAGTTCGTAAAACGAATGGAACCAAGTTTTAAATTCCAAGCTAAATTAGAGAATTGAATATTATAATACCCTTTTCCAAGAGGTATAAGACGTCAACTGGTATTAACTCTCCAAACCTCTATCAATTGCTTATTAAGTTGACTTGATTGTTTGACGAGGTTTTCAGTTAAACAAATTGATTTATAAGTGGAATACATAATTTAAATTTAACAATAAGGAATATAGAAGTTCTATCACTTGATGCCTCATACTATTTTAATTTATTTCATGTTGTTCGACAATTTCTTAACAATAATAAACAACGGCTATCATTCTTGCCTTAAAAGAACTACTAGTTCGAGTTCTCGTTTTTTTTAATAAACTTTTCCAATATAAATTGTCATTTTTATTTTTCATTTCATACTTAAAATAACGTTTCACTACTATAATTTTAATTCCCAATCATATATACATGAGATCCACTATTACCAACTTCATCTATTTAAAATAATATTATTTTTAAATTATATCTATTTAATGAGACTCACCACTTATAATCTTACAAATATAATATTATTTATTTATTTTAAAATATTAAAAATGGACACACCACTATCAACTTTTCTAATTATTATATACATAAAAAAACCATTTCAAAACTAATCAACCGAACATATTTTCGTTTTCCAATTTTCACACGAAAATCAGTAAAGTTTCAAAACTCATTTTTTCAACACTAGAAACTGGAAATGAACCATGTTACTTAATGGTAGAAAGTTTAATAATACTTTAAATTAATAATTAATCAAATAGTTCTGTGAAAGCTACGCGCTCAAAAATAAAAGACGCGCGACTGGGGGTAAGTTGAGTTAGCCGCAGTGTGACGTCGTAGGTGGTGACTGGTGAGAAAATGTTAAGCTTGAACGACAATTTCCATAAATACCCTCTAAATATTTCTTATGATTTCTCTATCCATTTCAAATTGCATGAGAATTCTTTGCCACCTGTGAATAAACTATTTTCCCCATAACACGTGTAAATTTTTGACAATATTGCCCTTAGAAGAAACAGAAATGACCAAAGAATTAACCGTGAAATTGATTGATTGTAATGGTTTTTTGGACTTTTCTTGAACTACTTGCATTGGCATGGTTTTATCCATTCTATCCTATAGGAATACTCCATTAAATAACTACCGTAGACTTGTTGTGGATATATACAGATTCACACACAATCACACACATTAGACGTGTATTGTATATATTCGTAGACTTATTGTGGATATATACAGATTCACACACAATCACACACATTAGACGTGTATTGTATATAAATCTACATTAAGTACTACACATTGTGTATTACTCCAGGATTATCATCTATCTATTAGACCCATTGGCATTTAGTACGCTTGGGATTGTAAGGAAAAAAATTCGTGGGATTAATTAAGTTGTGATTGATTATATTTTTGGTGATGATTTTTTTTCCCACCAGATTGTTGTGGATATATACAGATTCATACACAGTAGACGTGTATTCATGGGCGTATCCTCCTTGGTAGATGGGGGGCTTTAGCCCCCCCAAATTTTTTGAAAATTAATAATTTCTATGTATATTTAATTTTAAAATATTAATTTTTAGTACTAAATAATTATTTTCTATTGATTTAGCCCCCCCCCCCCAAATTACTTAGTCCCCCCAAAGTTACACGTCTAGCTCCGTCCCTGCGTGTATTGTATGTAAATCTATGGTAAATACTACGTACATGTGCTGAATTATTACTCCAGGAGTAACATGTGTTAGATCCATTGGCATTTAATATGCATGAGGATTGTAAGGGAAAAAAATCATGGGATTAATTAAGTTGTGATTGATTATATATTTTTGGTGATGATTTTTTTCCCCACTAGACAATGGTAATGAAAATCTTTTTGAAAGAAGAAAAATGAGTTTTGAGATTGTGATTGAATATGAGATGAAAATGTAATGATAGAAGTTGATTATTTGATATAACATTAGTAAAATAATGATTGAATATGATTGGAAGTTAGAAATAAATTGGTGAATAGTGGAATTTATAGGAAAATATGTAATAATGGTAATTGATTTGATGCATTTTTTGAAAAATGAGTAGAATATACTATTGAGATAAAAAAACATGAAAATGAGTAAATAATATACTTTTTTTATATTTTCATAAGCAAGCGCTTCTCGAGGTAAACAAATATCTCTAACGAAATGAAAATAAATTTTGTTTTTGTATCCAAACAACCTAAATAATTTGGTTGTCCGCATGCTATTCGGTGGTTTAAGACGTGACATATATTAATATACAACACATATTTATCGTCATATATATATATATATATATATATCGTTTTTAGACCTGCAACCGGAAAATCATCAAACTCTATAAATATTCATTTTTTTACCATTTGTAAAAGGTATGCAATTATTTTCATATTTTTGAGTTTTCTGTATTTTCTATAATTTTCTGGAACAAACATGAGCGTTAAAAGATTTTCACGATGACAACTCATACCTAGAGCTGTCAAACAGGCCGACTCGGGCTGAATCGAGCCAAAAATTGACTGGGTTGCTATTTTTGGAGCCCGACCCAGCCATGAAAATAGAGATAAAATGTTAGGATCGAATGGGCAGAGCCAAATAGGTCGGTTCATTCCGGGTCTCCAAAAATGAAGCCCACCCCGATCTTTTTATCCATTTTAACAGCTCTGCCCACACCCATAACAATTTGTTATGGTTATGGACGGAGCTAGTGGCCGACCCTCTCATCTACTTTATAAATTTCGCAAAATCGATATAAATCTTTTATATATAACTATTAAATTCATAAATTTTCATGTTAAATTGCGCTCCTAAAATGTTTAAAACACATCTTTATCCATTATATTTTTATAAACAAATCTCGCACCTAATGTCATGTCCTGATTCTGTACTTGGGAATCAGATTTTATGTTCCATCCCCTATTCCACTTTCAGTTCCACACAGAGACGAAGTCATTTAGTTGGCCCCCCTCAAGTTTTGAAGAAAGAGTAGAGGTGTTTTGGTCATTTCATGTTTTAATCTAGAAATAAAAAAAATAGAAAAATGGTAAAAAAAAAAAAAGCCTTCAATTATATTGCATTCCTCTTTCCTGGTTTGATTTGTAAATCTTGAAAAATATGAGTCTTGGTCATTTTTTTCTTTTCTTAAAATTTTGTACATTTTTTAAGCTCCGACATAAAGTTTAATTTGAATTTTTGCATTATTCTCTTGTGTCTCTATTTGTCCTTTTTGACATATTAATGTAATTGCAGCTCTGTTCGCGCCCAGGGCTTCGATCTCATGATGAGCCAGAGCATGAAGCTCATGAATATTAAGATGTGATTGAATTAATACAACGACTTAATCAAAACTTCTACTTATTTTAAATTTGATGTATTATTTTTCATTTTTATATGTGGTAATGGACAAATTATCCACTTATGTTTTGTAAAATAAAAAATAGTCATAATTTTCGAAAACATATTTTTTAGTCATTTTAACACGATCATACCCTTCTTGTGTTCTCTGATGAGGTACTTGATTATATTTCAAAATATTGATGCGGTACCTTTTTTCGGTACCGAGTCATGGACTGGTCCATAGAAATGAAAAAAAAAAACAAATTGAAAATTTGAACTCAAAAATGAATAAAAAAACATGGTTAAAACTATTTTTATTATGGAAAGGTGGCAAAAAATACGACAGACTCTTTTTATATTAATATTAGTTGGGCCTCCTACCTAAAATTTCTGGCTACGTCGCTGGTTCCACCTATGTATTTATATCCAAAAAATCAAAATTCATGATTATTTTATTAATATATGTCCATCATCTAGAAGATAATTCTTTAAATTTAATATTCGGGATAATACCACAATATTACTTATCTATATCATGAGATATAACCTCTGTTAGTTAATACGCGTATCATACTCGTGCGACCGACGCGTGCGAATAATTGAAAAATACTTTCGTTTCATACTTTTGATTCTCAGCGGCGTTAAATACTCCGTACTTTTCAAATAAAATATTTAATACTCGTATTACAGTTATCCGTATAATACTTGGCGAATAAAACTTTATTTTAATATTTTTATAATATTTAAATAAATCAAAAAATCATCTATAAGTATAATTATTATATTATAAAATAATAAATAATAATAATAATAATATATAATTATAGTAATTATTATTATCTTGGATTTATGATAAGTTATAATTTAATATAATATAAAACTATATATTAAGTTTTATATAATCTAAGTATAAATACAATTCACTTAAAAATTCACTAACTTTTTATTAAATAATTATTTTAATTTGTGTTATAATTTAAAGTAAATTAATAAAGTACCTAAAATTAATTTTAATATAATCTAAACATAAGTATGAATTACAATCCACATAAATATATTGTTAAAATAAGCCGTATTATTACTCCCGAATAATTATTTAATATTCGTATTAAACCCGTACATCTATGGATCCATATATTAAATATTTTCGTATTTTTTTGCCGATTTTTCATCGTAACGTTAAAAAAATATTCATAATATATTTGTACGTAGTAAATAATGAAATTTTCTCGTCCCGTATTTAACCAAGAGAGGATATAACATCTCTACATCATTGTTTTCACGTCGGTTTTCACTGGGCACATGGCTTGCATGCACTAAAGGGCAAATATGTATGCATTCAGACAAACATTCTGGTACAGAAAGGGGGAAAAAAGGACAATTTCTTTAATGTTCTTTTCCTGAAAACATGGGAGCCCCATCTTAAATTTGTTTGTTGTTCAATTAAGGAAAACGTTTATAAATATGGTTGAATTATTCCACTTTTTCTCTTTCCTCATTAAAGAAAAAAGAAAAGGATAGTTAAATAAAAAGAAATGGAAATATGTTGGTGATATGAAATAATTATTTTTGAGAGGTGAACTGATTTGTCAACAAAAAAAAAGTATACAAGTTTGTTGTGGGCAAAAATGTCCTTTCATTATTATCGTTATAATTCGATTTATAATATTTATTAAATCTCATTAGTTGTCTATTAATTAATGGGCTACAGTTAGAACAACCGGCCCACGAGGTTTGGATCAGGCCTTCGTGTCGTTTTCTCATACGCGGTCCATGAGGCCCACTACCCAGGTATATAAAGGTCCCTCCATCTCATAATCTCTAATATTCTCATAATTCACATAATACGCATTCAGTATTCTCTTGACTGCTTTGTATTCACTCTTATTCATCGTGCTGACTTAAAGATCAGAGAAGCCTCTCTGAGACAACCCCAGGAACCCCCTAACGTTTGCTGGAAATTCTCAGTACTAAAGACTTACAGCTTTGGGAGAAAGATTGGACTAATTCAAAAACCTTGACTTTTAGTGATTTGCCCTAAAAAACAACATCAAAGTTAATGCTACTTATTTAGAACTCCACTTTCAATCTAATTTTTCACATTTTCAGTATTTTCAAGGTTAATAATTTTTTTATTGTATTTTCGTGTGATTATATCCTTCTCAAAAAAAAAAAAAAAAGAAAAGAAGAAATATATCTATTTTACAACTCTCATGGTGTTATTTTTGGGCTTTCACCCAAAATGGAGCCCCAAACATCCCTCCAACCACAGTCCTACTGATCCATGGTCCATTTTCCTGACAGCCCACCCCATATGTCCTGTGATTTGTTTAGGGCTCACTATTTTTTTCCCCTCTATTTTTCTACATGGCTAAATTAAGTATTGGTTTTGTTTTGGGGTGAAAATCCAAACGACTGCAGCATGTAGATATTGTTTAGATTATAAAATCATGACCCTTCTCTTATCTAACCAATGTAGGATTTTGGTTAGGACTTGAATAGGTTTATAGGATTTGGTGTATAATATTTTTCTAACTTCATGAAAAAAAATGCGAGAGTAAAGCTAAATGGTCTTCTTTTTTTCCTTCCTCTAGAAAATGGTAAAATACATATATATATATATATATATATAAGTGAAATAAATTTCAATTTTCGTCTTGTAGTTATAGGTGGTTGATAATATTAGTCCTGCAAAAATCATAACTTATTAAAAAAACTGCCTAAAATTGTCAAAGAGCTCTCAATTTCATTTCTCATTCTCGATGAAAATTGGAAATTTGCTTGAAAAATCCACATGTCCACATTTCCGACCAAGCCGGCTAATGTGGAAATCAAACAAGTTTCGCTTTTGTAAACATCCTCCAAGTGAGTTGACATATTGATTGGGGTAAAGCATCAGGATATAATTTAAAACCACTAGAAAGTGTCCACATAAGTGAGATTAATTTACACGTAAGCAGATTTGTCCGAAAGCATGGATATGTGGACTTTCCTGGGAATTTTTACTAAAAGACTTAAAAGAGAGAGCCTTTTTGAAAATTACGGGATTTTTTGCAAATCAAAATTTTGCATGATTATTTTCGCCAACTTCCAATAGCTACATGACTAAAATTGCAATTTACGATTTTATTTAGGGATAATTACAAAAATCCCTGAGGTTCGGTCTATTATAAAAAAAAACTTGCGTAGGAATGGTAATTTTCTCTGAACCCGACAGAGGATACAATACCTAACCCTAATGAAGGAGGCTATGAAGGGTATTTTTGAACCCGATTAAATAAATGGGTACGTGGGTATGAGGATTTTTAGGTAAGGGTATGAATGTGGGTCTAGGTACATCTTACCCATACGGCCATACCCTATTCGATACTTAATTAAATAATAATATTATATAATATATCTACATATGTATTATTTATAATTTTTTACATACATATTTTTTTATTTGTACAAATCTATTTATTAATATTTTAATAAAAGGTTTTTTTTCCCAAATCCCAACTAAAATCTACTAACCCACGTGTTTTATTCTTTCTAATATATATATATATATATATATATATTAAATATTTAGTTCGCTAATTCTTATCTTTTTTTCCTTTATTATTCTCTTAACAATTTAGTAAATATCTATAGCTTCGTTGAAATAACTCAAATTTCTCTTAAAAAAAACTCAAATTTGAAAAAAATACAATTGTAAATGGTAACAGGGTATGTGTAGGGTATGGATATACGATCCTCCGATGTGTATGGGGGTGAGTATGAAAATTGAATATATGATGGGTATGGGGATGTGGATGGATATGAATATTATAAATCGGGATGGGGATGGAGGATATGTAATCCTATCCGAATCCTACCCATTGTCATCCATATCCTTGAGGTTTGAGTCTATCATATATTAAATTCCTTTATAAACAAAAAATATTTCAAAAACTCCCTGATAGTTATAGAAATGTTACAATTACCCCTTAAAATTAAGAAAGAAGGAAGCATGAGGAGGCTTTTTGTAATTTTGAAACATCTCCGTTTTTTTTTTTTTTTTTTTTTGTAATTAGTCCAAACCTCAGGGTCTTTTTTTTAATTATCCCTTTTATTTATTGATGAGATGGAGGGACAGGACCATGATAATTATTAGTACACACAAGTCTTTAATCATTACTTGATACTTTCTGCACTTAAAAACTTTTAATGCTAGGCTATGTTTTGATAATGTTTTTTTTTACTTATTTCCCCTCACCCCTCTGATCTAAAAAGTTTGTTCATACCAATATAAAATATGTTGGGGGATATGTTCTCTTAATTTCAGACATGATGACTATACTAAAATGTAATACCATAATTCATGATATGTTGCATAAGCATAGGTTATTTTAATGTTGAATATTTATTGAAGTTCATCTAAAGGGTTTGCACATTATACCACCTGCTAATAGCATCATTGCAAAAGCAAATGAGGCAAAGATTCTATGTATGACACACTGGGTTACATTATTTTTATGAATATATATATAGGGCAATGATCAAATGAGACAGGCGCTTTAGGTAGAACATGAGACCACATCTAGACCATTTGATTTAATAATCGGTGGTCAGATTTTACCCATCTATTTTAGTCATGGTGGTGGCAAACAAGGGTAGGAAAGTAATCTGTCTTTTAATTCAAAGGATATAATTGTAAATCCCTATTTTCGAATTTGGTAACTGAATCTGATTATCACTATCCCGCGTTTTTTTCTCTCCCTCTTTTCAAAATACACGTTTCTTCTTCTCTCTTCATCTGCCTCATGCTCCATCGTTCCCTTTGTAAAATTTTGAAACCATTGTACCGATTCTTCTTCCTCTCTTCATCACGGTCAGGCTCCATCTGTTAAAATTTCATCACGGTCGGTCTCGCACAAAACATTGTAAGTTTTTTGTGATTTTTTTTCTTTTTGATTTTGGTGTTTCTTGATGTTAGGGATTTGGGTTTTTATTATCGATTTCTATTGTTCTTATTTGTTTATATATATTATGTGGGTTTTATTTTTTGTATGGGATTTGCAATTCTTTTCTACGTCAAATTAGTTTTTACTCTGTAAATTTGTGTTTGGGAATAAGAGTTTATGCATTATCTGTTTCATAACTTACATTAAACTTCGGCCAAGAATTATTGCAGTACGGTCTTCAGTCTCACACAATACAGCTTGTGAAATTATTTCTGGTAAATGTTGGTTTAATTTTGTGGGATTGTTGAATGAGATGTAACTGGAGACAGAGAAGCATAAGAACATGGGGTCTTTCTACTAAAGGAGAGTGAGAAAAGAATATAATCACAACATTGGAGTTGGATAAAAAGAAGATAGAAGAACAGGAATTAGGAAAGGAACAATTAGAAGAATTCTATACATCACAAAAGGATTATTGGAGAAGAATATGGCGTTGCCTTTCTTACATCTGCGGAGATATTGAGTGAATCTGACTAATGTTTGTTTTAATAACAGAGAAGAATGAGGGCAACAATTAGATGGTCTTTTAATATAACTTTTTTTTTTTTTTAAAATAATAAGGGTTTTTAGATGTAGAATTATGCGTTTTTAGTTATGTAATAATGTTTGTTTAGTAATAGCAATTGTTTATTGTATTTTGTGCGAGCATGTATATTTGTTTTGGAATCATGTGTATTTAGCTATAGAATAATGTGTGTTTAGTTATGTAATAATGTGTATTTAGTTATAGAACACTTTGTATTTTGTTGCTTTGTGCGAAGCAACTATATATGTTTTGGAATTATGTGTTTTTAACTATAGAATTATGTGTTTTTAGTTATGTAATAATGTGTATTTAGTTATAGAACATTGTTTTTGTTACTTTGTCCAGGAATTATGTATATTTAGCTATAGAGTAATGTATATTTAGTTTTGTTAAAATGTATTGTTAGTTGTATTTTTGTTATAATAATTGGTGCTATATTTTTCGTAGGTTTGTTTAATCAACTAAATGACAGATAACAATGGGAAAAAGGATGTCCACAAATGGCAAGTGTTGTCCATAAATGCACCCGTCTAGATTTGTATAAATCAATGTCCATGTTGCGCACGCGAAGTATCGGTGCAATAATCCTCCACCACAACAATGAGCAAAAGGACAGGTGTTTGGAAGAAGCCAAAAAGTTTTGGACTGGGAAGAAAATATTGTAGTGCTATTTTAATAGACAATGTACAATGTATATTTCTGCTCATCTTTTTGTATAGTTAGTGTTCTATGTTTTTTTTTGTATGACTTAGATGTTTCGTTGATTATGGATACGAATGGATCACGACATGGGTTGTTTTCTTTTTAATCAATATAACTTTGCATTTTTTATGTACACTTGGTCCGTATGTTGTCATTTAACTTTAATATTGTATATGTAGTTACAACGTTTTATGTGCTTATGAATAAAATTATGTATAGTTAAGTAGGCTATATATTTTGGTTAAGTAGTTATTAAATTCCTTATATTTAAGCATAGGATTATGTATAAAATCCATACAATGTATATTAGATGTATTTTGTACAAATAGTCAATAAAATTGTATAAGTGGTTATAGAAATTTGTTCATTTACACATAAGAATATGTTATTTAAACACTTGTGCATATATTGGTTCTGCTATTGTCACATAAAAACGAAGTATAGTGTAAACACATATAATGTATAAATAGGTTGCAGATATTGTGGGTTTAGGCATAGAATTATGTACAACACCTATAAATTGACATAGTGTATAGGATATGTATATTTAAGCATCCGATTATGTGTGTTTAGTTTGCCAATGTCGTATATATTATTGATGGTAAGATCTCATTCCCTGATTTCAGGAAAACAGTTATTGATGGTAAGATCTCATTCCCTGATTTCAGGGAAACAATTATTGATGGTAAGATCTCATTCACTGATTTCAGGGAAACGGTTTTTTAGGCTGAAATTGATGTTCCTATTGTACCCTTATTTGGTCCCCACCATTTTTTATTACTAAAAAATCCCATTAAATCTTAGCCTTTTATTTTATTTTGTTGGATGGTGTGGATTGGGTCTTATGTTCTTACCTATAGCTATGGTCTCATAGGATCTCATCCATATATATATATATATATGTACAAAGTAATCCTCCAAAACTAGAGCTATCAAAATTAGTCTGGTCTGACCGTCCCGTTAAAAAAGCCGGATTGGACTTCAATTTTGGAGGCCCAAAATGAACGGGCCTATTGTAAGTCCAGGCGGCTACGATAATCTAGAGGGGGGTGAATAGATTATCTCCATCTTTTCGATTTTACCCTCTTTTTCGAACCGAATGCTCAAAGACAATAATAAAGGTGCGGAATATAAACAACACACGTCGATTTATAGAGGTTCAACCCACCTAGGGCTAATCCTCTACCACCACAAAGTATCTCAGGGATGGATTTCAAAAAAGAAAAAGATTTTATTAATTACCAAAATTAATACAACACCTTACAACATCACCTTGAAGAGCACCACACTCTTCTTCAACACCACCTTTGAGATTACCACAATCTTTTCTTGAAGATTACCACAATCTCAATGGCACCTTATGAAGATTACCACAATCTTCAACCCCACGAAGAATACCAAATTCTTCAACACCTCAACAAGAAGATTACCACAATCTTCTTACACCTAATACCTAGATCACCCAAGTGTGTTCTTACCACAAGAACACTCACAAGGATATATTGTGTTGAATGATAACCCAAAAATTCAAGATTACAACTCGATAATGAATTATACAATTGAGTGCAAGTGTAATCAATAATATCCTAGACCTCAAGAATGTTAAAGTGAATAGCTAGGCAAATTACAACAAGAAATAATACAATGTAAGAACAAATGTATTCTTGAGTGTATCTTGTTGTGTTGTAGTTTTCTCTCTTATTGTTGTGCTTCAAATCTTCCTCTATTTATAGGAGATGATTGATCATATATAGGCTCCTCTTGGGAACTGATTTCTACAAAAAAATTGCAATTAAAATCAAGAATATAGTTGTTAGAAATCAATCCCACAATTTAAGGAAAATTGATCTGTTTGACAACGGTTAGAATTTTCTTTGTCATCAAACCATAGGGCGACAGTCGCGCACAAATAGGCGTTTGAAAATAAGAACACATTTTTACAGGGCGACCGGTTGTGGGGAGTCCGGCCGGTTACCCTAGGTCCAACCGGTTGCCCTCTTCAAAAGTCGAAAGCAGAGAAGTTTGCAAATTTGAACCAACCTTGGTCAGGCGGCCGTCGGCGTCACCGATCGCCTTATAGGGTGACCGGGTCACCCTCACAATTTTTCGCAAACATGAAGTTTTGTTTTGCACAACTTTCGTGTACGGGTTGCCTATCGGCGACCGGTTGACCTCAAAATAAAAGTGTTGTCCAATTTTATATCGAAAATAAACTTCAAGAAATACTCAGAAAAATAGTGGAAACATTTTAGACCAATCGGGAGTATTAGGACAACATTTAGAAACATTGTTTTGGTGTAAAAATACATTAACAAAAAATCATTAAAAATGTTGTCCAATTTTGTCGAAAATAAAACTTGAAGAAATACTCAGGAAAATATTAAAACCATTTTAAATCATTTAGGAGTATTTGGACAATCTTTAAAACCATTGTTTCGATATAAAAACAAAATCATCAAAATCATTAAAAGTGTTGTCGAATTTTGTCGAAAATAAAACTTGAAGAAGTACTCAGGAAAATATTAAAATCATTTTAAATCATTTAGGAGTATTTGGACAACCTTTAAAACCATTGTTTTTGTATGAAAACAAAATCATCAAAATCATGATAAAACCTTTTATCAAACAATCTCCCCCTTTTTGATGATTACAAACCAAAATAATTTTAACGAGATCGATTTTGAAAAACAAAACAATTTTACCGGTTAACGAGAACTATCCGTTGTGAGAGACAACATTCCATGCAATATAAACACAAGGATGGGAGTAGAGATATTCAAACATATAGTAAAAGCTCCCCTATCAATATGCACAACAAGAGTAATGTAAAAGCAATCAACCACAAGCTAAAAGCTTAGCTTTTACATATTGATCTTAAGTACAAGAGCTTATAAGCTCCCCTGTCAACAAAACATCATTAGACAAGTATATGAGTCCATCATACAACAATTGGACTAAGTATAATGCACAACTTATGGCTTTAGGAAGCCATAGCTTATAGCTTCTTTTGTTTAGCTTAACTTAGCTTCACATGAGCTAATAAACTTATAACCTGTTTCTCCCCTTTGGAATCATCAAAAAGAATGTTAGCACGATGAAAACATCATATAATCATATCAAAGTCGCAACTAAACCGATGTATCGAGCTATTTGAACATTGAAGCTTATAGACCAAATAGGAAAAAAGTCGATCATACGACTTGTAGAAGCTTATTAAGACTCATTTGATCTGCAAAACATGATCTCTATAAATATACAAGGCTTTTGAAATCGAGAGAATCATGTAGGTGATGATTTTTTTCATTGAGACATTTTATCGAACACTTGGCGGGCGTAAAAATTGAAGAATATATATATTGCCCTTGTAAATGCAATTAAGCCAAGTTTTCCATCACCAAATCAGTTTAAACACAATACAATATATCATAAATAACAATCTCATCACAAACATATACAAATTTCATCAAGAAAATACATATAGGCCAAGTTTTCAAGGGTTCAACCCAATTGAGATAAGGAAGTAGAATTCTTACCATTAAGACGATAAAGGCGAACAATGATGATGATAATCAAGCCTAAATAGGTCCAAGATATGAAATGTGTGCAACAAAACAAATTTGGTGTGAAATTTGTGTGCAATTGGCGAATGGGACTAAAAATGGACAAAATAAGCCAAAATGGCTAAGTCGGAAACAGAACCATTTTTAACAAAAAAATCGTTCAGGCGACCGGTCTAGGGCATGGGCGACCGATCGGCCCCCTGCCCTGGCAGCCTTTATTTTGGTTCTGTTTGGAAAATCCGAGGTTTGATCCAAAAATTATATTTTTCGCCCCTAAGTTTTAAAAACGTGCAAAATGCAAACGTAGACCTCATTCAATATACATTATGTCATAAACAAGCTCAAAATGGGGTAAAATACTCGGCGGTAAATGAACAAATGTCCGAGTTAACTTTGAAATGGGATTTAATTACATCTCAAGTGTTTGTTAAAAATGCAATCCCTTAAAAAAGATATCGAATCTCAATATGTTTAGTTTGATTATGACGAACCATATTTTGAATAATTTTCAGGACTTGTTATCGAAAAATAAGAACATTTTAAAGCTTTGGATACACAAGTCATACGAAGAAGTGCCTTTCAAATATTTGAAAATTTCTTTTAACGGCACTTTAATGAGATTCGTTGGGATAGTTTTTGAAGTCGAGCATATAGACATAAGGCATATAAAATGTCGAGTTTATGGGAATAATAAAAAGAAAAATGTACCTCGAACTTGTTTGTAGGTCGATATGCCTTTCTCAACCTTTGTCAATCTCTACATTGGTAGCCATAGAGGTTGAGATGATTCTTCTTTCTTCAATGCCTAACTCCTTTAAGAGTTCTTTTGAAATATAACCATCTTCTTGGCCTTTGAATAATTTGAAGTCCAAGCAATAAATTGAGCTCCCCATCATGCTCATCTCAAGTTCTCCTTGCATCAATTTAGAGAATTTCTTGCACAAAGAATCATTAGTAGCACCAAAGATAATATGCACAAGTAAGCAATCTTGCCCTTTTTCGAAAACAAAGAGAGTTGTATAACCAACTTTACCCCTTATAAAACCATTTTGCAAAAGAAAAGAGCTAAGTCTATCGTACCATGCACGGGGTGCTTGCTTTAAACCATCAAGGTCTTTTTAAGTTTATAAACATCATTAGGCCTAGAAAAATTTTCAAACCCGGAGGTTGTTTTACATAGACTTATTCTTGAATAAAACTATTGAGAAAATTGGATTTAACATCCATTTGGTAAAGCTTGAAATTTTTTAAAACAAGAATGGACAAGTAAAATGCAAAAGCGGCTACTAAATGTGCTATGAGTGCAAATGTTACATCAAAATCAATTACCTTCTTCTTGAATATGCCTTGAGCTACTAACCTTGTCTTGTTCATCAAACTTGTTGCCTTGGTCATCGAGTTTGTTCGAATACCCTTTTTATCTTCTTCATCACTATCATCATAGGGCATCCAATTGATCTAAGGTGTTCATAATAGAACATTTATATCCAAATATTGTGAGGTAACTAATATTTGGGAGTACTTCATTCTCATCTACACAACTTAACAAACTCATTACCGGCATCGCTTATATAAGCAAGAAAAAATAGTCTAAGTGTAAAAACATGCCTCAATCATCAATCACAAAATATCTTGCATAAGAGCATAGTGAAAAAAAAACACTATATAAGTAAGAAACACATACTATGCATTTAGAAGATCATCAAGAATATAATAAATCATGCAAGTTCAAATAAGCTTAAGAAAGCTACAAAAGGTCTCTTTTGAAATTCGAAAATCCGATAGCATATAGTTGAGACCTCATTTAAAAAAGTATTTGAACAAAAGTTGACAAAGCAAATATGTTCAATCAAATATCGAATAGTGCCTTTCAAAAAAATCTAAAAATCCTCTTAATGGCACTTGTATGAAATACTTATAAAGACAAGCACATAGGCACATGACAATATATATATCGAGTCTATAAGAGTAAGAATAATACAAGTAAACGTGCCTCGGTAATTTATGCCCACTACAACATAAATGACATTAGGTAACACAAATTTTGTAGCACTTTTTACATAAGGTACATATGTAACACATGTTTGTAACACTTTTTACATTACAATATTTATGTCACACTTTTGTAGCACTTTATCAATATGTAACACTTATATGTAACACTTTTATATAAGTAACACTTTTTAAGTATCACTTTTTTGTTATTTCTTTTGTAACACAAATAGGTAATACTTTTATCAATATGTAACGCTTATATTTAACACTTTTATATAAGTATAGTAAGTCTTGTTTAAGTATCACTTTGTTTTTGTTATTTCTTTTGTAATGCAAATATGTATCACTTTATTTAAGAAACACTCTTGGCAACACTATATTTTATTGATTGTAACACTTTTTAAGCTATATTTTAGTAACACAAACTTATATAACTATCATTAAATCATGTCAAAGATTTATTTAATTATTGATGTCACCAAACCTAAAAATTGTAGACATCATGTACTGTTTTTTAAATTGAATTTTTATTTTCTTTTTACAAAGTATTTTATTTTGATTTTATTTTTTTAATTTTTACGAAGGCAAACCGATGGAAAATGCGCATTTATATATATTATTATTATTTATTTATTTTTTAATTTTTACTAACGAAGACTAATTTCATCGTTAACTTTTGTTTTCTTATTTTTTACTTTTTTAAAAAAATTACCAATGAAAATTGATGTTGTCGGTAATTACTTAGGAATTTTTAGTCGGTAAATTATTTTTTCGTTATTTTCTTTATTATTTAATTTTTCTTGATAGAACTTTTTATCCGTCGGTAAATTAATTTTATATTTTTATATATTTTCTATTTTTAACGATTGAATATTTATCATCGATAAATTTATTTGATATATTTTTGATATTTTTAATTTGTTATGTCCTTTTATATATAATATAATATGATTTTCAAACTATATACTATATAAAAATTTGATATATACGATGTATAATATAATTTAATACATATATTATAAAATATAATATTTATTATATAAAATATATTATATATACATATAATATGTATATATGTGTGTGTGTGTGTGATATATGTGTATATATAAAACAAAGTAAAAGTTATAATAAAAATCAACTTAGCTTAGTGGCAAATTGCCACTTCCATACATCTTGAGGTCATGGGTTCGAATCTACTTGGTGGCAAAAAATAGTATTTCTAAGTGCTACAAAAAAGTGTTACATAAGATTCATATGTAACACTTTAGAAGTATTTTTTAAAGTGTTACAAATATAAAAAGTGTTACAAAAAGTGTTACATAAGATTCATATGTAACACTTTAGCAATATTGCTTTAAAGTGTTACCAATAGAAAACTTAATGTAACACTTAGAAAAGTGTTACTAAAAGCTAATAAAAGTGATACCTTAGACTATAGGTAGCACGGGCAAGTGCGCGCCATAAAAGTGCTACCTATTGTCTATAATAAGCTGCGGCGCCATAAAAGTGCTACCTATTGTCTATAGTAACATTTTATGGCCATTAGGTAACATTTTTGAGTGTTACCTAATGTCATTTATGTTGTAGTGGCCTTTCTTGACAAATAATGGCGTAAATGGCCATTTGTGAAAATATGTAAATCTACACAATTCTTAAAATAAATCTAGCACAAATCATAATGATAAAAGTGTAGGCTAAGAGATATCACAAGTAAGCTCATGCCATAAAAATCCATAAGAGATGATAACACACTTTAGTCTACAAAAGTGCACAAGAGTTTTAAAAACATCATATAAGGTCTTCTTATTCAAAAATATTTTGAAAGCACAAACATATATTGAAGATCTTAATTAAAAAATAAAATCTTTGAAAACTCATTTTGCAATTAAGACACAAATAAAAGCATGCATAATAACAAAATAAAATGCATATTTAAATAGGGAGATACGGGTTACCAATTACGCCATTTCCATGGGTTGTCTTAGTTCTGTTTGATACATGTTTTTATCTTAATTTTGATGATTTTATTTTGTCACCAAAATAATGTTTTTAAAGGTTGTCCAAATACTCTAAATGATTTAAAATGGTTTTAATATTTTTAGGAGTATTTCCTCAAGTTTATTTTCGATAATATTGGACAACACGTTTAATGATTTTATATCAATGGGTTTTTACTTCTAAACAAGGTTCTAAATGTTGTCTAAATACTTCCGATTGGTTTAAAATGTTTTTACTAAATTTTCGGAGTATTTCTTGAGTTTTATTTTCGTTAAAATTGGACAACATTTAATCTCGTGGTCGACCAAATCGCATCTATAGGGCAATCCGTGCACGAAGATGATTTTGGAACAAAAAATGAGGCGGAAGTGAAAAAGCGTTAGGTCGGCCGTGCGCCGGTCGGCCGGTACCGAATGTTTTGTTTTAAAAGAGAACAAACCAACCTTGCAAAATGATTGGGGACGGTTGAGACAAGGGTAGACGGTCGAAGCCTATGTCGCCCGTCGCCCTGTTGTAATTTTCAATGTGTTCTTCAAATCTCTTATTTGTGCGCGACCGTGCATACTGTGCTTTGACATGACAAAAATATGACCGTTTTGACGAGACATATTTCTTAAAATGTGGGATTGATTTCTAACAGCTACATTCTTGATTTTAATTGTATTTTTCTGTAGATTTTCAATCCCCAAGAGAGCCTATGCTTGATCAATCATCTCCTATAAATAGAGGAAGTTTTGGAGCAACCTATATAACAATTGAGATACAACACAACAAGATACACTTCAAGCAAATATTTGTTCTTCATTGTTATTATTCTTGTTGTAATTTTGCCTAGCTTTTCACTTTCACATCCTTGAGGTCTAGACTATTCTTGATTACACTTTGCACTCAAATTGTAATATTCATTATTGAGTTGTAATCTTGATCTTTGGTTATCATTCAAACATAAGATATCCTTGTGAGTGTTCTTGTGGTAAGAGCACACTTTGATAATATAGTTATATAGGTGATAGGTGCAAGAAGATTGTGGTGATCTTCTTATTGATGTGTTGAAGAATTTGGTATTCTTCAAGGTTGAAGATTGTGGTAATCTTCACAAGGTGCTTTATTGAAGAAGATTGTGGTAATCTTCAAAGGGAGATTGTGGTAATCTCAAGGTGGTGTGGAAGAAGAATGTGGTGCTCTTCAAGGTGTTGTAAGTTGAATTTGTATTAATTTTGGTAATTAATAAAATTCTTTTTCCTTTGAAATCCATCCGGATAGACCTAGGGGTAGTAGTAGATTAGGCCCTAGGTGGGTTGAACTACTATAAATCAAGCGCGTGTTGTTTACATTCTGCACTTTTATTATTGTGTTTGAGTATTTGGTTCGAAAAAGAGGGCGAAATCGAAAAGATGGAGATAATCTATTCACCCCCCTCAGATTATCGTAGCCGCTTAGACTTACAAGTGGTATCGAGCCAAACTCTTTGGCAAGCTCGTTTCACATCGCGAGTGAAGAGGAGCGATCGTAAACTCTGACGAAGCTCATCTATCCGGCACCTCCACCACCAAGCCACCACTATTTGATTCCAAAAATTTTATATTTTGGAAAGAAAGAATGGAATGCTATTTACAAGATTGCGGGTTTGATATTTGGAACACCGTCATAAATGGAGAACCCATTCCGAGATGATAGATACACCACACACCTCCAAAAGCCTCAAAGAGCTAAATGATGAAGAGAAGAAAATCATCTCTTTAAACGGTAAGGCTCAAAATATTTTGTATTGTTCATTTACTAATTTGGAATATGAACATATTGTAGGAATTCGATCGGCACATAACGTATGGCAAAAATTAGAAGCCATCTATGGAGTATTTGCAAATGAAAAAGAGTCAAACAAAAGCATCTACTTCTCAAAGGGATACAAGCTCAAATCTAAGGAACAAGCCTCTTACAACTTCCAACTATGAAGAAGTTGAACATTGCCTTATGGGCATCGAAGAAGAAAACGAGGTATATCTTAAACCCTCTACTTCCTATGATATTGTTATTCAAAATGATTATAGTGATTTGCAAAATGATTTTGATGATCTTCAAGATGAATTCCAAAGTTTGCTTGTTAAGTACAAAAATTTGAAAAAGGAATTAAATGTTTTGAAAAATGATAAAGATAGTTTATTCACTTCCTATGAGTCACTATCATGTGCTCACACTACCACTCTTGATAAGGTTAGAAACCTTGAAAAAAGAAAATAGTACTCTTGTTGAGAATATTAATTGCTTGAAAAATGATTTATCTAAATCAAACTTGAGTACCAATAAAATGTCCAATATTGTTGATATTCATAATTGTGATAAAGGACTTGATCATAAGCCTAATGTTATGAAAAAGATCAAGTCACTATGCATATTGGTCATTATGATCCTAATATTATCACTTGCTTTTATTGCGGTAAAAAGGTCATACGGTAAATACTTGTCGAGCTAGAAATAGCTCTAATTATTGTTGGAGACCTAACAATCTCAAAGCTAATCCTAAAGGACCCAAACACTTGAGGTACCACAAAATAATGTTTTATTAGGTACCCGACGAAATAATAATCGGAGAAAATTCATGCCACCAAGGAAACATCAAATGAACATCTTATTTGATCAAAGAAGGAGAAAACATTTTCAACAAAGTCAATTTCAAGAAGAGGATACAATCAAAAATGGGAAGAACAAAATCCTTGGAAATGGCAAAGACATCATCAACAAGATGAGTTTCAAAGAGGAAGAGACCATCAACAATGGGAAGGTAACAAACCTTGGAAATGGAGTAATCAAAAGTCATCATCAACAAAGTGACTTCTCAAAGGGAAGATATCATCAACAATGGGAAAGACACAATCCATGGAAACGGCGTAATTGGTAAACCGTATCTCCCCATTTATATATGCATTTTATTTTAATTCTATGCATGTTTTTATTTGTGTCTTAATTGCAAAATGAGTTTTTCAAGTATTTATTTTTAATTTAGGTCTTTAATATATTTGTGAGTTTCAAAATTTTTAAAAGAAGACCTTGCATGATATTTCTAAAAACTCTTGTGGATTAAATTAGACCTATGTGGTTTATTATCTCTTATGTATTTTTATAGCATAAGCATTTTTTGATATCTCCTATTACTTGCCTACACTTGTGTTGTTGTGCAAATTTTGTTTAAGAATTGTGTAGGATATATATCTCATATTCATTGGCTATTTCGTCATCAAGTTTCTTAAACTATTGAGGTATGTTCACTCGTATTTCTCTTAAAACTCGATATTGCTTATGCACATATCTCTCAAGATATTTCATTTCGACCCCTTAAGTGCCCCTAAATAATTTTGTAAATTTTTCTTAAAAGGGCACTACTCGTTAAGTCTCGTTTTTCTCGAATATATGTTTTCCCGAAACCCGTATTTGTTGGACTTGGTCCAAAATTATCTTTGCAAAGTTTTAAAACTTTTGGGGTGAAAAATCGAATTTTTGAAAAACCTGGAGAATGAAAAATTGCCTTTGGGGACGGTCAAAGCGGGAGCGGCCGGTCGCATCGCACGTCGACCGATCACCCCACCTCGACCGGTCACCCAGGCTTATTTTACAAGTTAAAACTTTACCCTTTCATTGAAAGCAGAACCAAAAATCCTCCAAACCCTTATAAGCTGCGAAAATTCATCCCATTTCTTCAAAATCTTCAATTTTTCATCATTTTCATGATTCTTGTTGCTAATCCTCTTATTTTCACAAGAATCTTACATATATGGCTCCCAAAAGAATTCCACCGGTCGAAATCCCATCTCCAAGCGTAGAAGGGGCGGAGAGGGTTCGAGAAATCGGCAAGCCGAACAAAGGGATATTCGAGCTGCCAGAGAAACGTAGCTCAAGAAGGTGATGGCGTTCAAAATTCCGTACTCTCTCGTGCACAAGTTCCGAGCTCCACGGAACAATTTCGCTCCAAAATTGTCGTTGGGCGAAAGGTAAAAAATCTTTTATTACTCAAGCACCTCATTCCCACAATGTTCTTAATTTCATCAATAAATATGCGAGAATGGTACTATGAAGATTCGAAAATGGGAGGAAAATCGATTGCTCGAACTAAAATGTGTCGTTTTAATTTATTTACAAATGAATATCCCACTATTAGAGGATTCTTTGAGGAGCAAGGTTGGATGTTTTTATGGGAGCATGCTTATGTCTTATATGATGATGAAATTATCCAACTCTTTTATGCCAATATGTGGGTGCAATATGATATTGAAAGGAAGCCGATTGCCGTTAATTCGTTTTGTAAGGGTCGTCATTTTAGGTGGACTCTAATGATATTTATCGGCTTTTTACGTGTTAGAGAAGGTGGTTGGGACTATTTTTCTTGTGGTACTTGGAATGATGAAATGTTGGGGGTGTCCATGAAAGAAGTTAAGACATATTTGGGTGTATGGCCAAAGTATTCATTGTTGGCGATGACACTTGAGCATCGTATTTTATCATTATTGTCGCCTCTTGTATTTGTGGAAAGGCGGGTAAGATGCCTAGCAACATGGATTATTTTTCGACTTATAAGATTGCTAGAAGAGGGAACCGCTTAACTTTGGCGCCATACTTATTCAATGTCTTATCGAGTCCATCACTCGAGGTAATAAGAAGTTGGTTATGGGAAATTGGATTTGTAAACTTCTTATACAATCGGGACTACCTTCGTCGGAATGTAACTCGGAGGTATTTCAAAATGACTTTGACATTGATAACATCTCCCAAATGGCCACTATGCGCAAGAATATGGACATCCACCAACTAAAATGGCTAGAGGAAGAGGTCAAGATTCCCCGATCCTAACGACTACTTTGATGACGCCGAGGCCGCAAGATTGGCGGAGGAAGGCGAACCGAGCAATCCGGAGGGTAATAGGTGCTCAACCGCCTAGGAGGTATACCCAAGCCGAATTTGATGATCTATGGGCTTTTCATGAGGCGAGGTATGAGGCTTTGGAGCAAAAGACCTCCAAAATGCAAAATTCTATCGGCAAATTGAAGAAATTCATCAAAGACTTGATTTACGGATCTTGCTTCTCCTCGGACGAAGAATGATGTCCCCACCCCTTTATTTTTTCTAGCACTTTCTTTCATGTTGCTTTGTACTTCTATGAACTTTGTAAAACTCTTTTGCACTAATGATATTTGCTTGTTTTCTTGAAAGGGTTAAAATTACAAGTTGATAATGACTTATGGGTGATCATGGTATTGATGGAGTATTTGATGGTAAAAATACTCTAATTTAGCATTGGTTGATGTTGGTATGAAGTACTTGATGGTAAAAGTGCTTCTTTCTAATTTTTGCTTAAATGCATTTGAGATGCTTTAATTATTTTGCTTAGATGGATATTTTGGGACATTTGTAATGTCTAATATGCATTGTTTGATGTGACATGTATCTCTTAATGGCTCTTTATTTTTGCTTGATGGCATTGGTAATGCCTTGATCTCTCTTTGGCTAAATTATCTCAATTGGGTTGAACCTTGAAAATTTACTTTGTGTATGCCTATTATTTGTTGGATACATGTTGAAAAGCGCTTTTGGTGATGGTATGAACAACTTGGCTTGACTTCATTTACAAGGGCTACATATATCTTTTTCAATTTTTGACGCCCGCCAAGTGTTCGTTATAATGCTTCTATGAAAATCTCATCACATACATGAATCTCTTATGGTCAATGTCTTAAAATCTTTTTGAGATCATGTTTACGGCTAACTAATGACCTTTTGGATTTCTTATGATACATTTCTCTAATTTTCCCTTGGATTCTAAGCTTAATTATTTCATGGTTGATAAAACGAATTGTTGGCGCACTTTGATAAACTTGAATGATGTTTTTATCATCCTAACATTCTTTTTGATGATTCCAAAGGGGAGAAAGCGAGGAAATTGGCTCATTAGCTCAAAGAAGCTAATAAAAGCCTGTTATAAAAGCTATAAGCTATGGCTCATAAAAGCCATAAGTTGTGATTCATATTTAGTCAATTGTTGCTTGATGGACTTATATAATTGTTTAATGATGTTTTGTGAGGGGAGCTTATAAGCTCATAAAGGCCATAAGTTGTGATTCATATTTAGTCCAATTGTTGCTTGATGGACTTATATAATTGTTTAATGATGTTTTGTGACAGGGGAGCTTATAAGCTCTTGAACAAATTGTAAAAGCTTATGGATAATCGCTTTTACATTATTATTGACGTCTTATTGATAGGGGGAGCTTGTGTACTGAATATATTTACTCCCCTACTTGGTTGCTTTTATATTTTGGAAATTTTGGTTGCTTCCAAACGGTCAAATGTTTTTACCGAAAAGTCATTTCTAAAATTGCTCTCTTAGTTTGTGTAAAAATTATTTTGGTTTGTAATCATCAAAAAGGGGAGATTGTTTGATACATGTTTTTATCTTAATTTTGATGATTTTATTTTGTCACCAAAACAATGTTTTTAAAGGTTGTCCAAATACTCCTAAATGATTTAAAATAGTTTTAATATTTCCGAAGTATTTCCTCAAGTTTATTTTTCGATAATATTGGGCAACACGTTTAATGATTTTATATCAATGGGTTTTTACTTCTAAACAAGGTTCTAAATGTTGTCTAAATACTTCCGATTGGTTTAAAATATTTTTACTAAATTTTCGGAGTATTTCTTGAGTTTTATTTTCGACAAAAATTGGACAATATTTTGTCTCGTGGTCGGTCGGTCGCATCATATAGGGCAACCGTGACTGAAGATGATTTTGGAACAAAAATGAGGCGGAAGTGAAAAACGTCGGTCGACCGGTCGGTCGGTCGACCGGTCGCCAGGGTCGACGATGCACGAGCGTTTTGTTTTAAGCAGAACAAACCAACCTTGCAAAATGATTGGGGACCGGTTGAGACAAGGGTAGACCTATCGACGCCTATGTCGCCGGTCACCCTGTTGTAATTTTCAATGTGTTCTTCAAATCTCTTATTTGTGCGCGACCGGTCGCATCGTGCTTTGACATCAAAAATATGACCGTTTGATAGCGGACATATTTCCTTAAAATGTGGGATTGATTTCTAACATCTATATTCTTGATTTTAATTGTATTTTTCTGTAGATTTTCAATCCCAAGAGAGCCTATGCTTGATCAATCATCTCCTATAAATAGAGGAAGTTTTGGAGCAACCTATATAACAATTGAGATACAACACAACAAGATACACTTCAAGCAAATATTTGTTCTTCATTGTTATTATTCTTGTTGTAATTTTGCCTAGCTTTTCACTTTTACATCCTTGAGGTCTAGGCTATTCTTGATTACACTTTGCACTCAAATTGTAATATTCATTATTGAGTTGTAATCTTGATCTTTGGTTATCATTCAAACACAAGATATTCTTGTGAGTGTTCTTGTGGTAAGAGCACACTTGGATGATCTAGGTGATAGGTGCAAGAAGATTGTGGTGATCTTCTTATTGAGGTGTTGAAGAATTTGGTATTCTTCAAGGTTGAAGATTGTGGTAATCTTCACAAGGTGCCGTTGAAGAAGATTGTGGTAATCTTCAAAGGGAGATTGTGGTAATCTCCAAAGGTGGTGTTGAAGAAGAGTGTGGTGCTCTTTAAGGTGTTGTAAGTTGAATTTGTATTAATTTTGGTAATTAATAAAATTCTTTTTCCTTTGAAATCCATACCTAGGATATATTGGGGTGGTAGTAGATTAGGCCCTAGGTGGGTTGAACTACTATAAATCAACGCGTGTTGTTTACATTCCACATCTTTATTATTGTGTTTGGGCATTTGGTTCGAAAAAGAGGGGCGAAATCGAAAAGATGGAGATAATCTATTCACCCCTCTCTAGATTATCGTAGCGCTTGGACTTACAATTCCCATTGTTGATGATATCTTCCTCTTTGAAAGTCATCTTGATGATGTCTTTGCCATTTCCAAGGATTATGTTCTTCCCATTTTGATTATATCATCTTCTTGAAATTGGCTTTGGAAATGTTTTCTCCTTTGATCAAATGAAATGGTCATTTGATGTCTTCTTAGCGGTGTAAATTTTCTTTGATCATTATTTCACGGGTACCTAATATGACATTGTTTTGTGGTACCCTCATGTGTTTGGGTCCTTGGGATTAATCTTGAGACTTTTAGGTCTCCAACAATAATTAGAGTTATTTCTAGCTCGACAAGAATTAGCCGTATGACCCTTTTTTACCATAATAAAAACAAGTAATAATTCTAGGAGCATAATGACCAATATGCATAGTGACTTGATCATTTTTCATATGATTAGCAACATTAGGCTTATGATCAAGTCCTTTATCACAATTATGAACATCAACAATATTGGACATTTTATTGGTACTCAAGTTAGATTTTAATAGATCCTTTTTCATGCAATCAAAATTCTCAACAAGAGTACTATTTTCTTTCTCAAGGTTTCTAACTTTATCAAGAGTGGTGGTGTGAGCACATGATAGTGATTCATAGGAAGTAAATAAACTATCCTTATCATTTTTCAAAACAATGAATTCCTTTTTCAAGTTTTTGTATTTAACAAGCAAGCTTTGGAATTCATTTTGAAGGTCATCAAAATCATTTTGCAAATCACTATAATCAATTTGTATATCAATATCATATGATGTAGAGGGTCTAAGACATACCTCATTTTCTTCTTCGATGCCCATAAAACATTGTTCGACTACTTCATAGTTGGAAGTTGAAAAAGGCATTTCTTAGATTTGACCTTGTATCCCTTTGAGAAGTAGATGCTTTTGAGTTGCTCTATCATTTGCATGTACTTCATAGATGGCTTCTAATTTTTGCCATACTTCATGAGCCGATCAATTCCTACAATAAGTTCATATTCCAAATTAGAAAGTGAACAATACAAAATATTTAGAGCCTTACCATTTAAGGAGATGATTTTCTTTTCTTCATCATTGAGCTTCTTGAGAGCTTTGGAGGTGTATGTTGTGTTTTTCATCGGGATGGATTCTCCATTGATGACGATGTTCCAAATATCGAACCCGCAACCTTGTAAATAGCATTCCATTCTTTCTTTCCAAAATATAAAATTTTTGGAATCAAATAGTGGTGGCTTGGTGGTGGAGGTGCCGGTAAGATGAGCTTCGTTCGTAGCCGACGATCGTTCCTCCGCACTCGCGATGTGAAACGAGCTTGCCAAAGAGTTTGGCTCGATACCACTTGTAAGTCAGCGCTACGATAATCTAGAGGGGTTGAATAGATTATCTCCATCTTTTCGATTTTACCCTTTTTTCGAACCGAATGCTCAAAGACAATAATAAAGGTGCGGAATGTAAACAACACACGTCGATTTATAGAGGTTCAACCCACCTAGGGTCTAATCCTCTACCACCCCAAAGATATCTCAGGGATGGATTTCAAAAAGAAAAAGATTTTATTAATTACCAAAATTAATACAACACCTTACAACATCACCTTGAAGAGCACCACACTCTTCTTCAACACCACATTTGAGATTACCACAATCTCTTCTTGAAGATTACCAAGATCTCCAACGGCACAAATAGGCGTTTGAAAATAAGAACACATTTTTACAGGCGGCCGGTCGGCCGGGGTCCGACCAGAGTCACCCTAGGGTCCAACCAGGTTGCCCTCTTCAAAAAAACCGAAATAGAGAAGTTTGCAAATTTGAACCAACCTTCAGGTGCGGCCGCCTATAGGTCGCCGGCCGACGTCACCGGCCGCCTATAGGGTGACCGGTCACCTCACCATTTTTGCAAATATGAAGTTTTTTGTTTTGCACAACTTTCAGTCACGGGTTGCCCTATCACGGCTGATAGGTTGACCTCAAAACAAAAGTGTTGTCCAATTTTATATCGAAAATAAACTTCAAGAAATACTCCGAAAAATAGTGAAAACATTTTAGACCAATCTGGAGTATTAGGACAACATTTAGAAACATTGTTTTGTTGTAAAAATACATTAACAAAAAATCATTAAAAATGTTGTCCAATTTTGTCGAAAATAAAACTTGAAGAAATACTCCGGAAAATATTAAAACTATTTTAAATCATTTAGGAGTATTTGGACAACCTTTAAAACCATTGTTTTGATATAAAAACAAAATCATCAAAATCATTAAAAGTGTTGTCCAATTTTGTCGAAAATAAAACTTGAAGAAGTACTCCGGAAAATATTAAAACCATTTTAAATCATTTAGGAGTATTTGGACAACCTTTAAAACCATTGTTTTTGTATAAAAACAAAATCATCAAAATCATGATAAAACCATTTATCAAACACCTATTTGACACTGCCCATTCGGCCGAAACACTAGGTCGGACTGATCGGCCTGACATTTTATGTGTACTACAAAAATAACAATGTGGTCACTATTTGGCCCGGGCGGCCCGATTTTTTCCCTTAACCCGATGGGGCTGGTGCCAGCCCAACCCGTGCTATTTGACAACTCTACTTTTAATTATTGGACTGATGAATATTACTTGTACAAATTTAGGTAATTAGTTCATAACTACACATTTGGTCTTACATATGCTACACCAAGTGTACGTTGGGTCTTAATATATGTTAAATTGGATTGTAAGCTTTGATGAGGAAAAATAAGTTATATAATTATATAATATATAAAAATATAGAAAGTACGTCCAGTACTGCTGAATGCAAGGGAAATATGTTTTTTAACATTTTACTTAATATAATTCAAGAAGCAACATATATAAATAGTTGAAGTTTGTGAAAAGTAATAATATATAGATAAATGGCCAATAAATAGAGATAAATGAGGAAAAGTCATTTGAAAGTGCGAAGAATGGGAAATACACGTTGGGAAATTCGTATTGGAAAGAATGGAAACATTGAGAATAACCCATGGTATTGGAAAGAGTCATGGGAGAGGCCCAAATTTTGTCGATTGGTTGAGAAACCTAAAAATTGTCCTTCAGTCTGAGAAAACCCACTATGGATAGTAGAACATCTTTTCTACCCAATTTTATAAAAACCAACTTTTCTACCCACAATGACTAAAGTACCCCTACTAATGGGCTGGAGACTAATGGGTACGATCGTACCGCCCTAATGGGCTGGAGACTGATGGGTACGATCGTGCCCAAAAGGGCGGGTACGGTCGTACCGCCCAAATGGGCTGGAGACGATGGGTACGATCGTGCCCAAAGGGCCAGCACGATCGCACCCCTGAAATATTAAGGGGAGAGGGCACGATGTGCCCAAAGAAGGGCACGATCGCACTGAAATATAAAGGGATGGGTACGATCGTGCCCAAAAGGACGGGTACGATCGTACCCTTAAAATATTAAGAGGTGGGTACGATCGTGCTCACATTTAAGGTGGCACGATCGTGCCATGTTGAACATTCCATTTTTTTTCCTCTCGAAAATAAGTGGATCTCCCTCATTATACATAACTATTTGAAGCAAGAAATCTATTAATTTGGTTCAATTGACTTAAACTTATTTCCAATCGTATCTTGAATCTTCAAAAATCGAAAACATGAAAGGAAAAAAAGGAAGATTGTTATCTTTTGAAAGAAGAAGAAAAGATAAAAGAAAAATTATTTTTTAAACAGAGAGAGAGAGAGAGAGAATAAGGGCTTTTATGATATTTCATTGAAAAATGGGTAAAAAAATGGTTTTTATAAAAATTGGGTAAAAAAGTATTTTCTTATCCAAAAATGGGTAGAAATAGCCATTTTCTCTAATTATTTTGATCAGAACTCACAATGCAAAAGTGAAATATTGTCCAATAGAATTAAAATTCGATTTTGAACTGAAAAAGATTCAAATAAAGAGATTAATTTCAAGATAAACTGATTAAAAGATAGTTCAACTTTAAATCTAAAAGGGGATGTCAAGGAAAAAAATTATTTTGTCATATTATAAAATATTGTAAAGTATTTTGTATAATTTCCAGCATAATGTAACTTATTTGAACATCATAACATACTCTTTTGTTTTTTAATAATATTACTTGTGAATATTATTGCTAACATCTTATAAAAAAACAAGATTTAATTTAAAATATTTTATAAAATCTTAAAATAAGTTGAATTAAACATCCCATAAAACATATATAGTTTCCAAAACTTTTCCCACCTCATTGTGGTCCTGGCTAAACTTTCAGTCTTGATTACTCCTTTTGGGAACAGCTTAAAAAAGAAATCAAAAACCAACTTTCTGCTATTTCTTTGAAATCTATATTTATTGTTTTTGTGGCTGTGACAGGGAGCAGAGAGCCAAAAGATAGAGTACTCATACTACCTGGCCCTTATTGGAGAACAAATTAAAAATATATATATATGGGGAGGATCGTGGACCACCAGTCTACACATGTGAGACACCATTGACTAATCTCAACATCCCCTTTATTGATCAATGGGTGTGATTTAATGGATAAAAAATATATTAAAATATTAATTTAATCAATATAAGTGTAATAGGGTAAAATAACATAATAAAGTGGTTACAAAAATGGAATCAAATCTCTTTCTCTCTCATACATCTTTCAATCTCACGTCTCTCTCTCTCTTTCTCTCTCACGTCTCTCTCTCTCTCTCTCTCAATTCCTCCATTAACAAAAATAAAAAAACTGTGAAGAACTCAAATTGTGAAGAAAACAGTGAAAGAAGATGACGATTTCTTTTCCAAATGAAAACAACAATGAAGAATTCGAACTGGAGCTCACTTTATAGACTGATTTTACAAAGAAAAAAAATCGTGAAGAAGAAGATAATTTATGTTCCAAATGAAGAAACAATCATGAAGAACTCGAAAGTGGTTTATATTCGACCCAAACTTTATATATTGTAATTTGTAAATTTCGTATTGAAAATGGTGCAAAAATAATTTGGGGACACTACATAAATTACTATAAGATAGTGCATATTTGGAACCATGCAGCAAACATCAACTAACTATATATACATTGTCTAAAAGGTATTTATGTTGTGTAAAAAACTAAATATACAATTTATATACCCAACTATGTAATGTGTCATAAACTATGCAACAAAAATCAACTAACTATGCATTATCTAGAAATTATCTATGCAGTGTGGAATAACTAAATATGTGTACATTATACTCAAGTATGTCATATTGACGTAAAATAGTGCAACAAAACAACTAAAAAACCGCATAGTTACATAAGCGTAAAAAGCGTAATAGCTATTTAAGCGGTAGAAGAACCATAACTATACAGTAAAATAAAAAAATTGGAAAAAAAACTGCTTCCTTAAATAATACCATTAAATCTGGCAGTTACGATCTCACCCATAAAAACGGTTTCAAAAAGTCAAACATACCAGAAAAACCGCTGGGATAGTTGATTTGAATTATAAAATTACAATCTTACCCTTAAAATAGCAGAAATAATGGGAAAAAAAACTGATTTAATCACAATCTTGCGATTTTAGACTACCCTCCTAGGTTAGTCCATAGGACCAAATCTACACCATCTAAATAGTAAATCAATGGCCAAAATATAAACCAATATATACAGCATTTCATAAGTAAGCATACAATAGAAGGGGTAAAATAGGAATCCAAGAAATTATACATGGTAACCTCCTCCAACAAAATAGGGATGTGATCTGTTATTGATCACGTCCCCATAAATCACGCAATTCACCATATATAATCACTCAAATACGTCTCTTTCTCAACAACACTCAGACGCCATAATCAACACTTTGTATTCACCATAATCACTCCAATCGACCGCAATTAATCCATGGAGAACAATCTTCACGAAAAAAAAATTCGACGACGAATATCATATAATTGGCGAGGTGTTATCATCCATTTGTTTCAAAAAGAGTTCTACAATGAGATATCATACAATTGGCGAAGAGTATACAATTACACTAAACTACTTGCACATTAAAACATTACTAAGTATACATAAATATTTAAGTAAGTATACAATTACATTTAACTAACTATACATTAAAATATTACTAAGTATACAGTTTCATTTAACTAAGTATACAATTACACTGAACTAAATACACAATTCCACTGAATTACTTATATAACTAAGTATACAATTCCATTGAACTAAGTATACAAATCCAGAACTAACTATACAAATTCACTAAATTACTTACTAAACTACTTATTATATAACTAAGAATACGATTCCATGAACCAAGTATACAAATCTTGAACTAAATATACAATAAAACATGACTAAGTATACAAGTCCACTGAACTATTTATACAATAAACGATTGTTCACAAATATGGCGGAAAGAAGTATCAATTTTGAAAAAACGCTTGAAGTTGATGATTTTTTCTCCTAAAAATTGGGGTAAGCGAAAAGGTAGGATTATGTTTCCTTAAAAATAGCTAATAACCGTCCAATTAACAAAATCGATTAAATATAAAAGTACAATCATACTTATAAGCTTTAAATTAACTAAAATGATATACACCATCCAAAATTTTAAATCAAGAGTCCATAAGTTTTTCTTATGTACTAACCTAAAATCGGGTATATATAGAGATTGGTTCAAATGAGACCAATCCTTTAGGTTAGTCCATAAGAACACTTATGGACCTCGATTTAAAATTTTGATAATGTAGACAAGTTTAGTTAATTTGGCTTATAAGTAAAATTGTACTTTTATATTTAATCAATTTTTGTTAATTGACGGTTATTAGCTATTTTTAAGGAAACATAATCCTACCTTTCGATTACTCCAATTTTTAGGGAGGAAAATCATCAACTTGAAGCGTTTTTTCAAAATTGATACTTCTTTCCGCCATATTTTAAGCGATTGTTTTATGTATACTTAGTTCAAATGGACTTGTATACTTAGTCATGTTTTATTGTATATTTAGTTCGATGGATTTGTATACTTGGTTGATTGATTCATATTCTTAGTTATATAAGTAGTGTAGTAAGTAGTTTAGTGAATTTGTATACTTAGTTCTCGGATTTGTATACTTAGTTCAATGGAATTGTATACTTAGTTATATAAGTAATTGATGTAATTGTATACTTAGTTAAATGTTTGTATACTTAGTATTATTTTAATGTATAGTTAGTTCAATGTAATTGTATACTTAGTTAAATGTTTATGTATACTTAGTAAAGTTTTAATGTACAGGTAGTTTAGTGTAATTGTATACTTAGTTAATTATTTATGTATACTTAGTAATATTTTAATGTATAGTTAGTTTAGTGTAATTGTATACTTTTCATTAATTGTTGCACGATTTTATTGCCATATTTGAATAATTTGCAGGTTCGAATGGGAAGGGAGAGAAAGGAAAGGTGAATCGCTTGATTATGGGGATGTGATCAATACAAAATCACGTCCCTAATTTTTAGGAAGCGGTTACTATATTTAATTTCTGGATTCCTATTTTATTCCTTCATTTGTATACTTATGAAATATTGTACATATTGTAATATATCTTGGCCATTGATTTACTATTTGGATGGTGTAGATTTAGTCATATAGACTAACCTGGGGTGGTCTCAGGATCCCCTCCCTATATATATATATATATATTAGATCAAATGAGATAGCCCCTAACCATGAGACCGTAAGAACTAATCACAACCTCTACCATTAAATAATCAACGGATAATATTAGAATTAATATTAATACATCAAATAATTAATTTTGACATAAAAATGGTAATAAAGTAAAATAACAATATGTGTAACAAACTTCCCACCAAATCCGCTGGCTAAAAATGGAAAACATCTCATTCATATCAATCCCGTTCTATACATATATAAATCCCATAAAAATCGTCATTAATGCAACCATCAAATCTCTCTCTCTCTCTAACATAATTATTGTGACTTTACTACATATTTAGAATAAGTATACCGCATAGATAGTTATGAGACATTGTATAGTTAGTTGTTGATTAATGCATACATAGTTATAAGATACTACATAGTCATCTTTTATTTGGTGGATAGATAGTAATGAGGTAATGCAAAGTTAACCGTTGACATAGTTATGACACAATGTATAGTTAGTTGTTGTTTAATGCATATACGAGTATGAGATAATGCATAGTTAGTTGTTGTTGATATATGCGCACGATTATTTGTTGCTTGATGCATATATAAATGTAACACAATGCATAGTTAGTTATTGTTTGATGCGAGAATTATTTGTTGCTTGATGCATATATAAATGTAACACAATGCATAGTTAGTTATTGTTTGATGCAGAATTATTTGTTGTTTGATGCATATATAAATGTAACACAATGCATAGTTAGTTATTGTATGATGCTAGGTATAACACATACTTGGTTTGAATAAAATGCATATCTAGAATACATATATTGCTTATATAGTGAAAACTTACTACATAATTATGTTCATTTTTACGTATATGTAAAAGAATCTGTTAAGTTGGTATTTTACCAACTTATTTGAGTATTTAGAGTAGAATTTGGTTTTATTTTGGGTGTTTTTAGAGTCGTTAGAGTCCAATGTATTTCAATTAGAGTCCATGTAGAGTCAATACTGATTTGGTAGCCGAGAAATGAAGAAAACGATGAAAAACGGCTTGAAGAAAGAAGAAATCGCGTATAAAGAAGGAAAAATCGCACTTTGGCAAGGATCGGCGGGCGGCAGTTGCGGCCGCGGATTTGACAGAGCGCGCCGCAGTTGGAGGTTGGGCATGTGGGCATGCATGCCGCGATGCCGTGCGATAAAATGCGGGTGACTTGATGGGCGCATGCAGCCTCCCGGGGCGGAAAAACCTATGTTCACCTACCCCTTTCTTGGACTTTTGGGGATTATATATACTAGCCTTGGGGCTTGAAATTAGGGATCTTGGAACCCTTAGGAAGAGAATAAAACAACTACAAGACAAGGAAGAAGGATTTGGGCATCTTGAGAAGAATTTGGAGAAGAAGATTGGAGGCTTCTATCATCTAGAAATAGAGAAGATCCCTCTCTTGTTCTTATTTTGTTGCTTTCTTCATATCTTGTAAGATGTATTATTGTATTTTCATGGATTCATTTTCTTTAATCATGAGCTAAACTCTATAATTCTAGAGGAATGATGTAATCTATGTTTGAACTTATGTTTTGAGATTGTGGTTTGTCAATCTAGATCTATCAATTTATTTGTGCTATTTGGATCTATGCTTCTAAATTACTTGATCAATAATTTAAATTGTTTGGTGTATTTGATTTGACACTTGATAAAGGTAATTGAATACACGACCTTGGAATAGCATAACATAGGATTTCATAGAATTGAGAGATTTGTGAATCCTTTGAAGTCTTTTTATCAAGATTCATAGTTTTTATTGAGATTTTAATTGGTGATTTTTATAGAGATATTGATTTCCCAATTGAATCTAAAATCATTTGGAACTTGAGAGAGAGAATGATTATTGTAGAAATCTTGACTTATAAATTGGTAATTGATGATTGATAAACCATATTGACAACATAAGGGATAAATAGATTCATCATACCTCTAGAATTTATTTAATCATCGGATAAACTCATTGATATTTTCATATTCTTGATTTATTTTTAGTAGTTTTAGTATAATCAACTCCATCATATATTGAATTTCTAAATAAAGTTAGACTACTATATTATAGTACTTAGTAATAATTCGATAATTATTCATTTGTGGATTCGACAACCTTACTACTCTATATTAAAACTTGACACCGTACACTTGCGGTTAGAAAAATCTCTAACATGAACATATTGTATATCTAGAATCAACGTGATGCATATTTTAAAAATGGAAAATAACCTTAATCATGGGAGTTTTCTTATAGATATCCAATCCTTTAAGTCTACGAATAATTATGTCCCTAAAAAAAATTGTCAATAGTAAAAGTTTGAAAATGCTCTTAATGAAAGGAAATAAGTAAATAATGAATTAAAAAAAGAAAAATTCGATCCATTGATTTTACTAAATTAATGTTGGTGATTAGTCCTTACGGTCTCACGGTAAAGGGTTGCCTCATTTGATCATATCCACATATATATATATATATATATATATGTGTGTGTGTATGTGTGTGTGTGTGTTATTTTACCTTGAAAAAAAGTAAAAACTTATTGAAACATTATTTCAGAACGAAGCAAGGAAGGTTTTAAATCTTCCACTTGGTGATGAAAATTCTTGAGCCGAGTAGTTGAGTCCCTAACGACTATAAATTTAGCGCTTCTTGGGGGCTGAACCAGTGATTTTCGTATGATCGAATTTTTGTGTGATTTTATTTTCTTTTAGTTTGGTGTGTATTTATTTGAATTTTGGTGTGATTTTTGTGTGAATTAATTTGTGTGTGATTTTAAATTTTTGATTAAATTGAAATTTTTAATTAAAAAAATGGCGAAAGCAAAAGTTAAATAAGAAATAGTCCTCGTGATAAGCGGCGACTGGGTGTGCGCGGTGTGTGCGGCGCTGCTGAAGCTTTCGGCCCCAAGACTGCAGGCCGACTGGTTGGGTGAATTAAAAGGTTGATTCAGCCTTAGTTTATTTTGCAAAACACAACACACACCAAACTCACGCCCATTTCATCTTCTTTCTACAAAAATCCCACCTAATATTCACTTATACATCATTCAAGTGGGCAATTGAGCAACTTAATCATCATCTTCTTCTTCTTCATCAATTGGGTAAGTAAGCTTCAATTGTGCTTCAATTTTCTAGCCTAGGGTTGAAATGTGGGAATTTTCAATATCATTATAATTTGAATTTCTTGATAAATTCTTGATAAATTGTGATGATATATGATTATATTGTGCTTGAATTGGTTGGTGTTGAAAAATGGGCATGAATTGAATTTCAAATTTGGTGTTCATCTCTTCTTTGCATATATGCCTACAAGGTGTTTGTTAAAATGTCTTAATGAAAAATATCACATCTAGGCATTTGATTCTTGCCATCATTGTGTACTAAAGGTCATTTGATCATGAATTGATGACGAAGATGCATAATTCTTGAGTTATTGCAAAATTCCTAACCCCTAACTCGTATTGTGCGTCTATGTGTTATTTTGCTTGTGTTATTTTGGGTGATTTTCAAATCAATTACAATGCCAAGAACAAAGAACCAAGCAAGCAAGGGCAAAAAGGTGGCAAGTACTTTCGAGGAGAATGTTGAAGATCGTTTTCTTAACTGGAAGAAACAATTGTATTATGACACATTATGCTCAAGAGCATAACGGCGAACGGGGTTACAACCGGGGCGAATGATGGTGAACTTGCACAAATGATACATCAAGCAATGGAAAAAACTTTGTGCACAACCTAGACCATTCTCACCGAATATAGTCCGAGAGTTTTATGCGAATGCGAAGACCAAAAATGGCTATAACTCGAGGAGGTTTTCATACGTGGAGTAGACAAGGTATACACTCATACAAGAGCAATAAGAGAATATTATGGACTCCGGAGGTGGATCACTCACCGTGTGTCAAATTTATCTCGCAACCACCAAGTATGGAGGAGATTTGTAATACCTTATGTCGGCCTGGAATCGTGGTACGTCATATAAAAGTTGTGGGAGGTGCTTCGCTTTTCGCACACGAGTCTTAGTCAAGATGGGCGAGCTTGGTACCACTTCATATGCAACAATTTGATACCAACCAAGCATGTCGGTGATGTAACTAAAGAACGAGCCCATCTTCTATATGCAATAATTCTGACGACATACTGATTCGACCCGGTAATTATTGCAACGCCCCTTTATCACAAAATGTTACACCCAAAAAACAGGGGGACTAATCTTACCGAGTTTAATTTGTGGGTTATGTAAAAAGCGGGTGTTAAATGGGATAGCTCAACCGTTGGAAAATCCTAAGGACCTATAGATTCGGCTACTATTGTTTCTATGACGAATGGGCGGGTGGTGTGCCTAATCCGAATGGTGCGGATATATCCTTGATCCCGAATTTGCCCTACCGGCTATTGAGCACGATACTCATGCCCAACCACGAATATCGACACTCCATCCGTTCGGCAAAGCGTTCTCGTTCTAGACGCTAACATCACGATAACAACCGCCGACGCACTAGTTTGCGAAGTACGAGAATTGAGAAAGGGCTTTTGTAGCCGAGCAACGTCACAGAGCAAAGACGACGAAGAATATGAGAATGAGCATAACCGAGTACTTGCCCGGATATACTGACCCCGGACACACTGCAGTTCGATTCCCAATACCACCACCACCGGGTCCTATTGCTCATTTTTCACCACACGACTCGATGAGGAGTCCTAGCGCTCCGGCTACCGGAAAGTTTTCTCACTCTCCATTGAGGACAATGTTCAATTTAAGTTTGGGGGAGTGTAATCAGTATTTGTGTATTTTGAGTCGTGTCGAGTCGTGTCAAAAAAATTGAGTTGAGTCTAGTCGGGTAGTTTGTTGAACTATAGAACCGCATGACTAAATAGATTTGTTGATCACGAGTTGAATCATCACGAAAGCATGTTTTTAAGTGGTGATCTATATTTTGCTTCATTGATTTCATATTCATGCATAATTACGTTAACTTATTTGAAAATGATTAATGAAGTCGAGTGTTGCTTGTATGATCCCACCGGATTCTAGAACTTGTTTGATCACTAATTGAGGCGAAATCCTAGGTGAAATAACATAAGGAAATGATTTAGGCCATCTTTGAATAAGCTAGAGCCAAAATGACTACCTTTGTACGATATAATTTCACTAGTGTCCCCTTTTGAGCCTATTAAACCTGTTCTTTGGCAACCAATTTTTTTACCTTGAGCTTACATGTGAAAATCCTAATTACCCATCACTCATACACACAAAATGATTGAAGGTTGAGGAGGATGTGATAAGTAAGGTAGATGTTCACTCGCATGAAGTTGCCGAGAAAAAGAAATAATGAAACCCCATGTGTTAAAATATGCAAAAGATCAAGTTTGGGGTCTCGAAAAAAAAAATAATAAAATGTTGAAAATAGAGGCTCGTAAAGGGAGAATAATTGAAAATTCAACAAAAGTGAAGGTAACCATTTTGTTTGGCAATTGGTGATTTGAAGAGGTAATTGTGTGTTTGGGTGAGTTGAGCCACTTAATCCTAAATTTTCCTACCCGACCCTAAGCCACATTACAAGCTTTGGAAGTCCTATTGATCCATGTGTTATATTAGCCTACATTAGTGGAGATTAGTGTGAATAACAATCCTATGGAATCCGGTAGTCATTATCTTTTGATACTTAGAAGTAGATCATCTTGATAACGTTTGATTGCGTAAATCAATTTGAATAATGTAAACGGAATTTTCATGAATATTCAACACTTTTGATCACAATGATAAAATGCATGCTTGATTGATAGTGAAATGAGTTTTTAGACAAATTTTATTGGTTTATGGAGTTTTGTAGTTGCTTGCGTTCTTTGTATTGTTTGTCTTTCATTTTGGAGTTATAATTGTTTGAGGACAAACAATATCTTAAGTTTGGGGGTATTTGTTAAGTTGGTATTTTACCAACTTATTTGAGTATTTTAGAGTAGAATTTGGTTTTATTTTGGGGTTTTTAGAGTCGTTAGAGTCCAATGTATTTCAATTAGAGTCGATGTAGAGTCAATCTGATTTGGTAGCCGAGAAATGAAGAAAACGATGAAAACGGCAGAAGAAAGAAGAAATCGCGTATAAAAGGAAAAATCGCACTCGCCATGACGGCCAGGCGGGCAGTGACTGCGGCGCCGCGACAGGCGCGCATGTTGGACGAAGGCATGTGGGCGCCCAGCTACGGCAGCGCCAGGCGGAAAATGAACTAGTAAGTTCTTTGGCGCCGCAGTCGCCGTGCGATAAAATGCGGAGTGAGTTGATGGGCGCGCAGCATAGTTTCAGGGGGGCGAAAAACCTATGTTCACCTACCCTTTCTTGGACTTTTGGGGACTATATATACTAGCCTTGGGGCTTGGAATTAGGGATCTTGGAACCCTTGGGAAGAGAATAAAACAGCTACAAGACAAGGAAGAAGGATTTGGGCATCTTGAGAAGAATTTGGAGAAGAAGATTGGAGGCTTCTATCATCTAGAAATAGAGAAGATCCTCTACTCTTGTTCTTATTTTGTTGCTTTCTTCATATCTTGTAAGATGTATTATTGTATTTTCATGGATTCATTTTCTTTAATCATGAGCTAAACTCTATAATTCTAGAGGAATGATGTAATCTATGTTTGAACTTATGTTTTGAGATTGTGGTTTTCAATCAATCTAGATCTATCAATTTACTTGTGCTATTTGGATCTATTGCTTCTAAATTACTTGATCAATAATTTAGATTGTTTGGTGTATTTGATTTGACACTTGAGAAAGGTAATTGAATACATGACCTTGGAATAGCATAACCAGGATTTCATAGAATTGAGAGATTTGTGAATCCTTTGAAGTCTTTTATCAAGATTCATAGTTTTTATTGAGATTTTAATTGGTGATTTTTATAGAGATATTGATTTCCCAATTGAATCTAAAATCATTTGGCACTTGAGAGAGGGAATGATTATTGTAGAAATCTTGACTTATAAATTGGTAATTGATGATTGATAAACCATATTGACAACATAAGGGATAACTAGATTCATCATACCACTAGAATTCATTTAATCATTTGGATAAACTCATTGATATTTTCATATTCTTGATTTATTTTTAGTAATTTTAGTATAATCAACTCCATCATATATTGAATTTCTAAATAAAGTTAGACTACTATATTATAGTACTTAGTAATAATTCGATAATTATTATTTGTGGATTCGACAACCTTACTACTCTATATTAAAACTTGACACCGTACACTTGCGGTTAGAAAAATCTCTAACAGAGGAACATATTGTATATCTAGAATCAACGTGATGCATATTTTAAAAATGGAAAATAACCTTAATCATGGGAGTTTTCTTATAGATATCCAATCCTTTAAGTCTACGAATAATTATGTCCCTAAAAAATTGTCAATAGTAAAAGTTTGAAAATGCTCTTAATGAAAGGAAATAAGTAAATAATGAATTAAAAAAACAGAAAAATTCGATCCATTGATTTTACTAAATTAATATTGGTGATTAGTCCTTACGGTCTCACGGTAAAGGGGGTTGCCTCATTTGATCATATCCATATATATATATATATATATATATATATATATATATGTGTGTGTGTGTGTGTGTATGTGTGTGTGTGTGTTATTTTACCTTGAAAAAAAAAGTAAAAACTTATTGGGCATAAGAAAGTAGTTCACATATCTTTTTTGAACCATATTAAATGGAAGTGGGCCAAATCATCCATTGATCTAAGAAACACAACCTAGTAAGGAAGCAGGTAAAGTTCAAACACAAAACTTTAGGCCTTTGTATGGATGTATTTCCAGATACAATTTCCAGTTCTAGTGTTGGAAAATGAATTTTCAAATTTTATTGATTTTCGTGTGAGAATTGAGAATATGTTTGGTTTATTGTCTGAATTTCTATTTGAAAATGAGAATATGTTTGGTTATAGTTTTTTAAATGTATTTTGACATAAGTTTGTGTGATTGTAGTGTATTTTTACCTAGATTTGCGTGTTTGGTTTTGTTTTTAAAAGAATATTTCCATAAAAATATGAAAACTGAGATGACTTTATTTCTATTGAAAAATTCCTAAAACAAACATAAACTCATTTTCCGGAATAGTTGGAAATTGGAAAAACCACCCTTGAAAATACAACCATACAAGTTACCATTTACCAATCAATTCAAGCTTCCAAAACTATGATATTTTTGGGACATATCATTTTGGTGGCAGTGACAATTATTAGGGATAGTTACAAAAACTACTGGAGTTAGCCTAGTTACAAAAAAAACGTTATCTTTCAAAAATTAAAAATACCCCCTTAACATTTGCTTCTATTATAAAACTTGCACCCTACTTGAGAGGTATTTGTTAGGTAAATATAAACATGGCATTTGTAACACCTTAAGGGAGGGGGGGATTTGAGATTTTGAAAGATTGGAGTTGTTTGTAAGTAGGCTAAACTCCAGGAGTAGTATTTGCAGTTAATCTTTATTATTATTTTAAAAATGAAGTCTTGGATCCCTAAAAAAACACAATATAATTTAGCAAAGTGAGAACGGCATTTTTTTTTTTTGAAAATGACAACGACAATTATTATTACAGTTAAACCTCTATATATTAATAACATTGAGATCAAAATCTATTAATTCGGTGAGATATTAAGTAATCAATAAATTAATAATCTATTAATTTATATATATATATGGATTGTAGATTTTTTTTTTTTGTGGATGCTCATCTAAAACTATTGAAGGATTGCACAATATTGAATTATTTTCAATACCACTAAACATAACATCAACAGATTCAATTTTGTAAAGGCGGGTATTATAAACTGCAAAGATGTTGATCAATGAGGATATGATAAAAACGACATGCCAATTGTCAAGTTGAAGAAAATAATTTTATTGTTTATGAAGTCTTCATAGATTAAACATAAATGTATTATATATGGCTTAATTATAGTTTTGGTCCTATAAATATAAAAGGTGACATATTTAGTCTTGTAATTTTTGTGTGTAGAAATTTTGGTCTCGTATATATGTATTAAAAATTGGCATATTTGGTCCACTAAGTATGCTATATAACAATTTTGGTTAAGCAAATTTCAATTTTTTTGTAATTTTGGTCCCATAAGCTCTAAGTTTGTGCAATTTTGGTCATCAAAGGATGAAATATGATTTACCCATTTGGGACCAAAATTGCACAAAAATAAAACTTATGGACTCGAATAGCACAAAAATAAAAATTTACGGGACCTAAATTGCTACATAGCATACTTACAGGACCAAATATGTCACCCCTTTGAATTTACAGGACCAAAATTGATACATAAGAAATTTACATGACCAAATATATCATTCCTTTATAGTTAAGCGAATTATTAATTTAACATGTTGTCCCTAAGTCGGGACCACACAAAAATATTATTTAAGCGAAATTATTAATTGTTTTTGAAAGGAAGCGAAATTATATATTAATTGATCAAATATTAAATTATCAAGGTTCTACACTACCTAAAAGTGGGGTGGTCACAATTCCAGAATCGCCAGTTCCGATTCTAAAACTGCCGGTTTTGATTCCTTATTTTGGAGGAATCGGAACTGGAACCATTGTCTCACGGTTCCAGTTTTGGAACTGGAACCGACAATTTTTGTTCCGGTTTAGAACCCAGTTTCTCCACGATTTCGGTTTCGATTTTAAATGGAACCATTTTTTTAGTACAATTGGGGGAACTTGAGAAGGGGGACACACACACTCGTATGAGATCAAATTCGGGTCATTCACTCTTTCAACACACGTCTCAACCACTGGAGTACAAGGTTGATCCCAACAGAACCGTTTGTTTATCTTTTGATATTTTTTGATTTTTTCTAAAATGGTTTATCGATTTTGGTTATAAAAAAAAGAAAAATAAAGAAAAAGACTTGGACTTAATATTCAATTGAGTTTTCTACGTAATATTCATAATAATATTAAACTGTCTATATATACTATTAAAGTATAAATGAATCGAAATTCATGTATTTCGCTTACAACATTTGGTTTAAAACATCTCATGTGGTTACAAATATAAAATATCATAACAATCATTTAATATTTTAATAATACATTTTACCAAATAAAAATAAAAATTTTTGGTTTGAACCTTGAAACCGCAGGTTCCACTACGGTTCGGTTCCACGATTTTTGAGACCAAAGAAACAGAATCGAACCAGAACCGGCCTGCACGGTTTCGGTTTTGATTTCAAACCTGATTTCGGTTCCATTTAGCCATCCCCAAAGGCGTATCCCAAACTTTTAAACTTAAACTTGGTGTATATATACATATAATGTGATAATTTAGAATAGTAATTGCTTTATTACACTATAGTAATATAGTATTGATTTAATACTCTTATTAGTAATGTGAAAATTTTAGAATAGTAATTGCTTTAATTGGGTTTAATGTGGTAGAAATTTAATTGTAGACAATAAAAAAATTGAGTATTTAATTTTAGAATATAATTTGCTTCAACCAAAGGGCTTAAATTTGAAATATGATGTTAATTGTTAATCTCCTTGTATTTGACATAATGGTTGAGAACCAAGTAAAACTCTATTGTAGTACTTTAATAGCAATTTGATCTTTTTACTTAGATTTCTTTTGTTTAGTTTAATAATCTTTTTAATTCTTATCATCTCAACATCTCACTATCTCAGTTACACACATGACAAAATTAAGACCATTGATACTTCTTTAAGAAAAAAAATAATTTAGTTATTTACATTGAGAAAGAAATCGCCACTACTTTTAGCACATATTCTATAATAACTGAGTTTGAATCAATGAAAAAGCGTCGTATACAATTTTCTTAGATTCAAATAATGATTATAAGTAAATTCTATGATGTTTCTTTTGATTTTTTGTTTTGCATTAAACTCACTATCTTGTATTTCTGAATATTTGGTATAAATATGGTCGGTATGCGTGTTTTTATTTTTCTCCTCCAGCCCCCAAATGAAATTGGTCTAGCTCCGCCCATGGTCATCCCTACTTAAAAGTTGAAGTCTTGAATACCAATTAAAAAACAAATTTTAGTGAGTTTTAGGATTGACATGACACATTAGACAGGCATACAAACACAAGTCAAAAAACAAAAAAAAAATGGAAGGAGGGGAAAAACAAAAGAACCCTTCACTTACAAATGGTTGGTAGAGTGTATTTTGGCTTGTCGGTAAATGGACTTTTCAGCTGAGATCTACCAAACCCCTTGTCATATTGCTAACCAATGATGATATTTCAACAATTTGGATCTTACTTGGAGCTATTACTGAAAAGGGCAAATGGTTTATCACAAGAACAAGAATATGATTCAGAAAAAAAACAAGCAAAAAAAGTTTGATCTATCTTGTTTTACACTGTTAACATAACTAGTTTGTGTCCAAATTGAATCTGTGCATAAATTTTAAGCACAAAATGTTAATCAATCCTGTTTCATCACAGTATATAGTTTTATATTGTTGGAAATTTTGATTTTGATAAAGTGGGTGTCGACCCGACTTTGACCAATTTTTCGGTGGCTAAATATTTAATTCTGGAGGAATTAAATTATATATTATTAATCTACATTCCGAGAAGATGTTCGTAGTATTTTTTATTTCTCAAAACCAAATTTCGGTGAATGAGAAATTAATACACGAAGGTAGCCACATAAATGGACATTATGTAAAGATTATGTAAATGGAGATGAAAGGCTTATGTCTTATCCCACATGGAATACAAATCATAGTTTATCCTAGTTTATTTACTAGAAGGTGTTATTTGTTGTATAAACTATAACACAAGTGGATGATCACAAGTGGACCACGCGCGCCCTATTGGACCGGGTCCACTAAAGTTTTGCCACTCGAAAATGGGCTTGGCCCGCATTCGATTGATTGTTGGAGCCCAATGAATCTCGCGTTGTCGGTGTTGGTCGTGATTGTTGGAGTTGTAACTCCTGCAGCTGATGGTCACTAGGGCTGTTCATTCGGTTAATTCGGTTAACCATTAACCGAAATGTTGAAAACCGAATTAACCGAATTTGCCTATTGGTAAAACCATTAACCGAACCGAAATTATATTTGCGAATTAACCGAACCGAATTATATTTCGGCTAATTTGGGTCAGTTAACCAAATTAACGAAGTTTCTTTAAAATACAAAAATATATGTTGTATATATAATATATGATATAAATAAATAAATATAATTCACAGAAATTTATTTAAAATAAAAAATATATTTTTATATATATAATATATGATATAAATAAATAAAAATATATGATATATATTATATGTAGTTATAATTATATATAAAATATATATTTAACATAATATTTAGTTAAATCGGTTAATTCGGTTAATTTGAATTTTCGAACCGAATTAACCAATAACCGAAATTCTTCAAAACCTTTAACCATTCACCGAACCAAAATAATTCGATTACCAACCGAATTAACCGAAAAAATCGGTTAATTGAACACCCCTAGTGGTCACCTGAAGTTAGTCCACTACCCGATTTGTTATGTAGTAGTGGGATGTAACATCTTGGTTGTTACAAGTGATTAATGTCCACTACCCAGTTTTTTCTCCTGCAGGTGGAATGGTTGGCTATTTATACATGTTTGTGCATTGCGAGTTTGATATAATGAATTCTTACTCCAAAAAAAAACATACACTCATCTTCTCGCATTCGCACTAAGTCAAAGAATGGTCAAAGACATTTCTAGTTGAAGGTGCTTCGTGTTAGTGGTGCTACTACCACGTAAGACGTAAGTCGTTTCATCTTTGGAAGCAATACGTCAAGCGTGAGCACTAGCCAGGATGTAATTGCTTTGCGGAAAGAGATTCATCTCGACTCGACACGAAAGTTCTATTGACAAGTTGTAATAGCTAGTTCAATTTCTATAATCTTTTGGTTTTTGTTCTTTGCCATTTTGAAGGCATTCCCGATTCTGTACATCACAGTGTAACATTGTATTCAACATATATTAAGAAAATATAAAATATGACGGGAGTATTTGTAGTCTTGAAATATAGTTAAGTTTTTTTTCCCCGGAAATTATGCCAAATTTCCAGGGAAACTTTTGTAATTATCCCGAAGGTTAATTACCAAAACTATACTTTTTTTTAATAAGTTGGGAGTAGTGGTTGGAGGGAAATGGATAAATTTCAAAGAAACTGAAAGATACAAGGTTCGAACCCTGATCATTATTCTTATAAAGAGTGAGCGATACCACTTGAGCTACAAGCTCGTGGTATTACAAAAACTAGCACTGAGGTTTCACATAATTACAAAAAAAAAAAACAAATATCTTTTAAATTTAGAAATATCCCCTCATATTTGTTTTTAGCTCACAAAATTACACCATCAAGATCGGATATTCATCAGGTAAACAAATCTTAATGGGATATTTGTAATCTTAAAAGATAAGCTGTAGTTTTTTTTTAATTAGACTAAACTTTTTTTTTTTTTGAAGGATTTAATTAGACTAAACTTAGGATAGTTTTTGTAATTATCCCTTATCCCAATAAGAATACAACGTCTAAAAAAAAAGGCTCAATTACTCATGTCAAGTCATACTAAACAGACATTTGAACTTGGTTAGTGGCAGGCAGTTGTGAAAACTGAAAAGGACAGTTTATGAAGAAAGGAAAAGAGGCAAAGATAAGAGGCCCCTATGATGTTAAAAGCCATTCCTTACAAAGTAGCCTTAAAAAGTACATTCAAAGACTTAATAATTCAAAGATCAATAGTTACTTGTTAGGACTTTTTCTAAAAGTTTCTTTCACCCTCACTTTCTATCAGCACATGATGTGCTTTGGAAAGCATACGTCATGTATGGTTGTGTTTCCAACCCTTTTTTCCACTTTCCAACTATTTAGAAAATAGATTTATGTTTGTTTCAAAAGGTTTTCCGTAGAAATGAAGTTATTTCCAGGCCACTTTTATGGAAAATATTCTTTAAAAACACAACCAAACAATTTTTATTCTAATTACGCAAAACCTAGGTAAAAAAATACACTACAATCACGCAAATCTATGCCAAAAATAAATTTGAAAAGTTATAACCAAACATATTCTCATTTTCAAACGTAAATTGCATAACAAACCAAACATATTCTCAATTTTCACACGAAAATCAATAAAGTTTGAAAATTCATTTTCCAACACTAAACCTGAAATTGACTTGGAAACACATCCATACATCCCTACTAAACAACTTATCACACACACATTTCCAAATATATGGGCTTACATCCGACTAATCCTATTTCAACCGGGAATCGAACCCACGCAATTTGGAGAGTCTACGCGGATTACCAATCCCTCACTATACCCGGGGGCACACACGCACTTTGTTTAGGACAAGGGCCATTTTGTACCATCACATCATTTAAGAACATGACATCCAAGAAAAATGTTGGATATTTATCATCATTCTTGACTTTATAAATTGATATGGTATCCTTTTGCTTTTCTCCTTTCACGCTTCACATATGGTTTTCATTTTCATCATGCATTGATCTTCATCTCATGTTTTTGGTTAACATTTGGGCAAAATTCTGCAATTCCAACTGTTTTTTTTTTCTCCCGATCGATCTATCCAGGTAATTTTTTTTTGTTTTTAATTCTGTATGAATAATGCTTGTCATGTTACCCTTTATTTACTCATAAATTGTGATTGAGGTATGAGCTCTAAATTTTATTCTTTCACAAAATCAGCTAAATAGTATAAAAGAAGGTATCAAAAGGTCCTGCAAAATGTTCCGATGACAAAATAGTTGTGTAACTATGTATGGTTTTGCAAATATTGTCACGCAAAATAGACAGTTTGCAAAATACTCTCAGAATTTATACTTAGTCTCAATTTTTATCATAATTTCACCGGACATTGGGATATATGCATTACTCATGTGATTGAAATCCTCGAGGTTTTCAATTTTCTGTGTGAAGTTAGTACCAAAATTAAGACTCAAGTATAAGTTACATAACTATTTGCAAATCATGCATTTTGCGGGACTATTTTGCAAACCCTGCATTGTGCAGGACAATTTTGCCACTGCCTTTTGGTTACATGACCAATTTTGCAATTTTGCCATTCTCCCTATATAGTTGGTATGTTGTTATTTATTATTACTTTGTCTTCTTTTATATTTCAAGAAATTATTTTGATTGATGATGGCTGTTAATTAATTTCTTTTCTGATCAGAGGCAAAAAATAAATAGAAGAATCTGAAGAAACCAGCTGAGGTAGAAATAAAATAAATTGCTACAATGGGAAAGAAAAGAAGCTGGTTCACTTATGTGAAAAGACTATTTAGTCCCAACTCAAAACCAAAACAATCTCAAGAGGTAAAAAAAGGATAATTAAACCCCGAGGTTAGGCTAATTACAAAAAAACCAGAGGTTTTTGAAAATTGCAAAAAAGCCCTTGAGCTTTGATTCATCTTATATTTTTTTCCCTCATAAGGAATAAACATTCAAAAAACCCTTGATATTTCCAAAATTTTACAATTACCCTTTTAAATTAGGCAAAAGCTTGTAGATGAGACGGTCTCATGGGCATTTGCCATGAGACGGATTCTATATGTAAATAAAATTTGAACCCAAACCCAAACCCATGAAAATGACCCATGTTTTTTGTGTATTGTAAAGATCCGTCTCACGAACTTAAGTTCATGAGACGGTCTCACGTGAGACATTCTCTTTAAATTAAAGACAAAACAAACTTGAGGGAGCTTTTTGTAATTTTAAAACATCTCTGTGTTTTTGGTAATTAGACTAAACCTTAGGGGTCTTTCGTAATTATCCCAAAAAAAATGGAAATAAATCCATTACCATTATCTTCTTCTGATATTTTCATTTTCACCCCTAATTCCTGCTTAATTCTTTGGATTGCCCAGAAATCAAAAAATTGGAAATGGTTTGTTAAGAGATTGAAATTCAGACAGTACCATGCAATAGAAGCATCTGATCTGAGAACACTTACAAATGAGGCGGCGGAAGAACAGCGAAAGCAATCAGTGGCCGTCGCTATAGCAACGGCAGCCGCGGCTGAAGCGGCGGTGGCGGCGGCAAACGCGGCGGCGGAAGTGGTTTGGCTAACTAATAATATTCCGTGTGGATTTGAAAGGAGAAATTTGCAGTTGGCGGCGGCCATTAAAATTCAAACGGCTTACCGTGGATACCTTGTGAGTTTTCATTTTAGCTGTCAGTTATGGTTTGCTTTTTTGGGGTAATTACAAAACTACCCTGAGGTTTGGGTTAATTACAAAAAAAAAAAAAAAACTCGGAGATGCTTGAAAATTACCAAAAAAAAACATTTAGGTTTGATTTGTGTTAAATGTAAGGGGGTAAATGTAATATTTTTCAAATATAAGGTGGTGTATGAAATATTTTGCTTATGAACAGGAAAAGTGTAACATAAAATCAAAGCTAAGGGTTTTTTTGTAATTTTAAAAACCTTTGTTTTTTTGTAATTAATCCTAACCTCGGGGTAGTTTTTATAATTATCCCTTATTTTGTTGTATGCCTTTGTAACTCATTGTGAGAAAGAATGTTGCAAAAGGAATAATTTAAAAGGGTTTGAGGAAAATACTCAATTTATTGTTCTTGGATGTCTAGTCTTTAGCAGCTAAATTGCAATTTTAGTCCCCCAAAAACATGATTTACAAAAACGTCTTCTAATTTTCAAAACCTCTTGATTTAGTCATTTAGTCGCAGATATTGGAACCTGAGTTTTGTCCATGTCACTCACTTGGAGGATGTCCAAATAAACTAAATAAGTTTCCGCATCAGTAGGCTTGACACAAATGTGTACATTTGGATTTCCTATCAAAATTTTCAGTTTTCGCGATCGAAGAACTAAAATCTATACTTGTGTTTTTTTTTAAAAAAAAAAAAAAAAATACAGGATTTTTTTGGAAATTGTTATTTCTGTAGGACCATTATTGTCACCCCTACAACTATTGGGCTAAAAGTGCAATTTAGCCAATCTTTGCTCACTCAAGTGTAGCTCCTTTATTAACTTTTTTAGTCTTTGGGATAATATCACAATTGAGAGTTAGTAATAATTCTCCTTCATAATGTTCAGGTGACAATGGTAAAAAGAAATAAATTATAATGTAGTTGATCATTATTATAAGTTATGTTTTCATGTTCCATTTCCAGTTTCTAGTATTGAAAAATGAATTTTGAGAATTTATTGATTTTCGTGTGAACTTGAAAATCGGACTTATGCAGGCTAGGAAAGCACTAAGTGCGCTTAAAGGAATAGTGAAGCTTCAAGCAGTGGTTCGAGGCGAGCTAGTGAGGAGAAGTGTTGTTAAAAAACTAGCATCGATCTCTTTGTTCTCAAAGCGCGGTCGTTAGTACAACGAAAGAGTGTTCCGCCTCTGCTCGATTATCTTAGTCATGGCGAAACGAGACAGAGCCTTGTCCTAAATGAAGGGTGGCTCAAGTCTGAAGAATTTAAGGCAAGTGAAGACTTTTTTCAGATGATTTAGTTCTTGCAGGTTACATAATCATTCACAAACGACTGCATCTTTGAAGAATTTACCTTAAACCGTACAAATTTCGACTCTTTGCATCGGAAACAATGACAGCAGGAAACTGAAGTTGTAGAGAGAAAAAACAAGTCTGCTAAATGAGTTGCATATTTCATTGCTTCAACTAATTTTGGCCTATTGACCGGAGTGTTTGCAAACATTGAAAAAGTGATTGTCAGCCCAAAGCTGAAAATTAGTTAATTTAATTGCCAAATTCTGCATAATTTAATCAATATAGTGCTTTAGATTTGTGATTCATGCGTTGACTTTTATACACAAATAAAGTATTTTTTACAAACTTATTAACTTTTAGCTTCTATTTGCACACACTATCAATATTTCTGATTCTTAACTAATTTTCTCTTCCTGCTATAATGTATCACTTCCTCTTAAAGCAAAAATTTTTACAAACACGGCCTAATTTGGATTTATGTGTCGAAAGTAGAAAATCTCATCGTGTTCCGTTTGTTGGCAGCTTCACTCTAACACTCACAGGAGTTTGGATTTTAGCTTAGTTTCAAAGGAAGCCATCACCAAAAGGGAGTGCATGAAGCAATATTCGTTCTCTCATCGGGTAACTTCGATTCTCCTAAAATCTCATCTGTTATACATGAGATGATGAGAATACGCGAAAGAAAGGCAAAATTGCAAAATTGGTACTGTAACCATAGGGGTGATAGCAAAAATGTTCTTAAAAAATCACATTTTGCAAAAAGTCCCGCAATTATAGAAAACTCTCGATTTTGGTCTCGCAAAATGCACGATTTGCAAAATAGTCCTGTAACTATATGAAAATCTTAATTTTAGTACTTATTTTACCGATTTCAATCACGTTAGCAAAGCACATGTAGTCGGGGACGGACACGGGGGGGGTGGTGGCAACCGCCCCTCATCTTGCGATTGAACCCCTATAATATATTATTTAATAAATTAATATAGTATATATAAATATAAACCAAAATATCTTGCCCCCTCCCCCAATTTCCATGTAGTTTAGTTATAAAAACTTGTATGTTTTTTGCTCAAAAAAAAAAACTTGTATGTTTTGTTTTTATTTATATTAGATTTGATTTTGCGAGTCGGTCCAAGATTTGAAAGGCCTAGAGCAAAAAAATAATATATATACAATCGCGGAGATAGGGGAGGCCAACCCGGGCCCCGACACCCTCTTTTTTTGAAAAAAATAGTTAATATTTATGTGTATTTTTTTTAGATTTTTTTCTAGCCCACACCAATTTCGTGTATCGGCAATTCCTAGATAAAAAATTATTATGGGGTGTATCGGCACACACCCCAATTTCGTAGCTAGAAATTATTACGGGGTGAGCCGATACAAGAAATGGGGTAGGCAAAATAAAAAAATTAAAAAAATACAAATAAATATTAACCATACGCCCCAAGGCCACCCCCGTATTTCGCCCCCAGAAGAATAAATTTTTGCATCTGTCCTGCATGTAGTTCATACGATTCAGGACATTTTTGCAAAATGTGATTTTGCTACCGTCATGTAATTACGTGACTAATTTTGCAATTTTACCCGAAAAAAATATCATTAAAAGTAGGGATAATTACAAAAAGTACCCCGAGGTTTGACCTAATTACAAAAAAACCCAAACTAACTTTAAAACTTACAAAGAAAGCACCCTGAGGTTTGAAATATATTTCAAAATCCCCTTCATATTGTAAAATCATTGCAGATTACCCCTTAATTTTAACACTAAATCAAACCTCGGGGTACTTTTTGTAAGTTTTAAAGTTAGCTGGGTTTTTGTAATTAGGTCAAACCTCGGGGTACTTTTTGTAATTATCCCTTAAAAGAATCAAATTAACCATAACTAGAGACGATTAATTATCTTTTCTATATATTCTTACAGGAAAGGAGAAATGATCAAATCCTACAAGAATCAATGACACTCAAACCTAACAAAAGGAGCATACAGTTTGATCAATGTGAAGAAACAGAGGATCTAAGGCCTATGTTACGTTCGAACACTATAGCAGTCGACACGACTAGGCTGGCACAACTGAAACTGAAAACTACGTGCAAACATGAAACCGCAGAGGACTTAAACTCGCCATTTTCAGTGGCGAGGAGATCTTTTTCAGAAATCTATCGGAGAATACGGATCTTTACCCAACTCGCCGAATTTTCCAGCTTACATGGCTGCAACAGAATCTACTAAGGCGAAATTGAGATCACTTAGTACACCGAGGCGACGGTTGAGGTTATGTGAGACATATTCTGGTCCACATTCTCCTTACAAACTTAGCATTTCTTCATGCAGTTCATTTCATGGTGAAATAAATAAGAATCAGAAAAGAAACAGTGATTCTCAGCAGATATCTTAAACTTTGGGGACATTTCTGTGAGATTTGCAAGAAAATGATTTTTCTTTTATGTATATAAAGGATGAAATCTCAGAGAGAGATTTGAGGAATTGAATGATTTCTGAAAGAGTAGGTCTCTTGTAAGACGGTCGCACGGTGCGATAGATTGTACTTTTTGGGTAGAAAGTGATATTTTTAGCGTAAAAATTGATATTTTGTCTGAAGATATTTAATTTTAGTGTATTCACACAAGGTATCACTTTTTACACCAAAAATATCACTTTCTACACTAAAAAGTATTACCCGTCGCATCGTGCGACGGTCTTAAACAAGCTTTTGCCTTTCTTGAAAAGGATCATGAGATATTATTACATTGGTTGTTACTTGGATCATAGTATTTATTGCACATATGTGTATATTACCAAATGTTAATGTTTTGGTTTCTTGTTTTAGCTCTAGATGGTGTTTGTGTTTTTGGTTGAGAAATAGTCTTTTTACCCTTCCGTGGTAACAATTATAGGAAGTATTCTCGGGACTGATCAAGGTTATACCAGCTTTAATTCCTTCAATAACAACCAGATGGTTTGATCTTCTCGAATTGAGCCATGAGATGCTTGGCCCTTTCGTGATATGGGACCTGTGTCTGCCATTTTACGACATAGGCCCCGTTGAGTTGCTTGATCACTAACTCGGAGACAAATCTTCACATTGATTTACTGTTCTTCTTTGTTTGTTTTTTTCCCCTATTTTTTTAGTTCAATGGTTAACTTTTTTTGTTCTCTCTTTTCCTGTGTAATTCTAATTCTTGATGTTTTTTCATGTTCACAAATAATTTCTATACTTCAAGTCAAAAGTGCTACATCAGTGCTGACTTAGTTAAGCATAATAAGTGATTGTAATTAGGATAAGCTTCTTTTGGATCATTACATAATCTGATGAAGCTTTTTCTTGGAATATAAATTTCCTTGTTTGATTCAGAGAGAGAGAGAGACCATGGGATCTATTTTCCAAAAGGGATAATTACAAAACCTCCCTGAGGTTCGGGCTAATTACAAAAAATCCTAGAGATTCTCGGAAATTACAAAATCCCCTTTAGGTTTGATCCTTCTCACATATTCCCCCTTCATATGCAGAAATATTTCAAAAGCCCCCTTATGTTTATCAAATATTACAGTTACTCCTTAAATTTAATACACAATCAAATCTCAAGGGGTTTATTGTCGTTTCAAAAAGCCTCTTGGTCTTTTTGTAACTAGCTCAAACCTTAGGTGTTTTTTGTAATTATACCTTTCCAAACTAGTGTTTTATCTTCTATTCCACCATACGTCATGGGGGAATTAAAAAGAGAGGAAGAATTTTTTTAACAGTAGATAAACAATTTTATTTTTTTGAGAGGGATAAGTTTTCAAATAGTAACTTAAATAAATTTTATAAAAGAATATGAAGTCAAGGGCGACTTCTTCTCTGGATAGAAGAATAATGTGATGCATATATTATAGTAGAGCAAGAAAAATGCACAACTTGCAGGGTAGTCGGTGGCTGACCTTTGGGGACAAGCAAAATGATTACATGACCCTATCGAATAATTTAGAAAAATAAGGCTATATTAGAAAATAATTTATACAATTTTTACCACTAATGATTCTGTTTAATAATATGGTACATCAAAAGAAACATAATGTGTCTGATATAGGAAGTAAACAAGAAGTAACTTACCTCGGGTCGCTTGTAAGCAAGGTGAGGTAATTTGTTTGAAGGGAACCTGAAAGACAACATATGTAGACCCTAGCTAAGGTCTTCCGATGTTTAAGTCAGATAAGGTAAATAGATACTTAAAAGCTAGAGGATGGGGTAATTTAAGAATAATAATGACAAGTACCTTTTACGTTGTTTTCGTGCCGTATTTATAATATTGTTCACCGTGAAACGTGGATCTCCGCACATGTATTGTGATCTAGGCAATCAACTCGCCTCATCGACGATGGAGGGCTCGCGAGCGACCCAACCTAGATCTTCAGGCCGGGTCGGTTCCCATAAAGAAAGATCGTGGATCCTGATAACCTATTGGTAATTTTAAGCGAGGCAAGGTCAATAAGGTAATTTCTCTATTAGTGTATATTTCAAAAACTCAACCCGAATAATTTAATTCATTCTCTATTTAATATGATATTCCAATTCACTAAATCTAAATGGATGTCACATATACAATTATGACATCATTTTATACACATGACATGAATACACGATAAAATAGAGAATGAAGTAAGAGCCTTTTGTCATATTTTCAACTAAAATTTATTGGAAATTATGGAAAACAATATGCAAACTCTAAACAAAAGTGATTCTCGGCTTCTAAATGCAGGAAAAAAATTCCATCTAAAGCTGATTTCTGCATCTAGAAGCCGAGAAGTACTTTTTTAGAGTTTACAAACACTCCCATAGGAGGCTTTGTTAGTTGACTTGCACCTCTCTTATGCAGCAAGCCAAAAGTAGTCCATATCTGCTTTTCTGTCATTCAAGAATCAACAACACATGGAAATCCAATCATATGCAGAACATAACAATGGAGAAGTTGATCATTCAAAAAACGTACAAGTTATAACTCTCCAAGAATTTAACAAACTCTTGGATTCCCAGCCGAGAAAATGGCACCCGGGATCAGAGCGGCGGCGCCAGATACACAAAGTGCCACAACAAATACGGCTGAGGTTGGGCCACGGAGCGAGCACTTGTACGATCCCGAGCTGGTTTCCTCGGCCCTTACCACCACGGAAAACCAGAGCTCCACCGGGCGGAGGAATTCAAGTACCTATGCCTGGATTCGTGTTCCCAGGGCGACGAGGAGAAAAAGTCTTCTTGTACAACAAAGTTCTCGAGAAAATCGATGTGATCAGGGATTGCTATGCTGAAGTTACGATCGTTGAAAAGTACGACGATAAGGCTCTAGCCCTGATGATGCTTTTGGATGCCTGTTTCATCATAAATTTCATGCAAAACTGCACTTTCAAGAAAAAGACCAATTTCTTGGATTGGCTTCATTGTCTCGGCATGGCTGTGTCCACCACATTTACGACACACGATATCTTGCTGCTGGAGAATCAAATACCTTTCCAGGTTTTAAAACTCTTAATCACTTTACTGTTTGACAAAGAAGGGAACCGGGAATTACTTCAGTCTTATTTATCCCTGGTAGCGACAAGGGACTTTAACCTGGCAAAAATTCCAAGAGAAAATGAAGAGCCTCCGATTCACTTTCTCGAAGCTTGTTGGAGAGTATCAGTGGAGAAATATGATACTAAACTTAACCCACAAGAGCACAATCAATTCGCATCCAGATTCAAGTGGTGGCCAAGATTCTTGACTAGAGGAAAGGGGAAAAAGAAACATTATGGGTCCTACACACCGTGTCGTTCCGTCATGGATCTCAAAGCCAAGGGCATTCACTTCAAGCCTAGTTCCTCTTGCTCTCTCATGGACATTACGTTCAAGTCTCGTGCCTTCAATGGCCAGCTTTGTCTGCGGTTCGATTAATATCCAATCTAACCCCAGTTTTTTGCCAATATGATAGCTTTAAGTATCACCAAACCGTAGGATAAAACCTGCAGTATTATCTTATGCGATCTTCATGAAATCGCTAATTCAAAGCCCTGCAGATGTGAAAGAGCTGCAGGAAAGGGGATACTCTTGAACACGTTAGGCGATTATGAACAAGTGGTCAAGGTGTTCAAGGAAGTCGACACCTTTAGATATAGGCATCTTGATGTTTTCGGAGATATTAGGCAAAGAGTTGAAGAACACTGCAGAAGCAGGGCCAAAACATGGATCGCTGATCTGATTCACGCTCGATTTCAGAGTCCTTGGACTGCTATTGCCTTGTTTGCCGCCATTTTCCTTCTCTGCCTCACTTTTTTTGCAGACGTATTTTACCATTTTCCCTGTCAAACAATAACATCATTTTTGTACACGTTGTGTGTAATGATAATGTCGAATATGTGATGAAACAATATTTGGATTAAAGGATGATCCAACATGGTCTCCCGGATCTATTTAATCTCTTTTTCCAATAATATCAATACACACACCATTTGTGCATTCATAATGTCATTTTGTACACTTTGGCACAAAAAGTATATGGAAACAAGATGTCAGTTATGTGTTGATGCATAATATGTAAATAAAAAGCAAAATTTTTATGATAAATTTTCTTGCATAAAGATTGTCCTTAAGCGTAGGGGTGTAGTTTGGTATTGCTATAAAATCTTCGCACCATTGTTTCTTGAAACCGGTACTGGAGTTTGGTGGGACATTTCATCAAACAGGATAAGAGCACACTTTTGATTTCAAATATATGATCCACAAACTTCACCATATCAGTTAGCCATACAACATAACTATCTTCATCAGCTCATACCCAACAATAATTATTAATAACCGAAATAAACTCAACAACAATTAAGAATTACCTATTGCGGGGGTTAGGTCTTCAAAATTGACGATTTTGGAATAACTGATTGGAGGATTGACGACCGAAATGGCGGACGATGAGGTGTAATGCTCCGACGGTGTGAATTCGAGTATAACTGGATGTAAAAGCCATTATCAGGTGGGAAATGGTGATTCAACGGCGGCAGCCGGTGGTTCAAATGGTGGCTAGACTTGCTAGAGCATCAGACGTTGGCTAGAGTTTAGCTGGTGGTGAAGAAAGCTTGAAACTGCTTTTGGATAAGGGATAATTACAAAAACACCCTGAGGTTGGGCTAATTTGGAAAAAAAAAAAAAAAAAGGTGTTTCAAAATTATAAAATACTATTCAGGTTTGTTTTTATCTTAAATATATGGGCTAATTATAATATTTTTGTAAATATCAGATAGTTTTTTAAATGTTTTTTTTCTTTTTGCTTATGAAGTATAAAAATGTAAGATGAAATCAAACTTCAATGGGATTTTTACAATTTCCAAAAGTTTGGATTTTTTTTATGATTAGCCCGAACCTCAAGAGGTTTTTTTTTTAATTATCTTTTTAATTATCCTTGGGATGATCAAATAACTTTTCAAGTTAGAGTTGAATAATTAAGCAATTACTCTATATTCGACTCAAACGATCTTTAAATAACGAGTCAAGTTTGGACACTCTTTTTCGTTCAATTTTCATCTCACATTTCATTGTGTTTGAACATTGTTAATGTACATGTAGCATATGTTTATAAAATAAATTACTATTTACCAATAGGAAATCTCAACTGAAATTGGGATGATATCTCATGTTCCATATTTATGTTTCACTTCACGTTCCACTATATTCGATGAATACATATGCACAATTATGACATTATTTTGTATGTGTGTCTTCCATCTAATGAATAGAATAGAGAGTGAAATAGAAATGTGGAACAAGAAATCTCAATCCCAGTAAGTATCTTATTTAGCAATTTGGTCCTAAAAGTTTTGGTTGTCGCGCATTTTGGTCCTGTAAATCTAAATGGGTGACATATTTGATCCTGTAAGTATCATGTAGCAATTTGAAGTAAGTGAATTTTGATTTTGTGCGATTTTGATCCCATGAATTCTAAATTTATGCACTTTTTGTCCCAAACCCTTTTTGGACTTAACATAGTCGGAATTATAATTTATGAGATCAAAATTGTGCAAAAATCAAAACTTACATGACGAATTGTAACATAGGATACTTACATTAACAAATATGCCACCCCTTTATAATTATAGAACCAAAATTGCTACACAAAATACTCAGTTGATTAAAAATATCACCCCCTTATACTTGTAGGATGAATCAGCATAAAATAAGCCGAACTTATCCCTGATAGAAATTCTAGAAGTCATGAGCTCGGTATGGGAATCTATAGCTTAGCACTTGCAAGTTGCAAAAGCTTGTTAGTAAAAGGCTCCCTGATTAAGCTCGGCTTTCTAGAAGGAATGGGAGCTTGGTTCGGTCACTAACTCTGGGTCGGATATTTTAATTAGATAATATTTGATAACAAACTCTTACACGTACTCCGTATAACGGGCCTAAGATTTCCGTATCCACTTCCGTGATTCCCAGAAACCTTATCTAAATCTCTTATAAATATCCCTTTATCAGATATGAGTTACATTAGACACTTTTAATGCTCTTACTGATATATACTTTCTCTTACTCTCTTCTCATGAATATATTTTAACTTGAGCGTCAGAGAGAGTACGCCCGGAGCAACCCTCTGGCCCCCAGATAGTTTGGCGGAGTCGGACAGAATTCGATCGGAGAGAGAAGCAGAGATAATTTTGTCGGAACATAGGACCATAATTCAAATTAAGCCTACATCAATAGTTTATGAAATATATTTCTTCAAATTATTTAAAGGAATAATTACAAAAAAGTACCCCTAAAGCTTGATCTAATTACAAAAAACCTCAGAAAATTTTCAAAATTACAAAACATACCCTCGAGATTTGTTCTGTCTAACATTTTATGTCCTTCTTAGTTGACCTAATGGTTTTTGATGATGTCATCCAAAATTAGTTTGAAAATCCAATTTTAGCCCTTCCAATATATTGGAGACTAAAATGCCCTTGGGGTTGCTTGTAATATAATACATTTTAGAGGATTGTAACTCTTATAAATTTTGTATACATTTAAATATGTGTTTTTTCTTTTTATATAAAATTTAGTTTAATATATTTTCTCAAATTCTATTTTTTTATTAATGTTTAAATAATTAATGTCAAAGTCATTTTTGTTATTGATAAATATATAAAAATAAACTTAGAAACTTAAAAATAGGGATAAATATAAATAGAAAATAAATCAGATAATACATTTTAAATTACACTACATTATTTTGATATTAAAAATAGAAGGGGAAAAAAGAATATTTTAGTATTTTCTATCAAAACAATAGCTGCTGTTAGAAATTAATAGCTAAATTTTATTGGAAAACATATTTATTAAAGAAAAAAAAGCAACAAAAAAAAAATCTAAAAACCCAAAACTGTTCATCATCTTCTTCAGATCACCTCTGCACTCCCTGCATCCCCGTACTCCCTCACTCCAATCACTCCAATTCAAAACTTTTCTGGGTTTTCTTTGTAATTAGGCCAAACCTCAGGGGTACATTTTGTAATTATCCCTTATTTAAAATCATAATTCAATCTAAACCGGGATTCAATGTCTTCAGTCCATTTCTTTCCAGCCACAACCGTACCCTCCATATCCACAGCCAAGATCACACCATTCAAGAATCTCGAGTCTTGCTCAACAATGGCCGAACTCAAACAAAACCATGCCCAAATCATCAAGCTCGGTCTCTGCTCCGACAATGACGCTATGGGCCGTGTCATTAAATTCTGCTCTCTGGGGAAATCCGGGGACTTGAACTATGCTCTCAAGGTGTTCGATTTATTGCCCCACCCAGATGCTTTCATATATAACACCATGTTCAGAGGTTATTTACAAGCACAATTGTATAGAAACTGCATTATTTTGTATGCCCACATGCTGGAACATTCTGTTACTCCTAACAAGTTTTCTTTCCCTCCTGTTATACGAGTTTGTTGCTTTGATGGTGCAGTTGAAGAAGCAAAACAGGTGCATGCTCACGTGATAAAACTCGGGTTCGTCCAGGATTCGTATTGTCAGAACAATTTGATCCATATGTATGTGAATTTTGATTCTTTGGAGGAAGCGAAAAGGGTGTTTGATAGTTTAGATAAGAAGGATGATGTTTCTTGGACTACATTGATCAGCGGGTTTTCGCATTTGGGGTGTGTGGATGAAGCATTTACTGTTTTTGAATCGATGCCCGTTAAAAATTCAGCTGCGTGGAATGCTGTGATTGCCGCTCATGTTCAAAACAATAGGTTTCATGATGCGTTTAAGCTGTTCGATGAAATGAGAAAAGAAAATGTCGCTATAGATAATTTTGTGGCTGCTAGTATGTTAGCAGCTTGTACAGGTCTTGGTGCATTGGAGCAAGGTGAGTGGATTTACGAGCATATCAGAAGTAGTGGGATTGCCGTTGATCACAAATTGGCAACGACAATTATCGATATGTATTGTAAATGTGGACGTCTGGATAAGGCCTATGAGGTGTTCGATGAATTGCCTAGTAAAGGTGTTTCGTCTTGGAATTGTATGATTGGGGGATTTGCAATGCATGGTAAAGGCAAGGATGCTATTAAGCTTCTGAAAAAAATGGAGGCAGAAAAACGGTGAATCCTGATTATGTCACGTTTGTGAATTTGCTCGGTGCTTGTGCACACTCGGGTTTAGTTGAAGAAGGGAGGTATTATTTTTCTTACATGACTAAGGTTTACGGCATTGCTCAGGAATGGAGCATTACGGGTGTTTGGTCGATTTGCTAGGCGGGCGGGTTGTTAGAGGAAGCAAAGAAAGTTATAAGCGATATGCCAATGAGAGCTGATGTTGGTGTTTTAGGTGCTCTTCTTGGGGCTTGTAGAATTTATGGCAATATTGACATGGCAGAGGAAATAGGGAAACAAGTTATTGAATTAGAGCCGAATAATAGTGGGCGTCGTGTTGTTGGCTAATCTATACGCCAAAGTGGTAGATATGAGGGCGTTGCGTATATTAGGAAGTTAATGAGCGATAGAGGAGTTAAAAAGGTGGCTGGTTTTCCATGATCGAATTGGAAGGTGCGTAAGCGAGTTCATTGCAGGGGAAGGGCTCATCCAGAGGCTAAAGAGATATATGCCAAAGTCGAAGAAATGTTAGTTCGTATTAAAGATCGAGGCTATGTGCCGATCATCGATGGAATGTTGTATGATATCGTGAGGAGGAAAATGATAATCCATTCGGTACCATAGTGAGAAGTCGGCTATTGCTTTCGGGTTGTTGAAAACCAAACGTGGTGAAACTATTCGTGTTACGAAGAATTTGAGGGTTTGTAAAGATTGTCATTAAAGCGAAGTAGCGATATCAGTGAGTTTATGACCGGGAAATAATCGTCGGGATCGGAATCGGTTTCATTATTTCGGGGAGGAGTATGTTCTTGCAATGATTATTGGTAAACATCATGGGTGGACAAGAATGCTTTGTTTTGACATTTCTGGGATTTTTACATCATAGTTAGGGGTGGCAAATCGAGTTGGTTTTGGTTAGGTTAAGACAATGAACTCACAGCAAATTTGTCAACCACGACTTGTTAATTCACGTGTAACCCGAAATAAAATGTATATTTTTCCACTCAAAAAAAAAACATGTATATTTTAAAAATATGAATAACCCACTCTATTTATATGGGTCGTGTGAGTTTATTTTCAACCTGGAAATTATACTCGCATACACTATTATACTAATATATACTGAACAATTTTCTAAAATTCAATCATCATACTAACAACTCATTCAATCGGTGAAAAGTATCACAAAAAGCAACGCGATAACATCACAAACGGGTTAATTAGGTCATTTTAGGTTGACCTAAATCCGACATGTCCATTATTCATGTCATTCGAGTTGTACCCGGTTTTGGCTCGAACCTGTCAATCCTAAACTCTAACCCACTTATAAGGTGTTAGATCCATGTCTTATCAAGAATTGTCACCCTAATAATTTGACTAATGAGATAACAGTGGTTCCAGTTTCAGGAAATGCAAAGAGTGAAAGGACTCTTGCTTGAGATCTCAGATGGGCTAGATTAGCTGTGCATGGTAAATGGGGATGTTTTTCAAGATCTGAAAATGGCAGAAGTTCTAGATTGACAAATTGCAAACATGTACAAGCCTATTTTAGTTTCAACTTAGATATCCGTACATACATATATGATTCAAGAGAAAAGTTCAAATAGCATTATTTCATTCCTCAACTGGAAAAGAGCAGAAAAACAAGGTCATCATGTATGTCTACCAACGAACCCATTATCCGATACATCTGGGAGATTAAAGAAAAGGAACGGTGATGCGCTGAAGGGGATTGATAAAAGCATCCACATTCCAAATGTGGAGTCGAAGAATACGAAAACCGGAAAAGAGACAAGATATACTTGCTTATCCTTAAACCGATCAAGGAGAGTTTGAAAATGAACCTAACTCTGAGAAAGTTCTCGGCTGCGTTTGGCAGCAGCAACAACGGCGTTCATCAGAATTCGCGAAAACCAGACTTTTCCAACTCATGGATACCGGCTATAGTTGTACCACCAGGCGATGCAACATCGTCTTTCAGCTGACCAGGATGTTTTCCCACATTTACTGCCATGGATGCTGCTCCCAATACCTAACATCAGATTATAAAGTGGATAAAGCGAGTAAGTGTGATAGATCAAGAATGCAATCATACTACGGTTATATAATGCATTGACTGGCTTACTGTTTGAGAAGCTAGACCAAGTGCGAGGTCCCGAGGTAGACCAGCAGCGACGCCTCCGTCAGCTAAAGCTTCTATTGCTAAATATATGTACGCCGGTCCACTGCCACTGAATATTCGAAAATAATAATAATAATAATAATAATAATAATAATAATAATAATAATAATAATAATAATAATAATAATAATAATAATAATAAAACGGTCCGGCTTACACTATTACTTCCTCTCCAGTTATAGAAATTTTAGGGTTAATTACAAAAACTGCCCTTGAGATTCAGTCAATTTGCACCTATTGAGGGGGCATTTGTACAACAAAAGAAAATCCCAAGGGTGTTTTTGTAATGCTTCATAAGGATATTTATAATTTGGGATAATTACAAAAAAACTCCTTAAGGTTAGGCTAATTACAAAAAAACCCAAAGGTTTATGAAAATTACAAAAAAACCCTTGAGGTTTGATTACATCTTGTATTTTCCCACTTCATAAGTAAGAAAACATACCAAAACCCCCTGATATTTATAAAAATACTACATTTACCCCTTAAATTTAAGGCATAATCACATCCGATGGGGTTTTTGTAATTTTGAAACATCTTTGGGTTTTTTTTGTAATTAGACTAAACCTGAGGGGTGTTCTTGTAATTATTATCCCTTATAATTTTTACTGTATTTTTTTGGTAATTAGACAAAACCTAAGGGGTAGTTTTGTAACTTAAGCCAAAATTTTATTTGATTGTGAGTGAGAAGGGAGAGCGAGCTTGCAACTCGGAACTTAAGAACGGAAAATGTTTGAGCTCAGCCGACAGCTACTCAAAAAGTCGCAAGATGTAAATTTATTACAGGGATAATTACAAAAAAAAACCTCGACGTCGGGCTAATTACAAAAAAAAAAAAAAAAAAAAAACGAGAGGTTTTTGAAAATTGCAAAAACTCCTTGAGGTTTGACTGCTTATATTTCTCCTTCATAAGCAAAAAATAACCCCTATTATTTTTGGAAATATTGCAATTACCCCCTCCAAAATTAAGACATAATCAAACACGAGGAGGTTTTTGTAATTTTAAAACATCTCTAGGTTTTTTTTGTAATTAGCCCAAACCTCAGGGGGTCTTATGTAATTATCCCTTTATTACAAGTTATTTTGGCTTTTAAATATTGAAGCATGGGACAAGCAGCAAACCTGAGGCCAGTGATAGCATCAAACAGTTTCTCATTAGCTGTCCACACTTTGCCAATTGCTCCAAATAAGTTTGCGATTAATTCGCCATCATCCTTAGTTGCCGCAGTCCCCAGGCTGATAACTGCGCATAATAGATAATTTGCTAAGAAGAACTGCATCATTTCTAACATGTGTTCTACACAAAATAACCAAGCTGGACATCGATTCTTCTCGACACGGAAAATACTAGAACTTTTTATCAGGTTTGTCTGATGCTTAAATGACAAATTTATGTAATACAATATCACATTTCTATTATTCAGTGAAGATATCCGTTCTAACGCCTTTCCTAACAAATCAAACATTAAACTTGGTACAGTTTTTCTCCGTGATAACATTTTGTAATTCCACAATGGCATGTTTTACCAGGGAATTCAAGTTTCCAACATAAAATTTATTACAAAATGATCCAAACTCTAGAGATATCACTAAAATCACAACGGCAAAGAAAAAGAAAGACAAGAATTGGTATATACCAGATGCAGCCACACCAACAGCAGCTGGGGTGTTGGGCATTACTCTAATAAATCGGCTGTGACCAGCCCACTCCTGGATAGATCAAGCCCATATATATAAATGATATGAGCAACATGACCCATATAAAAAAATAGCAACAATTTTTTTTGAAAAAAAGGGAGAGAGAATGCTTGAAAGTATCCAAAGTTCAGGATAAACACGACTTGTACTATTGGTAACTATTCCTTCCGAGGGTCCAAAGATTCTCCGGAAAGTAAAGTTCATGGAGGAAAACATGGAATATACAGTAAAATGTTGATAAACTAAAGCGCAGCCAAATAAATATGAAAACATTGCCTCAACAATAATCGACACATATAACTGCACAGAATATGGAAAGAATTCTACTGAACGAACCTGCAAATATTTTAGCTTGGCTCCAGCAAACAACAGACACCAAAAACTGCTTCTCCGAAAGGAGTGGCTTTAACTGCAGAATCACATCTTTCACTGCATATTCCACAAGCATCAAGAGAATAACAAATCTTTCACTATGCTCAATATACATAGTAAAAATTAGGTGAAAAATGATTCAAAGAGAGGAAACGGAACTGGATAAAAGTAGAACGTGTAGTTTCATAATACTACAATGAGCAAAGAAAAATGTAGTTCTCTAGATGCTTCATACGCTGTGGCTTTTAAAATTAATTCAGGTTTCTCCAAAATTAATTATGTCAACTCGTATTGCTTAAGGTAATATACACATCGTGTTCCTCGTAAATCAGATGAGGCAAATGGCACCTATTAGCCTTTCTTATCCATACAGCAAGAAAGCGGCTGGGAAGTTTCAAATTAACATTACTGAGCTCATAATAAAGAATGTACCAATAAGGGACGAGGGATAAGCAAAAGAATAGCCAAAAGGAGCAAATGGGCATATACATACCAACTTGAGGTTTCACAGAGAATATAACCACATCACTCTCTTGAACTACCTGCCTTTGGGACAAAAACAAAAGGTATAGAATCGTAGTCATGACAAGTTACAAAATCAAACCAATCAGAATTCTCTAGATGCCAATTTTTTATCTAAAGAACGACAATCTCTGCATTGTATATAAACTGAAAAAGGTCCTTTCAAATCATTGGTTCATGTAACTCAAACTGAAGAGCACCTGCCTCCAAGTTTTCAAGCTGATAAGAGACACAAGGTTCATATATACCCTAAGTAAATTGGAAAGTGAAAATATCAAAAGGTATATAATAAGAAAGAAAACTAAATGCATCGATCTGAGAAGTTTAGCGAGATTGGTTACTTTTACCAAGCATGATAGAAATACGAGAACAAGATTTTATACAAACTTTTCAGAGATGATACAATTTTAACAGTAAAAAATGAACACATCACAAACTGAGCTTGATTTTTTTCTTCTTGTTTTGGTTCTTATTTCTTCGGAAACATGCACATGCTCCAGCTTGAATCAATTTATAGCTCTACAGGCACACTAAAAAAAAAGAAGAAAAATTCAGAATCATACAAGAGCAGCTCTAATTTTGTTTTACAGAATCAGGAATCAAAAGCATATTATCTTCTAGCTCATTACGTACTTTCCTGGATCTGATTGTGACATGCAATTGATAAAAGATAAAACTGAAACCAAATTAAAAAAATATGCAACGGCAATTAGAGTAATATACTTGTTGAAACATGACAAACCAGCAAACAGAGAAGTCTAAATGTAAATTATCACATTGCTGAAACATGTTGTGTTGTGCGTGATCAGATGCACAGACACTGGGATACGCACTAACAAACATGCACTAGACACACAAATAACAACAATAAAAATAACACACATAGATAGTCCAAGTATAGAGAATACCTCAATATTGTGAGAAAGGACTTTGACACCAAAAGATTCAAAGGCAGTACGCCGAGCAGTGGCAAGATGTGCAGTCCGAATCTGGGAAGCAGGCAACACACCTGATTTCACTACACCTCTGGCAATGCTCTCAGCCATTTTTCCAGCCCCGATAAAACCAAGATTGTATGATTCAGTTGGAATTGGTACAATCGAAGCCATTTATGGATGCTGTTAGTCTCAGAAAAAAAAACTGAACTGAGATGCCTGAACAAGAAAACCAATGAAGTTCCTTTTAAATTTAACGCAAGAAGAACTATGAGGTAACAAATATGTAATGCATACTGGACCAATAATTTGGACGATACGCCTCAGGTTTTTTTTTGTTTCAAGCGTGGAAACCCCATAACCAGAAGTAGTAGGATTAACATATCGAAATTTTTTGTGAAAATATCGAATTAAAAATGAACGTCCGATAGCATGTAAAATAAGACCGCATGTTTAAACTCTAAACTGAAATGAAATTCTAAAACAACACCATATATGTATCACATATGCCGTTATTAAGATATTAAACCTCAAGGCATTCACCTCTATCAAAAAGAATCACTAGCATATCAAAATATTCCCCCAAAAAGTAAATGCTTCCTCTCCTTTGAAAACTCAATTTATTTCAAAATGTGAAGTATCACATAACCATGTCTGAAATGGTGTGATCCCCCGCCATTGCTGTGAAGCAGTATCACGTGACAAATCAAATTAAGGCATCTTTTGTAGAAAAAACCCACTCATCCTTCCCCAATATAAGTCTGATCTTTTACAAAATAATGACGGAAAATGGAGAGCCTGCCATAGCCAAGGTACAACCTTTCGAGTACTAAGTACAACAATTTCAGACTAATCCAATGTGCATCTAGGTTCTACCTTGCATTAGAAAAAGATTTAAAAAGAAACAGCCAAACCAGCATCAAGAACCAATCCTAAATCTTGAATCCAATTGCAACAAAACCTCAAAAAAAAAGATTAAAAAACGGAAAATCAATCAGCAAAAAAGTGATACCTTCTTTCTTCTTCACGCAAGCGGGGCTTGCCAAACAACTGCAATTGATCGGTTATATAATGGCAAGACGACAGCAGTTAGAGAGCGGGAAAGGATGGACTCTGGAGAAATGGAGCGTCAGCTACTGTGTGAGTGTGTGTAGTTTGTTTTTTGGAAAAAGGTTTAGGGCCTTTTGGGCCTTCGTTTTGGACTGAAAGCTATAAAAGGAAACATAATCATAAACGAATTGAGGTGGGTTTTAAATTTTTGAAATTTTCCTTCTATTCATACCCCTTTTTCCTGTAGCTGACAATGGTTCAGATTGGGCCTAACCTGGCGGGCCAAATGAAAAAAATTGGATTAGGTTGGATCGGCCCAAATTCTATCTGACCACATTTTTATGTCCCGGTCCATTAAGTGAATTTTTTTCGGCTTGATCCGTTTTGGCCGCCAAAAGTAGACCGATCTTTTTAGAAGCCGCTAAAAATGAATCTTAACTCAACCTATATGTAGGCTTGTTGGGGGACTAATTTTGATGGCTCTACTTTTTCCTCTAAATACACCTATTCATTTTTCAAACCCCTCATATTCTCTAATTTACCCTTCCTCCAATTTTACATGACACGAACGTGTGGCACATGATTTAGGTAGTAATGTTCTTATTGTATTTTAAATGCCATGTTTTTAAAAAGTGAGTGTATTTAGTAGAAAAGTGAGTATGAATAGCGCTATTCTTTGTAAAATAAATCTTTTAGAATTTTTTGTATATCTAATTTTAAAGTGTGTATATAAATATATATGTGTGTGTGTTCCAAAATCTTAAAATTATAAAGTGGGTCTCGGATGGATTGAGACTGGTCCGGGTTCTCAAAAATCTTTCGTGGACTCAAGCTCGCCTTGTTAGCATCCCTACCATTGAACATTAAATCCGTATGTTACGTAATTTAGAAATGAAATTATGATTTCTCAAATTTGGATCTAATAAACTTATGGCATGTAAATAACAGTTCTTGATTTGTTTTTTTATAATGTTAGTATATTTATAATGTTTATGATATTAAATGATGAATTAACACTAACATCCAAAACTTCATTAGTATTTAAATATTTCAATAATTATTTCAAAAAAAAAAACATATAAGTTGTTATATGTTAGAACTTGTAAAAGGATCATGTCACAAGAAGAAATTATATGTTAGAACTTGTAAAAGGATCATGTCACAAGAAGAAATTGCAAAGCAAATATAATTTGGTAGGGAAAAGTATCTATAATGTGGTCCTATCTATAACTATGAGCCATTTTATGGGAGGAAATAACATTTACTTTAATTGCACATGTTCAACAAATTACAGAAGTAGGAAAAGAATGTCCAAATTTATGCATTTATTTGTAGTAGGAAAAAGTTGTCCAAATTTATGCATTTATTTGTTGTTATGGGGCTATACCCAACCCACCACCTACTTTAGTCAAAGATGCCGATTGGAAATAACTTATTAATCTCGTTTTGACCTTCTTCAAATGATATGTCTTAATTCTTATCATACAAAAATACTATAAAACATTTGCTCAAATAAAAATACTATAAAACAAATATGTTTTATGTCTAACTCTATATAATCTAAACAAAACCCATGGCTAATTCTAACAAATTTCATTTGAGAAAACCATAAATGATGTTATTAAAATATATAGATTACTCCTAAGATAATTACTCCATGGTAGCTTGCAGCACGAACACACAAAGTCAAAACTTAGAAGGCATTGGGATTATCTCGGTGAAGTCATCCGATGCTTAAGTTTGCAATGAATATATATTACTCAACGGTGAAGAGAATTTAAGTAATTGAGAGTAGATCGGCTATTTATACTTGAGAGTTGAGATCATGGGCCTCATGGGCTTTGTGTAGTGATTTAAGCCTCATGGGCAAGTAATTATAATTTAACCCATTAAAAAATAATTAAGGTTTAACAATAATAAATGATGTAATAAATAATTAAGGGATAACTAATTAACTATTGAAATAAATTGGCAATAATCTAAAGTTGATTTTACCCCTTCAACATGCATATAATAAAAAGTATCAAAAAATGTTAATAGAATTGTATTTTCTACATATCATATCACCACATTATTTTCCAACAACTCATCATATTTTTTTCTCGACAAGTCCACAGATTCTTCTTGAATATTTAAAAAAAAAAAAAAAAAAAGAGACCTCCCAGAAAAAGCATTTTTGCCAGATATTACTCTCATAATACCTTAAAATAACATCAAATATAGCATAAATCTTTTCTTTGTTTGATTGAGGACATAAATTCTTACCGCTCATTTGCTATGGCCATAAATTTTATTCAAAATAAGAAGAAAATTTGGACAAACCAAAGAAAGTGGTGAAAAATTCGGTAAAGCAAAAAAGACAACAAAGAAGAACATGGTAAAACATTCAATGAAGAAAACAAATCTTGTTTCTCTTACAAAAGAGAATTTGAACACTCTCACCCCACTAGGCCTGGTCAAACTGGATTCCCAATTAAATAGTACATATTTCATGGGGATAATTACAAAACACTCCTTGAGATTTTGACTAATTACAAAATAATCCAGAGATTTTTATCATTACAAAAAAAAAAAAAAAAACCTTGAGGTTTGACTTATGACTTTGTCTTAAATTTAAGGTAGGTTTCTTGTAATATTTCAATAAATATCAGGAGGGTTCAAATATTTTTAGAAACTACGAAGGAGGAAAATTGTAAGACAAAATCAAAAGTTGGGGTTGCAATTTTCAAAAATCTCTTGACTTGTTCTGTTATTAGCCCAAACCTCAGGGGTGTTTTGTAATTATCCCTATTTCATATTTCAAAAGTGCAAAGATGAACCTTCCCTGCTAGTGCCTTCAACTTGCTCCCCAAGAACCTCTAACTATCACAATCCTAACAGCAGTTGAGATAAAATATTTAAGCATTCATAAATTGCTATAAATAGATACTAAACTTTTGGATCTCACCATTCTGATCATCAAATCCCACACAAGAATTGTCTGCATAAATCAAAGATATACTATCAACTCCAGAGAAGAGTGAATATGGCAAATTTGTTCATAAAGCAGGCAAAGCAGTATTTTGTGGGTAGGCCAAGTTACCCACAAGAACTCTTCCATTTCATTGCATCCAAGACCCCTTCTCATGACCTTGCATGGGATGTTGGCACGGGCAGCGGCCAAGCCGCGATATCTGTAAGCTTTTGTCTGTCGATCTTTTGTGTTTCTTTCTCTCTGTGTGTGTGTGTGTGTTGTGGGTGAATTAGACAATATAGTGACACTAAGGGAGTGTTTGAAAAAATTATGCTTTCGGATGTAGTGATTTATCGTAGCAGATGCGAAAAGTTGTTGAGAACCAGAAAATCTAAAGCACATCTCCCTTGCTTCTAGATTCTAATTAAATTATACAAAATTAGAAGCGGAAATTGGCATTTGAAAACACTAAAAACTACTTTTTTTCAGCCAAAAGCTGATAATCACTTTCTTCGAATATTTGCAAACACTCCCTTAGCAAATAGACAAGTTCTTCCCTCCAGGTTCCCTGTTTATTCTTCTAAGTAGTTAAATTATGCAAAATCAGAAGCATAAGTTGGCATTTGATAACACTAAAAGTATTTCCTTTTTTCAGCCAAAAGCTCGTGAATCACTTGTTTTAAACATTCCCTTACAAATAGACAAGTTCTTCCTCTAGGTTCCCTGTTTATTCTTCTAAGTAGTTATATTATGCAAAATCAAATGCAGAAGTTGACATTTGAAAACACTAAAAGCTACTCTCTTTTTTTCAGCCAAAAGCTGACAATCATTTTTTTTTTTTTGAGAAAATTGCACTTTTGGTCCCATAAGAAAAGGGTCAAGCACTTTTAGTCTCACAATTTGCATTTTTGGTCCCAAATAATTTTTAAGCATATTTAGTCCCATATGATTCAAAAGTTGCAATTTTACTCCCAAAACTAACGGAAAACTTAACTGGCCGTTAACCCTATTCTTACGGGACCAAAAGTGCATTTATCCGAAAATTAATAAAAAATGAAAAATTATTTGAATCACTCCCTTAGCAAATAGACAAGTTTTCCTTGCAGGTGCCCTATTTATTCTTCTAAGTAGTGTTATTCTAATGCATATGTTTCATTTTTTTCTGATCAGCTAGCTAATACCTACAAAAATGTAATAGCCACGGACACAAGCCCAAAGCAACTGGAATTTGCAGCAAAGCTACCAAACATAAGATACAAATGCACTTCCTCAAACATGTCAATGTCTGAACTCCAACAAAACATAGGATCAGAGTCCAGTGTTGATTTGGTTACCATAGCCCAAGCCATGCACTGGTTTGACCTCCCAAAATTCTACCAACAAGTAAAATGGGTTCTAAAAAAGCCTAATGGAGTTATTGCTGCATGGTGTTATACTGTTCCAGAAATCAACCCTAGTGTTGACTCATTGTTCCAAAGATTTTACACCATTGACGCCGGTCCATACTGGGAATCGCCTCGTAGGTTTGTGGACGAGAAATATGAAACCATTGATTTCCCATTTCAGCCAGTGGATGGACTTGAGCACAATGGACCGTTCCGATTTAATTCGGAGAAAGTGATGGATTTGGAGGGGTATTTCACATACTTGAAGTCATGGTCTGCTTATCAAACTGCTAAAGGAAAGGGTGTGGAGTTGTTGACAGACAAAGTGGTTGAAGATTTCAAGAAGGCTTGGAATGAAGATGGTAAAATCGAAAAGATTGTTATATTCCCGGTTTATTTAAGGATTGGAAAAGTTGGCTCATCAAATTGAGAGACTGTATCAGCTTCTGGGGCATATATGTTATGAGCAATTAAACATGTTATCTGACGCATTTCAAGGTAACTAGTTGGTGGTGTTTAGGCATGAATAACAGTCCCTTCTTGTAATAAAGTTGTACTCTAATGAATAAGAAAAATCTGCAACAATGAAAAATTCATCCTGTATCTAAGTATGTTATCAAAGAACAAAAATCTGAAATTGTTAAGTCGTTTGCTCTACCTAAAGCTACAAGAATGCCGACTCCTTTACACAAAGACTCGTTTTTCTCGACTCGTTTTTCTCTCAACACAAATTAGGATGTAGCAAACTCTTTATATTCATGAATGCCACAACACGATGCACATGTATCCTACTTAGCACATATCTTTGAGAATGCAAATGTATTTCCAAAAAAAAAAAACCGAGGAAGGCTGCACAAGTAAATCAACTTGCAGCATCTCATTTTTACTTGAGGAAAATATAATACATTTATGTTGGTACCTATAACTTTCTCCCTATAATTCACAGATCCTGATCATCAATAGAGGAGGCAAGTGGTTAAGTTGAGCAAGAATTCAAACTTCAGTTACATTATATGATGTTTTTTCTTTTCTCCCCTAATAGATTCTATCAAATGCACATGTTTTCCAGACAAAACTGTACACAAAACACTAATCTGTGCTGAATATTTCCACAACACGGCTAAAAACATCACAAAAACGCCAAAGGATCATAAAAGTAATAATATCATATCTATAATAACACCATAATCAAAATGTAGAATCCAGAAGAAACTCAGCCTTAATAATATCAAGTCGAGAGAGAAAGAACTTAAGCCACCTATAGCAGTTGGATATCACTCAGAAGAAGCAAGAGCTGACTGCAACACATCTTCAAGGTACTTTTCAGCAGCAGCATACTGCCTCTTCTTATCCTCAATTGCCAATGCTGCCAAAGCCTTGTCCTGGATGAAATATGAGTCTATATATCAATCTCCGATAGCTAGAATTATGAAGTGGAAAATCCTCAGATGATTAATAAGGAAAAAATATTTTTACAGGAGGCAAGTCTTGGTAGCTTCTCAATGTGTCAAGGATTGGTTTTGTTTTCTTCTCCAGATCCTTCTTGTGCTCTGCCATTTCAACCAACACTCCATGACTAATCTCAGGGCTATAGCCCACGCGGTTGAGCATTGCCTGTGATGAATACGTAAGAATGAATGAACATAATTCCTTTTCTTTCTCTCATTAACTGGCTTTATGCAGAAATTATATAAGAAAAACAATTTAAAAAAAGCATGAATATTGTGTTGGTTGATCCTGAGAATGTCAAATTAAATAAATAACAATAAAACATGCATCAAGTCATCAGATGGTGATATTGATACAAGAGGGCCAATTGAACAGATAACTAATAGATGATGTTTGACAACATCAAGATCTAATATATGTATACCTTATAATTAGAATACTGTTGCAGATATTGTCTTTCCTTCGATTCCATTATCGCCAAGTTCGTTTTCCAGTGTTCCATTTGAGCTTCACAGGGAGATATATCATCTTCCAATTGTGCAAGTGTTCTGACGAAAAAATAGAATAATTAAAAGAAGGGTATTGGACAAGTAATTTAAGGTTTAAGGCGACTCCTTAAAATGCCCTTGCCAAAGCAGAGAAACCTAAATTATATTCACAAAATAGAAAGCAAGAGCTCATAGATACACCTTTTCAAATAAGTCAATCTTGCTATTGCCTTTCGAGTATAGTCAAGAAGTTCTTTGGACTCCTGCTGCACTTTAGCCCTTTTCTCTTCTACTGCTGTTTTTCTCAGAGATAGATCTGCCATTGCTACAAGAAAGCTGCAACATTTCTCCTTGTAAGTTGGAGGTAACTCCCTATTTAAATGTATATTAACATTAACGGAAAAAAAGAAACCCACCTACTTAGTTCAGTATCCCGAATATTCAACAGATTTGCCACATTGGCAAGAACTTGGGAAGATGACACCACATTCGATGGTAAACTCTCTTGCACCAATCCCACATGCTCTAGTATCTCTCTTATCCTAGCAGCTGTGGCCATGAAAATTTGCAACACAATAAGGATTACCAAACAATGACTACAACTACATCGGACAAATAAAACTGACAGCCTATGAACAATTAAATATTAGATTTCTATTTTCGGAAGTTCCAAGACACCTCATGAAATCAATCACTTACTCCTTATTTTCACACTAAAGAACAAGCTGCAAACGTGCGAATAAAAATAACTTAACAGAATAAAACTACACAAGAACGCAATAGCATGTACTTGAAAAATGCAGTGTGAATATTGAATCAGAAAGTAAGACCTTGGGAGCGATATTCTGCAGCTTTCTGCCGAAAGTCGTTTGCCACAATGGTGGCAGCCTGAGTTTTGGCTTGGGAGAGGGTGGCAATGTTGTGTAAGTGAGCAATGCTCCGAGGAGTGTATTCAAAATCAGGCACGTCTTTACCAGCTGCATCAAATTGGGAAACAAGCCATGCTTTCACTTCTGCAATTCGATTAGCATCAAAGCCAGTGTTACCACTGCTCATCGATGGTTCAGATGATGTTATCGACAGAGGAGGAGAAGGAGGATCAGATCCCCCAATTTCACTCATTCTTTTGGTCTGCCCTTGTTTCTCACTTTACAAACTTCAGTTCAAAACCTTCATCCACAAAACAAAATATATGATGATGAGTGAATGATTATAGAAATTCATAAACCCAACAATTACAACTCTTAACATTGTTACTTGAAACAGGACATGACAACCCAATTTTATTAAGGATGATCGAAATTGTAACATTCTTCGTCTCGGTGACAATATTGTTGGGAAAAATCGGATCCCACATTCATCCCCTAGGGATAAGCGAAATAACCGAGAAATAAAATGGAAATAACAACAATCCACAACACAAGAATTTACGTGGAAACTCCAAAACCGGAGAAAAACCACGGGCCCACCGAGAAAGAAATTCCACTATGTGAAACATTTTTACAATCACACGAGACATTCTCTCCCGACCCCCAAGAACCCCACACTCTTACAAACCTTTGACTAACTCACACCTCTCTCCCAACTCTCCATACTAGAGAATACAAGAAAGGAATTTAACTAGAGTCAAACCACAAAGATTAAAGTGTATTTTGGTAGTGCACTTGTAACCACACCACATGGGTTCCTTAAATAACCATAAGGTTCCCATCCCTTTTGTTCCACAAGCAATGTGGGACAAAAGCCTTCTTCTATTTTGACACCAAAATCCAACAAACTCCACTTGGCAAAATAAAAAGCTCCACCATTGTCTTCACCGACAATCATGATTCTCAAACCCGAAAACCATCATTCTCAAACTAGAGAACCCTACTCCACCATATGAGTAGACCAGACCACTTAGAATAAACCATTCTAAGAATTTCCTTCGCACATGTCGAAAAAACCCCTGAAATTTATGGTGCAACTCCCAACTTTTGGCCCTCCCGGAAGTCCTTGACCATCGACATAAACACACACTCAGTATCCATGCCAAACCGATACCCGTGTGTAAATTCCACCACACACACCGCATCCATGTCGTATCAACGCCCGTGTGAAATTCCACCACACTTGCATCCATGACAAGACAACGCCGTGCGCGCAAATTTGGACCCGCTAACATAAACACATCCTCTTTCATGACAACTCACATGTCAAAAGGACATACATTTTCTCATCGAGAGAAAATCCTCACCGCCACAATGTTAGCCGGATTAGGAGTTATTTGCGATTAACTCCACCTCCACTTTGTGATTAACCTTCAACGCCTTATGTAACCTTGATTGTACTAACGCATCCTCGACTTATACTAGCCATAAGTCAAACTCGACCCTTCCATTAAATTTCTCCATCTACTTGAACCCACCTACCGATGAACAACCGCCTTCAAATGAGACCCCTGACACCGCTCAAGAAATCTTTTCGATGTGGAAGGTCGACATCGCCGCAACCACGAGCATACTGAATTTCAAGAGACCTAACTCGGCTCGGTACCACTTGTGGGAAAAATCGGATCCACATTCATCCCCAGGGATAAGCGAAATAACCGAGAAATAAAATGGAAATAACAACAATCCACAACACAAGAATTTACGTGGAAACTCCAAAACCGGAGAAAAACCACGGGCCCACCGAGAAAGAAATTCCACTATGTGAAACATTTTTACAATCACACGGACATTCTCTCTCCCACCCCAAGTAACCCCACACTCTTACAAACCTTTGACTAACTCACACCTCTCTCCCAACTCTCCATACTAGAGAATACAAGAAAGGAATTTAACTAGAGTCAAACCACAAAGATTAAAGTGTATTTTGGTAGTGGTGCACTTGTAACCACACCACATGGGTTCCTTAAATAACCATAAGGTTCCCATCCCTTTTGTTCCACAAGCAATGTGGGACAAAAGCCTTCTTCTATTTTGACACCAAAATCCAACAAATATTTTATTTGCTTTTATCTTCATTTATAAATAATAAATAAAAAAGAAAAATGATAATCTTCCAAGCGAGTATATATAAGACAATAAGGAATTGCATCAGAAACCTTTCTACAAATGGGGTCTGAATCGAATTGGAAATACAATAGATCGAACAGAAAACTAAACGCAAAGCAAAAAGAAAAGACATGAACTACGTTTAAAATGCGTCTAAAACACCATGAGAAACACAAAGCAAAGATAACTGAAAGCTGAACCGCACAAAAATGGGCTTAATTAGGAAATTTCACTAACAACAGAAAAAATGGAGCTTTTACCTGAGATGGGCGTGGAATTACAACATGGAAAAGCAGCATAATCTTGAACACTGAACTCCAATTTGGAGGAATTTACAATACGAACTGAAGCTAAGAGAGACGGAGAGAGAGAGAGAGAGAGAGAGATAGAGAGAGAGAGAGAGAGAGAGGAAAAACCTGGAAATGGAAGAGTCTCGCCAGGAACCGCCGGAAGGCGCGACTGAGATGGTGGATCGCCGGCCAGAGACGGGATTTGTGTTGTCTGTTCGGATGCCCTTTGTTAACTGCAAAAAGATTTGAATTGAGTGAAAGTAAAATGAATTTTTGAAATATATATATAGTGTAAAATGCATTTTGCACCTAACAATATATGCTATTTCTTCATTTCCCCCAAAAAAATGAAAACTCACATTTCAAAGCCTCAAACTATTATTATTATTATTTTTTTTTGATAACTCGAACTGAGAACTGCGCAGCACGACTATGCATTTATGACAACGATTTCGCCCCTCATAATCGCGGGATGTGCACGGCGGTGTTACGATGGGGTCACTGACGATCTAACCGAGATCCTAAAGGTAAAGAGAACAACTTCACCACCGCTTCATATGTTAGGGAGCAATTTGATGGAATAGGAATATGGACCCATGACCTCCACCCCACTTGTCTTTGGTCGGTGGGCAAGAACCAAACTATTATTATTGACACTTGATACCCCATTATAGTTTCGGGCAAAAACACTATTACAAGTAAAGGTATATAAATTAGGGACCAATGGCGGAGCCAGGATACTTAGTGGGGTGGCGTCTGATACACGAAAATAGGGTGGGTAGATAGAAAACCCAAGAAAAATTATACAAATTACCACTAAAAATATTTTTTTCTCACTAATTTTTTTCCAAAAAAGGGTGGGCGGACCAGGTTGGCTCATCTCGGATCCGCCTTGATCTTGGGATCGCCAATATTTATCAATTTAACGAGATATTAAATTAGCGAATTATTAATTTTGCTTGTTATCCCCAAGTCGGGACCAATCAAAAGTATTATTTAAATGAGGTTATTAATTAATCAACTATTAAATTATCGAGGTTATATTGTACCTCCATGTAGGTTGTAGCATTGTACATGTATATCTTCAAATTATTGGCACTTTGCAGTTTGCACCATCAAATTAAAATTTTATAAATTGGGTTTTTTTTATTGAGGTTCTCTTGGAAAAGTGATTTCAATAAATTGTTTAGATAAATAATCACATTAAACTTAACTAATAAAAAGATTTCTTCATATTGATTCTTAATTGTTTTTTTTTTAGTAACATTGTGTCAGTGACATTATTTTTATTGAAGACCTTAATTTTCTTGGAGCTTTGATAAGAGAATTAATTAACATGTTATTATTAAGTTCATACAAATTCAAAAATTATTTTACGGGAAATCTGATAATTGGTATTCATAGTTTACTATCTTTGTATGCAAAATATATATTAAATATATTAAAAAGAATAAATTTGTTATGCGGGCGGAAGTGATACCTAAGTCCGCCCCACCGCGGGTCATGGGACGGGGCAGGACGAGTATCGTAGGTAGGGGCAAAAAATGCCATCCCTAATCGTTTTATTCTCCATACTCCATTGGAAGATGGGAGAGAATGTTCATTTCTTTGTTTTCTTTGATTATCATTGTTATGTTTTTTCCGTCATATATGAGTAGTGTTATTCATTTTTGTGGAAATAAAACTCTTCCATTTTGTGAGTGGAAGTTTTATTCTCTCCTCTATAGTGAGATTGTATTTTTATCCAATCATATGAAGATTATTTGGTTGTGTTTTGATTTAATTTGGATTTTCATCGTTAGCTCTGTAGATTTGGAGAGAATTGGAATTCATGGTCGTTCAATTCTTTATTTGGTCGTCAAGTGATCACTTCATGGAAATCTATTTTCATTTGAGCAGGATCTTATCGAGATTCTCTCTCTCTATGTTTCCATTTTTTTCTATTTATTTGAGATGGAGTTTTTATCTTCAAAAATGTATTATGGATTGATGTTGCAGTTTTTCTCCATTTTATTGAATAAAATTTAGTGAAAAGTAAATGGATTTTAAAATTTGTGTTGGTCAAATTTTAGGTTTTTATAAAGTTGGTTGAATATATAGCAATTATCACTTAGTCGTGCCCAATTAATTAATCGAGAATTGAAATCTAAGCAATATGATTGAGAATTGAAACATACATTTGAGATGCTTCCAAATGTGACTAACATGGGTCCACGCATCCTAATTTTTTCCTTTTTCTTAGAATTAATTAAAACTTAAAAAGATCCTATTTTCATGTCACCTGTTAATTGTACATGATTTTGACTTTGTATAAAATCGACTCACGTTACACTTAGAACACCCAGTTTCTCTCTCTGAGAACCCTAGTTTGCTTTCCTGAACATCCGCTGCCCTCCCTCCTTTGACTTCTACCAGCGAGTCTCACGGTCCATGTTTGTTGTTAAAATGAGCTAGATCTGTTTTTAATGCATTCTTGCTGGTTTTCTATGTGGTTTTTGGTCTTTTTCATTGTTTGGATTCACTATGATTCGGTAAAATGTTGATACGCATTTATTAGAGCATATATATGTCTGGTACTTTGCATCTGTGTCTTTTTCTTAGTAATCATTTTGTCATGTCATGCATCTGCAGTAGTCTTTCTAGATCTTAGTGTTGTTGCATCTATTAGAGCATCCTTTTGACTGGTACTATGCATTTATGTCTTTTTCCTACCAATCACTTTGTCATGTCATACACCTGTAGTATTCTTTATAGATCTTAGAGTTCTGACTTCTTCTTTTGACCCCCTACCCCGCATAAATCTCGAACCCTTCTATTCCTCCATTTGACGTGGATAAATCTGGTTCCTTGCTTTCAGTGGACAGAGTGGGGCATCACCATGGATCAAGATGTAGTAGAACGGCTTAAAAACGTTTCCTTAACATCAGAGGAAAAAGAGGAAGTAGCCCTTGAAGAGAGAGATATTCTCAAAAGCAAAGAAGAGTGCGTCCGCAGTCTGGTAGGCAAGAGCTTTGGTTGCAAAAAAGTGAACTTTGCAGGCTTGCGTCGCACCCTCAATAACATATGGATGACCAAGGACCCCTTTGTAACACGAGAAATTGGCAATAATTTATTCCAATTCATCTTTACCAGGAAGACAAAAAAAGGGTCCTTACGGGAAAGACATGGACCTTTGATAATCAGTTTCTACTGCTGCGTGAGTGGTCTGAGAAATTGGCAGACGATGAGGAGGCCTTCGATTCAGTTGAAATATGGGTACAAATATGGAATCTCCCATTTCATTGGGTTTCGATAGAGACAGGTCGGAAAATTGGAAACAAATTCCCCAGAATACTTGATGTCGATATTCCGGATGCGGGTACTACTAAAGGAAGGTACATTCGTATTCTCGCTGAGATCAATTTACAGAAACCCCTGCTCCGAGGGACCAATATAAAACTTAACTCGGAAACACACTGGTTGGATTTTAAGTATGAAAATATGCAAAATTTTTGCTTCTATTGTGGGTTAATAGGACACCTCGAAAAAGGATGCAACACCAGAAGAGATGATCTTAGAAATAACGACATTAAGGATGGGCAATTTGGGGATTGGCTTCGTGCCCATGAAGTAACCCCGTCCCGTCAATTTAACCGAAGTCCTAAAACCCCAGGGGGAACAGAGAGTGTATTGCCTCAGAAGAATGAGGAGCTTACCAGAAGTGGCCCTTCAAGCCCAAAGGAGTTAAAGCAAACCAATATAGAAAGCAGAGTATTGGAGAGGAAGGAGGATCTCCCCACCCCCATAAGTCCAAAGTCCAGAAATGGGCCTAAAGTGGGATATCAACCAAATAAAGAAAATTCAGTCCCATTAAGCTCATCTTCCCATAACCTCAGTGAACGCAAGTCAATCCCAAACAACGAGGTGGTACGAAATGGAGATGCAGGGAAATCTGAGATACCCTCTACTATGAAGGAAAATGAAAGATGCATAAATCATAATAGGCTGAAAGGAGTCAGAACCCCCCTGATAGAGTGTACTAATGGATCAAGGCTCATGGAACACTATCATAGCAAGAATGAGAACCCAGGTAAGAGAGTCAGTAAAAGAGTAGGGATAAAAGTTGGAGATCCCATTCCAATGGAGATCTTCAACTCTGCAGAGAATGTCACAAGTGGTCAGAAATGAGGTCTTGAAATCAATCAGGAAGTTCCGGAGGAAAAAGCTAAGGAGTCCAAAAAAATCAAAGTCAGCGAGGAGGGAGAAGAATCCCAAATCTTTCTAAATAAGGTGGAGGCGGCCAGCCTTGAATGGGCCCAACCCCATCAATGAAAGTTTGTGTGTGGAATTGTAGGGGTTTGGGAGGACCCCTTACGATTCCCCAACTGAAGGAGACCCTTCGTCTCCACCTGCCCGATTTAGTTTTTATTTGTGAAACAAAAAAGAAAAAAAAAATTTATTCAAACAGTTTGTAAGAAATTAAAACTTGAGGAACGTTGGATTTGCCAAGATCCAATCGGCAAGAGTGGTGGTCTGTTGGTATTTTGGTCTACCACGGTTACTATTCTTCAGAGTTTCGTATCACAGTTTTGCTTGGAACTTGAAATCGAGTTGGATGATTCAGCAGAAAGAGTTTGGGGGATATTTCTCTATGCTAGCACGGATGAGGCCGAGAGACAGACTCAGTGGGAGTACTTGGAAAATTCGAAGTATAAATGGAGGAATCAGTGGATATTAGGGGGGGACTTTAATGATATTACTAATATGGATGAGAAGAAGGGGAAGTAGGATTAGAACCCAGGCGAGCTTTAGAAAGTTTAAAAGTTTCATTTGCAACATGGAAATGGGAGAGATTCTGTTCACGGGATACCAATTTACATGGGCGAACAATAGAGAAGGTGAAGGGTTGGTAGAGGAAAGGTTGGATAGGATTTTCGGCTCACCAGAGTGGCTCGTCAAACACCCAGATGCGAGAGTCAGTCATATTGAGAAACAAGCCTCAGATCATTGTATGTTGGTGTTGGAATCTAATCACGAGAAAAAACAAGGAAAATAAGATTTTTCTTCGACAAGAGGTGGACAGAGGATAAAAAAGTGGATACGATCGCGAAAAAGCTTGGAACGAACCGCTGGGGTACCCCATTGTTCCAAATACTGAGGAGGAGAATCGAAATTGCAGAATAGCACTTCTTCAATGGAGGAGAAGCAACAACACCAATTCGGGTAAAGTGATTGAGCTCGCAAACAAAACCTGAATGTGCTTAAAAGGGAGGGATTTCAATCTAATCGCGAATGGGCTAGCTTAAGATCGATCTTATCTAAAGCCTACAAAGACGAAGAAATCTATTGGAGCCAAAAAGCCGAGAATCAAGTGGCTCAAGGAGGAGACAAGAATTCTAAATTCTTCATGCCTCTACGATCCAACGACGTAGAACGAATTGTATTGAGAGGCTCATTAAGGCCAATGGAATGATTTGCGAAACCCCTTAAAACCATTGAGAAAGAAATTTAGAATTCTATGAAAAGTTGTTCGCTCATCTAATCCCCCATGGATCCTTCGATTTTAAGCGGGATGCCTCACACTATTATCAAGCAATGAACCGATTTTGACAAGGAAGGTGGAAATCAAATCAAGATCGCTACTTTTTGATATCAACCCCAATAAAGCCCCCAGGTTTGGACGGTATGAGTCCCTTTTTCTTTCAATATTCTGGTCATGTGTTGCGGATAAGAATTGTATGGTTGTCCGAATTTCTTCGCCTATTCGAAAATGTTGAAAAGCACTAATCACACACTAATCACGTTGATCCCCAAAACTAAAAATCCAAATCTATTTCGATTTCGGCCTATTAGTTTATGCGGGGTTACTTATAAAATCATTTGAAAATAATTGCTAATAGGCTCAAAACCGTCTTGCATCGGTGCATCAAGATGAACCAATCTGCATTCATAATGGTAGACAAATTTTGGATAACACAAATCATTACCATGAATGCATTCACTATATGAATGGGCTTCGTCATAGTAAAAAATCTTTTATGGCTCTTAAACTTGACATGGCAAAAGCCTACGATAGAGTGGAATGGGGCTTCTTGGCTTCTGTTATGTGTAAAATGGGTTTTTCTGGGAAATTTGTGCATTGGATTCTTGCTTGCATTAAATCAGTTTCTTTCTCTTTTAACATCAATGGACAGGTCGCAGGGTATATTTCCCCCACTCGAGGTATAAGACAAGGCGACCCCTTGTCTCCATACCTCTTTATTATTCTCTCGGAAGCCCTCTCAAATTTGATTAAACAAGCCCAAAGCCAATCTCTTTTCCAAGGCATTAAATTATGCCAAAATTGCCCAACAATTACACATCTCTTCTTCGCGGATGATTCAATCCTTTTTTGCTCTGCTACACCCAGTCAAGCCCTTGTTGTGAAAAATATCTTAAATAGTAATCTTGCAAAGCCTACGCCAATCGGGTTAGTTTTGAAAAATCTTCTATCCTTTTTAGCAAGAATGTTGGTGGACAACTTAGGAGAGAGATATGTACAATCCTAATCGGTATTAATGAGAAGCCTTTTGCGAAATACCAGGATTACCTATGGAGATTGGTCGTACAAAAACCGACATTTTCAAAGTGGTTGTGGAGTGTGTGGAGAGAAAAATGAGTGGGTGGCAATATAGGTTCCTTAGTATGGCGGGAAAGACGTTCTTGTGAAAGCAGTTATTAATGTTATCCCTAACTACATTATGTCTTGTTTTAAGCTGCCATCTAGTGTGTGTAAAGACTTAGCTCGTACCACATCCAGATTTTGGTGGGGTAAGAGTAGCGAGGGAGGGGGGAGAATCCATTGGGCCTCTTGGGATAAAATGGTGCATAGCAAAGATAGGGGGCTTAGGCTTCCAAGATGTTGCTCTATTCAATGATGCCCTTCTTGCCAAACAAATTTGGAGAATCATTACCCAACCAAATCTTCTTATGAGTAGGGTCCTTAGAGCTAAGTACTTCCCTCATGGTGGTCTCATGGCTGCCAAACCAAATAATAGTGACTCTTGGCTATGGAAAAGTTGGTGTAAGGCCAAATATATTATCTCTCTTGGGCTTAGGTATAAAGTTGGGGATGATAGATCGATTAGAGTGTGTGAGCACCCTTGGATACCCAAAACACCAGATTTTAAACCTTCTCTATCGGGAGTGGTCGATTTGGCGGGAGCGAAGGTTAGGGATCTTATGAATGAGAATGGCACAGAGTGGAACAAGGAACTAATTTTAATCGTCATGTCTTGTAGATGCTAATATGATTTTGCGGGTTCCGATTGCGCAATGAATACCAAAGATACCTTGATCCGCACTATGGTAAAAATGGTAGCTTCTCGGTGAAGTCGGCATCAGCCTTTTACTTAATCGAAAAGAGAGCTACAATGGATATTGCGGAATCTAGCTCGGGTGCTCAAAAGGACCTCACACTTTGGGAACAATCTTTGGAAAGTAGACGTGAAAAGCAAAATTTGGCATTTTATTTGGAGATGCATCAACAATATTTTACCAACGGTTTGTACAACTTATCAAAAGAGGTATTAAAATTGATCCCATTTCTTTGTGTTTGTGGAAACGTAGAGGAATCAATTATGCATACCTGTTTCATTGTGAAAGAGCTCGTATGGTTTGAGACATTCCCTGTCTCCCGGGATTGGAAGCATTGGGAAATCAAGACTTTGTTGGGTGGTGGAGTATTGTTTGCAAGGTGGGAAAAAGGGCGGTCAACCAAGAAAGAATCCAATTATCATGCTACATTTTGTGGAATATTTGGAAAGCACGCAATCAGTGGACTTTTCAAAAAAGTTGGTGGAATGCTATTGAAATTGTTGACAAAGCTAGAATGGAGTGGTTAGAACTTAAGGAATATTCTACAAATGCTACCAATGGCTTGACAAAGCTTACGCACCCCCATGATGTGATTAAAGACAATCCTCTTTATTCAAGAATGAGGATTACCTTCAATGGTGATCGTGATGTGCGGAGTAATGAGGTAAAAACAACATGTGGGGTTTGATTTTTAATGAGCAGGGGTTGTTGATGAAGGCATGGGCTGTTTCTAGAAATTACTCGTAATCCGGTGGAAGGCGACCCTTGTGGGAATCCGTCATGCTCGATTACATGCTTATCGGCAGGGGACTAAAAATATTGTTATCCAATTAGAAGATAAGACTATGGTTGCTCAACTCAACAACAAATTCACATTTGGAGGGGAAGAGGCTTCCATAAGCGAGGACATCTATCTGCTTGGATACTTATTTGATTCCTTGGTGTTTTGTGACATGAAAGTTTGTTTTCACAATCAATGTAATAGACTAGTTCTAGAAGCATTTGATAGTGAGGAGGATTTGAATTGGATTAACTAATTCCTTCTTGGTTAAATTAGTATACCAAGTAGGAACTTAGCGGAGTTGGCTACGTCTTTTCGATTGTAATGTTTTGAGTGGTTATTAATAAAAATCTATCATTTGAAAAAAAAATTGTACATGATTTTACAGTAAAATATAGATTTTAAAAAAGTATCTTACAAATTATCATGCATTTGAGAAAATGAAATATGAGATGAAATAATCAATAAAATAAAAAAGGTATATATATATATATATATATATATATACACACACACAAAAGCACGCAATAAAGGGTGGATAATTAATACAATGATATCGGACTTGTGTATATCACTCAAATATAATAAGGTTGTAAATTTTTATGCTAATTCAGGTTGTAACACTAACACCATCACCTCAAAAACTCACATCCCAGTAACTCACTAGAGCAGCTCATGGATTACTTAGAGTTGATTCACTTTGATTTTCCTCGTTTAGACACATGATTCACGCTCAATTAAATTGATTATGCATGAAGAAATTTGTAATCCATAACTTTGTGATTTCAATTTATTTTGCAATTTCCAATCCCTAACACATGCATGAGTAGGGGTGGCAAATCGTGTAAATTGTATTGTGTTTCGTGACGACACGATAATAATATGATACGATAAACTCAAACACGAACACAACACGATAAGAGATTGTACTTACATGAACATGAAGGAGAAAATTTTCGTGTTGAGTTGTGAGACATGACATGACACGATGAGTCCGCAAAATAATAAAATTGACTATTTTGAATGATACAATATTACACGTTAATACATAATAGCACATTACACGACAATACACAATACAAACCACAGAGAGGCAGTAAAAACTTACAAAGATTAACAGATTGACATGTTAACATTACATTTGTTAATTTTTGTCGCGTTTTTCTGACTATAAGACATGAAAATCTTCGTGTCCTTATTTGTCGACACAAAGTAATGACACAAACACAATAAGACTAAATATATTTTTATTGTGTTGCACGACATACGAAAAAGAACACAAACACGAACGCGATAAAAGTGCTAAACATTAGCCTACTATTTTCGTTTGTTTTTGTATCGTGCCAAGAATGGTCACCCTGTGCGTGAGCATTGTCCATATATCTCTAATGTTTTTTTTTGTGTGTGTTTAAACGTCATTTTTGGATGTTTATCAAACTTGTGTGAAGAATCAAGTTTCAAACAGAGACGGATTCATGAGGGCCTCCCGGCTCATCGCACACCTCAATTTTTTTATCCTATTTTTCTTAGGGAAAAAGATAAAATAAAATATATTTTTGAAGGAAAAAAATAATTAGACTAGGGAAAGCCGAGCCAACTACCTACACACCGATTGCAAACCACTTGGCCAATCCATCAAATAGGACACTTCCCTCAATCTCTCTCTCTTGCTCCGGTTCACTCTCTCGCCTCTCTCAAATCATCGTCCTCCTCTTCTTATTCCTTGTTATCTCTTACGAACCATAAGCCTCCAAAGTATTAACTAGCGATATTCTAACATAAAAATGATAAATAACTAACGATTCCTTTTAGAGACACCTTCTCGATCATTTGCTTAAGACTACCCGTGAGGTTTAACCCGATTGCAATAAGATCTAATTATCTTTCAAAATTACAAATACCCCCTTGTAGTATTATAAATAAGCCATTGGAGTTTGTGTTTGTTTTGCAATTATCCCTCCTCAATGGTGTAATTTGTAATATAGAAACAAATGTCAGAGGGTATTTGTAATTTTGAATGATAATTGAGTTTTTCATAATTAACCTAAAGTCAAAGGTAAGATTTGTAATTCTCTAACTAATTTATGATAGGGATAATTACAAAAGCTATCCATGTGGTTTGGGATAACTATAAAAAAAAAACGAAGAAGTTTTAAAATTACGAAACCCCCTTTGATTTGATTGCCTTATATTTTACACCAACCGTTAGTTGACATAAAGGAATTTCTTGAATTCATCAAATATTTTACAATTACATCCCTCATCTTTTCTAAATATTATAAATTGCCCCAACTTTTAAATGCAGTTATTTGTAATATTTAGAAAAATTGAGGATGTAAATCTAAAATGTGAGACGAAAAGTTGGAGTTATTTGTAATATTTAAAAAAGTTGAGGGATTTAATTGTAAAATATTGATGAACTCGGCTAATGCACGTAAGTTCAATTAACGATTGGGATAAACATGTAAGACAAAATAAAACCTTAAGGGGGTTTACGTAATTTGGAAGCTTCTTTTTGGGTTTTTTTCCCCTTGTAATTACCCCAAACCACAGAGGCGGTTTTTGTAATTATCCCTTTATGATATATAATCTTTGGTATGTTTGAATGCAGTTTAAGGAATATTTGCAAACACTTAGAAAAAGTGATTTGTCAACTTTGCCTGACAAAAATAAAATAAAATTATTGTTTAGTGTTTTCAAATGCGAACTTCTACTGCATACAATGGTGCTTTGCTTTAGATATCTCGTTTAACTTCTTTAGATTTCTTGAGAAGCCAATCTTGAGCAATCGTAAATACGCGATACTCGAATGGAAATGAGGTGCTGCAATCCATCTGATGGTAAAACTGAACAAAAAATCACAGTTGTAGAGCAGCAAGAATTGAAGAGAAGTGAAGCTTTGGGGACTTTTATTTCTCAAAGACATCAGGAGTCACTGAAAATATTGCATTTCCATGTAAAGACACAAGAACATATATATGTCATATATGATGAAGAGAAAGAGTTCAACACAATTGATGGTTTAATGGTTATTTGAGGCTTCTAATCAATAATCATCCCCTCATCAGTTATCCCCAGTTTCTAAGCTATTCCATCACTTTACAAAATCCCCAAGAGAATTAGGAAAGTGAGGATATAAGTTTCATTGAAAGTTCCAAACTCAAAATTTTATGCTACCCAAGTGAATAATTTGTTATAAGAAGATTATCAACCTTTACATGCCAAACCATGTACTTCGGCTTAATTTAGCACTAATCATCCTGCATCAAATTGCTATTGTAACGACATGAGGCTATCCCATACGGGCTTTCTTTCATTAACAATTCCCTTTGGGCTTTCCCTTCGCATCGCCACTCATGGACTTCCCATCCCTGGAAGTGGATTTCATGTCTTCCCCCACACTCGAACCCAGGACCTTCATGCTAAATCCTACGTTCTCAGAGTGTGAGTACCACCAATTGATCTAGCTCAACTGGTGGTACTCACACTCTTTCACAATCCATTCCACAAAAACTAAGGGAGAAAATGAAAGAGAAAGAAAGAAAAAAGTATGGAAAGTGATTCAGGAAAGAAGATAAACAAGGAAAACAAATTTTATTCACATTCAAACTGCTGCATTTTACTCTTTCACATCCTTTTATTCTTGAACTCTTATAAATTACAATAACTGCTAAATTAATATTGTTAACAAACTAAACTAACAAGAAGTTACAATCCTAACACAAACACCATCAACATAAAGGAAAAGACTCTACAAACCTGAACTTTTCTCAAAAGGGAAAAAGAAAACAGAAAAACATTAAAACAACAGTAAATTGGCTCAGCAAACCAGACATGTACAAATTCTTGAAAATCAACCAACATGGAAAGGACCGATTTCTCCGGTTCGCAATGAACCGGCAATTTCATCAGCAACAATCAAGCAAGAAACAACCCAACCACTCAATCCCATCCATATCATTCTTGCCACCCAAACTGTCACACTCCATGCCAATGCCATTGTCCCCAAAATCCAAACTTTCTATCAATTATTCAAACCCTTTGATCAAATTCTATCATAGAAACATAAATAAAATAAAACCCACTGTTTTTCTTCTGATTCAAGCAAACCCCATTATTTAATCAACCCTAAAATAACACAAAAAACATCAAATGACAGCAGCTCCTTCTGGTTTTCCCAAGTCAAACCCAAGATTGAATGGACATAAATTTAAAGACAACAGCTTTGTATGAAGAATCAAAACCTTGGCAGTGATTTTTCTTGATTTAAGAAAAACCCCATTTCAAGATTTTGCCGCCTCAGCTCAGAAATCCCTTCTTCCACACAATTGCAGCTCATCAAGAGATTTTGCCCTAATTGAAGAAATTTCAATCGAGACAGTATTTTCTAAAATAAGATAAATCTGTTTCGTGTCTATTTCAGTGTAGCTGAGTGGCGAGTAAAAGGGCTCGCGTGAATGGAATTTGTGAGGTCGGTGAAGAATTACGAAACAAGAAAACATGGATCTGATCATGGGGGATGTTGTCTCGAAATTGGAATTGACTTTTATCATTTACTTGACTTTAAGGGTGAATTATGAATAAAGTTTAACCAAACTAAATAGGATTAATTGCACTTTGTCCTCCAAATTATACGGTTTTTTTCACTTTAGCAACTAAATTTTTAAAATAAATATTATGTCATCGCAACTATATAATTTGTTGAACTGTACCTTATGATCCAACCAAAAGTTCATATGTGATAACTCACATAAACGGATGCACGTACTCATTTATGGGGGCACGTGCCCCTATACCATTTTCTTCTTTTTTTGTCTTTTTATTGTTTAGTAATTATTTTTAATTATATATTAGTTATGTTTAAAAAAAATGTGCCCACTAGTTATTTTTAATATAATTTATTTATTCTTTATTATTTATTTATAAAAGGTATTAATTAAATTGAAAAAACAAAGTGTGTCTCCATCAATTATTTTGACATAGTTTGTATTACATTTATTTTGTCACTCAAGAAAATTCCAATTTATCGACAAAAATGATTTTGTCATTAAGTTTTACGATTCTACTGAGAATACCTACAGGATGAAAAAATATTATTTTTTTCCAAATTATACCGATAAATTACCGACATTTTTCAATTTAAGACAGATTTTTTTACGTATTTACCACGAGTTTTAGATTTTGTAGGCAAATATTTTACTTACAATGATTTTACCTACAACAATTTTACGTACTCTTTATAATTTTTTTATACTTACCTCTGATTTTTCTTTAGGTAAATTGATTTTTCTTGTAGTGTGTGCCCCCATCACGAAAAATTCTGGATCCGTCCCTAATAACTCATGATATGTCCAAATCGCCCGAAGGGTAAACTACAAAATATTGAAAGTTAGATAGTAGAAGAGAAATTTCCAAACTTTAATAGGTAAAATATAAAACTCATTATAAACGGGGACGAAATGCAACTATCCCAATTGAATATATGACTATATAATTAACCTCAAATAAGTCACAATTATATCTATTAATGAATTCCTTTTTCAATTACTACTATTAATTATGTACTACCATTATCTCTCATTCATTTACTTGTATTTAAAATTGAAAACTTCTTTAAAAAAATTATAATGTAAACAAACTCATAAAAATAACACAAATTGGTACTTCCAAGTATATGCACAAACAAAATTTATACGGCTAAAAAATAATTCACAAGTTAGGGCATGCAAAATTCATGCAAATTGGGATTTAGGATGTAGATCAAGTGGTCAAAGAATGTGTTACTAGGCTACACGAGTAGACCAAAGTTCGAATTAACATCCCCTCCCCTCCCCTTCCCTCCCCTCCCAAATAGAGCTGGCAAAATTGGGTCAGACTTTATTTTTAAATGCCTGAAAAGGACTGAACCTACTTTGATCAGACACGAACGACCTAAAGACCGATAGGATCAATAAAAAAATACACGTGTTTGGATGAATTGGATTGGGTTAGGCCACAAAAAATGCAATCAGATGAAGTTTTGGATCGGTCGAGATATTATGGCTTGGCTTGTTAGGCTCGGCCGACCCAACCCATTGACTTCTAGGGCATTACATATTTACATTTCCCCCTTTCCATTTCAAAAAAAAAAAAAAAAGAAAGAAAAACCATGCAAATTCACTAGTTTTAGACTTTTAGTGGATCTTTTGGCCTTGAAATAAATTATTTTATTCTGTTTTGGGCTTGCAGGGCTATTGCCTACAATATTTTGCCCTATAAAATCAGTCTAATTTAGCGCTATTAGAGCATCTCCAACAATATTTTGCCCTATAAAATCAGTCTAATTTAGCGCTATTAGAGCATCTCCAGTGATCTTTGGAGAATAGCGCCTAGCGCTATTTTGCCCCCTCTAAGATCTTTGCTCTATTTTAACGCTATTGTAGCAATTTGCTACTGATCTTTGTGCCATTTTGTGGCGCAAAGACTTTGATGCTATCTTTTATTTTTTTTTTTGCTTTTTAATTTAATTTGTTATTGATTTACTATAACTTTAAATAATATTATTAATTTATATTTCAAACCAAATCTAATAAAAATAATGCAAAAGTTAATACAATTATATGTGATAATTTTTAAATAATAGAATATGTAATTTTATTAATTGTTAATCTAAATTTGCATTAATTTCATTAAACTTTATATTTTTTTTAAAATTTATTTAATTTTAAAAATAATATATTTAATAAATATTATATTAAATAAAATTATTTATGTAATATTTTTATCAATTATAATATAATAAAAATCAATATTATATGAATTTAAAAAAGAATCTTATGGAATATTCTTTTTAGTGAATAAAGTAGTCAAAATCTTTGGAGATAGAATCTGATTCTACACTAAAAAAAATAGTCTGAAGTCTGCATTAAAAAATAGTAAAACTACCTTGGAGATGTCTTATAGATTTTGGCTATTCCCCACAGGTATATAAACACCTCTCATTAATTATTACGCGTGTACTTTTTGTTTGTTCTTTTAACTCCGCCCGTCTCCTTACTGACAATGGCGGCCTCTGCTTTGTCTCTCAGATCACTCTTTACCTCTATTTCGACTAATCCAACTGATCAACATGTAAGTATCGGATATCATTTTCCCTCATAAATGTGCGCATGTGAATGCATTTGTATGGTTTTCTCTCCTTTTCTTTTTGCTCATTTACGTATTGGGGGATTAAAGACGAGGGTTTTGTTTGATTGAATGAAAACCTTGAAACTGTAGAAAAATTGGAGCTTTACCCTTGGATGAGCGTCGTGCGATTACATTTCCGATGGATTTCTTAGTTGTTTCTTCTGCTAAACCCAGAAATGATGCATTTTAAAATTTAATTATGTGTTTTCGATCACTTTTTCTTCGTGTCCTTTTCTCCAATATTTCTTAGTGGCTTGTAAGTGAAGTTCCCTGGATTTGGAAGGAATTTTCAGAAATCAGAAGAAGGAAGTTCAGGGATTGGGTTTGTTTTTTTGATTTCAAGGCACCCAGAGAAATTGTGGATGATTTTTTTGATTAACTATATACGCACAGGGGTGTAAACAGCCGAGCCGAGCCGAACTTTAGCCAGTTCGCCAAATGTTCGTTTAATTTTGTGCGAGTTCGACTGCTCGAGCCGAGCTCGCTTCAAATTTTAAAAAGCTTGTTCGTGTTCGTTTGATAGAATTATATAGTGTTTGAATTCGCATTCGAGTTTGTGTTCATTACCTTTTCCCGAACATTGAATAATTTTGTCCGCGAACAATAAACAAACAAAATTACTTTTGACGAGTTCGTGAATAAATACAACTTTAATCCATATGTTAATGATATAAATCTTAATATTGTAACTTTAAATCTTTTTCATATTACATAGATGTATAGATTATATTATACAATACTATTACAATAATATATATTTAACTTATATGTAAAATTTCATTTTTAAAGTTAAGCTACATGAACTTGTTCATGAACATTTTATAAACGAGCACTAAACGAGCTTGTTTGAGTTATTAATGAACGAGTATACAATTGTTTAAGCTCTGTTCATTTATTAGAGGAGCCCTGAAATTTGTTCATTACATGTTCGTTAACTAAATAAATGAACATAAAAGAACGTTATCCGACCTTGTTCACGTGTTGTTTGTCAAACGCTATGTTCATTTACGGCCCTATATACGCAGGTTAGCTTTAAGCTGTCATACTAAGTTGACTAGATGTTCTCAACAATTAGATGGTCCATGTTACTCATTTGCCTTTGAGTGATGAGTAGATCTCTCTTATTATGAATGGATACAAGGTTCTACCGGATAGCAAAGTGGGTCTTGCTTATGCAGTTCTCTGTAGTTTGATATGAATGCTTTAATGTGTGTAATGGGTCCCACAGTCTGCCACAGGTCTTACAAGCTCCCTGCCTTAGTTACTTATAGTAATAGCCCAGTATATAACAAAAGAAAGCAGATATTGTGAGGTGTTGGCATACACTATCTCAAGGATCCACTTTGTGTTTGTACTTGTTTAAATGCATCAACGTATGTCTACAGGTTATATCAGTGACTCCAGGATTAATCAATGATTGATATGTTTTTTAAAAGTAATTGAGATAATAGCAACCAGGCGACTTATCAAAATGATGAGAAATATTTTCACAGGGCTCGGTAGAAATTTTGGTTTGGAGAACTGGCTGTTGAATACTTTCTCTTGGTACTAGGAAGAAAAATGAATCGTTAATAGTTTGAAATGAAGATTTGTAAACAGAATTGAAATATCATCCAAGTGTAGTGAACTTGTTATAACCCCAATTCCAATCAAGTTCATTTGAACTTTTTTGATGAGGGAAACCAGATGCTTGGTGTTGCCTTAACCGAGAGATTGCAACAAATGCTCAAGTGGCCTCAACCTGATCATCTGGATTTCTGTACTTATTCCTTTTTCCGAGTCTCCACTGTCTCCAAAACTATTTTGTCTTACTCTGATATAAAAATCTATTTGTCTTCAGGGTTTCCTGAATAATCTCCCATTGCGTTATGGGTACAAGACAATAGTGCTTAGGAAGGGGAATTGTTCTGTCGATGGTGACAACTTTAAGTTAAATTGCTTGAGAGACAAAGAGATGGATACCAGCAGTTCAGCTTTGGTTGACAGTATTGGTGAATACTCAAATGTTTAGTGCATTTTAATTTTCAAGGTACTTCACGTTATCTAGGAATGATTCTGACGTATTACTTTATGGTAGAAGTGGAGTCCGTACAGAACAGTGACCAAGGGGAGCCAAGTGTTTCAACAATGTTGATGAATTTTTCCAATGAATTTGATCCTTATGACGCACTGAGCACGCCTCTATATCAAACAGCTACTTTTAAACAGGTATTTTTCAAATTCACATGTTTCTTGATATTTTGGTTCTCTGTAAAGTACAATAATGTCTTAAAGTGAATGATGTTTTCTCATTAATTGATACTTTGGTGGAAAAAATAAAACAATCTTGAATTATCTCTCAAGATCACAGTAAATTGTACAAACTCATGCTTATACAACTTTTTCTACTCATATAATTAGCTTAACTGTTTTGCAGCCTTCAGCTATAGATAATGGGCCTTATGATTACACAAGAAGTGGAAATCCAACTAGGGATGCCCTGGAAAGGTCCCTACTTGCTTGTGATGCTTAATTTACTTATTTACAGTGTCCCTGATAGCTGCATTTTTCTTTCCATGGGTCTAAATAATTCTTTATCTATTTTCAGTCTCCTCGCAAAGCTTGATAAAGCCGATCGAGCCTTGTGCTTCACTAGTGGAATGGCCGCTTTGTCAGCCGTTACTCATCTTGTTGGAACAGGTACTTCAATTTTTTCATCTTTGCAGAGTTGCATTACCAAATATACCTTATCGATGCAGATTTCATTTCTATGTATTTTTCTTCTAAACAATGTAATTGTTCAAAGCAACTTTGGATTTTGTTTCGAGTCTGCTTACTATCTTTTAGGGATATTTATTCTCATGTGTTTTTAAGCTTTTAAGATAGATTTTAGGTGGATGAGAATCACGCTTGGCACCTCTATAAAATTCTGTCTTGGTAAAATTATAAAAAAACACCTTTTTTCTTTTCCTCGTGGCAGGTGAGGAGATAGTTGCTGGAGACGACATGTATGGTGGTTCTGATCGTTTATTGTCAAAAGTAACTCCAAAATCTGGAGTTGTGGTTAAGTTAGTATTATTTTTTCTTCTAAACAATATATCTTACCACCATTGGGTTCGCAAGCCTTCAGACTATCATGGTGCAGGCGCGTGGATACAACTAACTTGGAAGAGGTTGCATCCTCCATTGGCCCTTGGACAAAGCTTGTGTGGTTGGAGAGTCCAACAAACCCACGCCAACAGATTTCTGATATTAGTGTAAGTCGTGTTAATTTCAATTTGCTATTCTATCACTATGATTTTGTGTTGTTTATGCTTCTCATATTAGTGCAGAGGAATATTTGATTATAATTAGAGCTTACTAGATATTAGATCTTATTTTAAAAATAAGTTGTTTGAAGTGTTGGGATAAAATAAGATTGTGGAACTTTTATAACGTTCGCCAGTTTTGTAATTATAATGTGTTTGGATACACCTTTTTTTTTTTTTTTTTGGGGGGGGGAATGTGTTTTTTGAAAAATATTATAAGCTCGGTAACAACTTTTTTAGGGTCCATATTTTAAGAGCTTACAAGCTCTCAAACAACTTATAAGGTGTTTTGAACAGTTTATAAGCTTTGCCAAACACCCTCTAAGTCTGATCTATGCAGAAAAAGCTTAGCTTCTCTGTCTTTATCTAAATATATGGATACATACATACGTCGGCATACATGCATTTACTGGAAACTTTTACTTTTCAATATCACAGCAACTTGTTCACCTTTTCTCTTGGTTGCCATATAGAAAATAGCGGAGTTGGCACATGCTCATGGCGCTCTTGTATTGGTGGATAACAGCATCATGTCTCCTGTATTGTCTCAACCTTTGGAACTTGGAGCCGGTAATAATACTTCTCGTCGATAACTTTTTTGGTTCTGTGAACATCATATTATGTAGGGATAATTACAAAAATCACCCCTAAGGTTTGGATTAATTTAAAAAAAAATAGAGAAGTTTCAAAATTATTAAAAAAAAAAATTCTTGAGGTTTGATTCTGCCTTAAATCTAAGGGGATAACTATAATATTCTTACAAATGTAATGGGGGTGTTTGAAATATTTTTACTTATGAAGGGGGTAAAGCTAATACAAAATCAATTCTCAACGGAATTTTGTAATTTTCAAAAATCTCTGTTTTTTTTTTTTTTTAATTAACTCAAACATCGGGGTAGTTTTGTAATTGTCCCTATGATGTATGATATGAATGAATTATGTCATCAACCTTAGTTTGTCAATGATTTTTCAGATATTGTGATGCACTCCGCTACTAAATTCATAGCCGGTCACAGTGACCTCATGGCTGGCGTGCTTGCTATTAAGGGAGAAAGGTTTGATTTATGATTTGCATATAATAAGCACTCAATTCTGCATATATATTCATTCAGCATATAAATACTTGAATATGTTTTCTTAGTTTATTTTATCCTAGATAACTGATTTGCATGTATCAAGTTATTTCTTTTAATTTATCGACACTTTTCGTTCAAAATGCCTTAGCAGAATTCGTTAATGGCATGCAACGTTCCGATTGTCACTGTAAATCATGAGAAGTTTTGGAAAAATAATGAAGATAAATTAATTTGCATTATCCTGAGACAAACTTCAATTACTGAGTCATAGATTTGTCTCTTCATTTGATGCCCATTAGCTTGGCGAAAGGCCTGTATTTCCTACAGAATGCAGAGGGCTCAGGGTTAGCTCCATTCGACTGTTGGCTTTGTTTAAGAGGCGTCAAAACTATGGCTCTACGTGTCGAAAAGCAACAGGTATCATATATATGTTTCCCTGTCGTTTATGTAAACTACTTACTACTTCACTCGGTTTAGGTGAAACTTTTCTTGTTTGCAGCTCGTCATAAGATTAGAAAAACGATTATTCGATAAAAGTTTCCCTTTGACCTTTTTTTCATTAAGTTGGTTATACATCTATATATATAGATATATATCCTAGCTGTAATTAAGGTGTATTATGTGAATATAGATGCTGTCTGTACAGTCTTTTATGAGGAAAATATAGTTTAGACTTTTTGAGGATGATTGTGAATCGAAATCTTATCATCCAAGTGAACTTCAAATATACATTCCAGAAATGAATCGAGCTCCTTGGTTTTATATATATATATATACCCTTTTTGTGTGTAAGGGGTTAAAAAATATTGAGATTAGTAGAATCATCGATAGTGCAAAAGTGGATGTTGATGTCCAGAAAGATGGAGCAATTTATGATCAGACAATTTTTCATTCTATACCACAGATTTTTTGTGGATGTATTTTGAAATATTTTTTCTTTCTTTCGACTATGTAATGTTGAATGAGCAGGAAAACGCGCAAAAATTGCTGAATTTCTCGCTTCTCATCCACGGGTAAAGAAAGTCAATTACGCTGGTCTGCCTGACCATCCAGGACGATCTTTACACTACTCTCAGGTACAAAATTATATCACATGTTCAGTTGAGCCACTAATAATGTCAAATAAACGAGCATGAATTCCGGAGAAATGAGATTTTAAGGTTGTATGTTAATTTGTCTGATATATCCCTTCTTGCAGGCAAAGGGTGCAGGATCTGTGCTGAGTTTCTTAACAGGATCACTAGCACTCTCTAGGCATGTTGTTGAGAGGACCAAATATTTCAGCATAACTGTCAGCTTCGGTAATTTTTTTCATTCAAGTCGATACATGTTGCAAGCATATTTTCAGTGTTTCATTTAAGGGATAATTGCAAAATCTACCCCTGCGTTATAGCCTAATTACAAAAAACTTCAGTTATCTTTTAAAATTACAAGTACCCCTCAAAGTGATGCAAACACCCATTGAGATTTGTATTTATCTAACAAACACCTCCTTGAAGGTGGAACTTGTAAAAGGAAACAAATGTTAATGGAGTTTAGATAGATTTTTTTTATAACTATGCTAAACCCCCGACTTTATTTAACTTTAGCTTTCCATGGAGATATTTACAAAAACGACCCCTGAGGTTTGGTCTAACTACAGAAAAACAAAATTATATTTCAAAGTTACAATACCCTCTTAAGGTATTACAAAAACCCACTTGAGGTTTGTACGCTCTTAACAAATACCCCTCTACTGAGAGTACGATTCATAAAACAGAAACCAAAATCAAGGGAGTATTTGTAATGTTGAAAGATATTTGGGAAGTTTTTGTAATTAGACTACACATCACGGGTATTTTTTAATTAAAGATTCGCATGTATAAAAGCAGTGGTTCAAAATTTGAGCTGATCACTATGTGAATTTCAATTGACAGGAAGTGTGAAGTCCCTCATCAGCTTGCCTTGCTTCATGTCTCATGCAAGCATACCTGCTGCCGTGCGAGAAGCCAGAGGTTTGACGGAAGATCTTGTCCGTATATCTGTAGGAATCGAGGATGTCAACGATTTGATCGCTGATTTAGACAACGCCCTAAGAACTGGGCGGTGTAGATTATTTCGGATTAATGGCGATAATGTGTCGTAAAGCAGAGATGTCGTTTGCTAGCCTAACTTATTCAGGTGAAAACCTTAAATTTGTCGATAGATGTGAAGACAACAAGCTTTGAAGGCTTGTATTTGCATTTGCTTAGTAATAAAATGAGTGCAGATGCAAGTAATTTGTACCTAAAGTAAGTCCATTGAATTTGATGTATTGTTTGAGCATCATTTAGTGTACACTATTTCAACTCGTTTACATTTTTATGGAATTTAAAAATTGTGTTTAAATTTGATTTGACTGTTATTCAGATCGTGATTCTTGAGTTTTGTTTTTTTAAGAAAAAAACTTAATTTTGAGTTCGAATTAAAGTTTAGATCCTACCGAAATTATAATATATGATTCACCCACAACCTATAGGAGTTGGCTAAAAGAAGTCTTAGGTTGCACTTGGACTAGGGATGACAATTTCGACCGGATCCATGGGTGCCTACCCCACCCAAAGACGGTTTGGGTCGCCCTTGTGACTGCGGCGGGCAGCGGGAGGCGTGGAGGTATTCTTGTATCAATTTCGCTCTGTAGGTATCCGTGCCTAGAATTTTTATTTTTAAAATATATTTTACATATATAATATATATTAAACATAATTTTATGTATTCTTATATATATAATTTCTAACATTTATAAATTGATAATAATAATTTTTGTAAATAATATTTATAAATATTTCATAAATATATTTTATTTTCATCTTTTTAATATTTAATTTAATTTAAAATACGGCGAGACGGGCCGCCTCGCCCAAGCAATCGGTCGCCCGCCTCGTTCTAGGTATGGGATGAGTTTGGGTCTTCACTAGGGATGGCAAAATGACCCGCCCCAATGGGGTACCCGTCCCTCCCGTTTGGGCCACCCGCCACGTGCTATTTTTTAAAAATATATTTAATGTATATTTTACATGAAATAATATAGTTTTATGTATTTAATATATTAACATATATAATGACAAATTTTATAAAAATATGTATGTATAATAAAAATTATAATATTAAAAAATATTTAAAATATAAAATATAAGATAAAAATATAAAAAAAAAAAATTAAAAATTTCAACACGAGGCGACTCGGGGTTTGGTTATTGAGATAACGCCCGCCCCGCCCCATTGGCATCCCTAGCCTTCATCAACCCGCCCCATTGGCATCCCTAATTTGAACAAAAGAATTTGAATTGGAGGAGTAGATTTTGGAAAATGATTTCAAATGACTCAATATAAGATACAACTAAAATCCACCACAAGCTCTTAAAATGTAGCTTAAAATATAAACTTAAGGATTTGAAATTCATTATAAAATGAGATCATCCGAACAATGAATTTGTTATTATGGATTTGATATCTTTTAACTTCAAAAAAATCAATACAAATGAAGCCTTATGGAATATGAATTGGAGGAAAAGAAATTGAAAAAGATTTCCAGGAGTTGCCATTTGAATTCTTGTGATTAACAATGGGGGCCTTGAGTGATGTTACATATAGAGTATAATTCACATATGCAAAAACACTAATCAGTGATCACCTTATTGAAGAAATAAAAGATTTATTGTTGAAAATGATACAAATGTTATATATAACATGAAAATGTTATATATATACAAATGATACAAGATGGCTTTGATTAAAAACCCCTTGCCTCAATCTGTCACCCCTATAGGCCAAAATCAGAGCGACGACGATTAAAAAAATCAATTTGCAAAATAGAAGAGTTTTCTTCCACCCACTTCATCCAAATTGCCAATTTTCTTGCTAATAATTACAATTAATATCTATAATCTATTAATACAATCCAGCATGAATACAAGAATCACTGCAACATTTGTAAAACAACCCTTATTTCAATAACAGAAAAAGGAAGAAAAAAATCGACACACACGAACAAGCTTTTGCTTGTTATAATAACTTTGATTCTACGACTAGAACGATCATTAAAATTTCGAATAATTATTACCTGAGAACACCAATCAACGATACCTTCAATTAGTTTGAAATCAAGAAGCTTCTCTAACTCTAGAAACCTATTTACAAAAAACCTATCTGACCAAGAAGCAGTTGACCCTGCAACAACATAATCACAAGACCAAAAATAAATTATACTGGTTCGAGAACATTTTCAGCTAACTACAAGATCAATAACACTTTATTAATTAAAGTGGTTACAATTATAGCAGTTAGACGACTAGCAAACCGAGAGGAGTACCATTTAAATAATACATTCAGTCGCTGCCAAAATCATCATAACTCAGGCCCTCCGATATAGTGTCCAACCTCTTAATGTCTGCTCACAAGTAAAACAAAAACTATCAGCAAGTTTACTACTTTTTCATCAGACAGTATCGAATGCCAAAAAGTACCTTCTTGTTCACCCCTGATATGAGGGTCGAGGAAGTTCGCTTCTGCTCCCAGGAATGGAGATCTAGAATAGCTCTCTAGTATATCTGAAGATATCAAGTAAAACATATACTAGTCATTATATGTACAATGAACTCTTTACCAACCGTAAAGATCTTTAAATTTCAGAATAAGGTTAATTTCAAAAGATACCCTTGAGGTTTAGCCTAATTACAAAAAGACCCAGATGCCCCGGTTTTTTTTTTCTTTCTATTTTACAAATTACACCACCCTCAGTAGGGGATATTTGTTAAGAAAACACAAATCTCAAGGCAGTGTTTGTAATTTTTAATACCATGAGGTATTTGTAAATTTGGAAAATAATTGGGCTTTTTTGTGATTAGATCAAACCTCAATGATAGTTTTTGTAATTATCCCTTCAGAACTTAATCTCCGACATGTTGCAGTGCACTTTCTTGTTGGGTTGGGTTGGGTTGGGAGGGAGGGGGGGAGAGAGAGAAGGCCAACCAGTACTATTAGAAAAATCAGCCGTCAAATCTGACAAACTGAAGTTACGAGGTATCTGTCCCAAAAATCCAAACGAGTTCATCTCTTGGTCCAACATAGACTCGTTCAACGCTTGCGAACTCGAGTCACCACCATTGAAAGGAGAAACCGATGCTTCTCCAACTGCAGTACGAGGTTCTAGAAGATTGTTGTCCGCACCGAACATAAAAGGGGAGTCACCTGCATAACCACCCTCCGATTTGATCATCACCCCATTCAGTCCTTGAATCATTCTCGTGTTGGAGTTCTGAGCTAATATCACATTTTCCGACACATCAATCCTTCCAGCATGACCGGCCATGTGGGCCCCAACTTGCATGCATGGTTGCAAGGACGATGACCCGTTAGAGTAAACATTAGGTATGTTATTAATAGCTCGGTGCACGTTTCGGTTTTTATAGATGGTCCAGCAGGTCGTGGAGCCTGGTAAGCTGAATTGTTGTGCACTGCCAAAATTTAACAACAGTGATCATGAATTATGAAAAAATTATGAACTCTCCAATGGAAGAACATCAAATAATAGCTAATGTTTCATCTAATATACACAAAACAGAAATGAATTTATGATCTGAATTCAAGAGTAGGAAAAGTGAGGACATGATTTTAGGTAATATGTGGTGATAAGGACGAAAAATAAATTTTTGTAAAGAACATTTTCAAGGTGCTCTTAAGAACCAGAGAATATTCCTGTTTCCAAACAAAGAAAATATTATCATGTCTTAGAGCTTTGGATGTAATAAAGCTTAAGAGAACTCAAATATCCTTGCATCAAAGTAAATAGTTTTTTCTGATTCACAGAATTCATGAATTCGCTCTGTGGAAATGAACCCCAAACACAGCAACCCCAATGAATCATTCAGCCATAAGTTCCAATAAGTGAAGAGTACATATATCTGACACAAGTACCTAATGTGAATTTTATGGGAGCATAAGATGTAAAAACAAGAAGAAGAGATCAATAACAATTATCCATCATTCGCAAAATTTATTGTCTCCAGAAAAACATAAAATTCAATAAAATACTTCTCTCGCTGAATTTCAAAACGGCTAGATGAATATCGTAATCCAACTCTTTGATGATGATTATGATGCATGGGTGACCAATAGGAGCACCAGCACCTTTTGAGTATTACTAGGTGTCCTCTCACACTCAGTGTCCTAGAGAGAAAATTGTAAACCAACAAAAAACTTCACTTTTTAGGAAGGTACCTATTATTGTCCCAAAAGAACCCTTTCACTTGAATGTTACCATATAGACATGATGTCTGCATTTGTATAATTATCCATGCATAATTATCAGTTTTTTGGTGATAATTTAGAGATTTTCGATAACTCGTTATTGTTGAAATTTTGTTGGTGACCACATTCTGTTTTATATGTTTTTGTGTGTGAATTTTGCGTGATTTCTATATTTTTGTATGAATGAGTGTGCGTATTTTTGTGTCTTTTCGCCCCATTTTATATTGTCATATGTTACGTATGGTATTTTTGGTTGTTTAGTAGGTTTTTGTAAAAAGAGAACTTAAAAACGGACAAAAACGGTCGAAACGGACATTATGGGCGTCGACGGTTGGGGATGCTGAAGTTGTCGCGCGCACCTGCCTTGTGGCGGCGCGCAACGTCAAGGTTGGCGAACGCGCGCGCCCGCGCGAAGCTGTCTTGGACGCGCGCACTAAGTTGGCGCGCGGTGACGGACGCAATCTTGCCAGCGCTGCTGCGCATGAAGGCGGGCGAGCAAGCCACGCGCGCAAAGGGCCAAGCACCCGCACAAGGCAAGCTGCGCGGCGCGCAGCAATACGCGCTGGGTCCATGCGCGCGCGCAACACTGCTGTGCGGACGCGCACTGGAGATGTTTCTAGAATTTTAAATCCGATTTTCCCTTTCCTTTTGGATTCTTCCACCTTGTATAGGCTTAGGCTTATAAATAGCCCTTGGGGGATCCATAATTTCGTACACTCTCATTCATAGCACTTCTATACTTTAGTTTTTGGTATTTTTCTCTTGTTTTCAACATTGGGATTGCTTGGATTCTTCCCCTTGAAGTTATTTTTGCTTCTTAATCAAAGAGTAAGATTTCTTCATCTCTTTTGTGTGATTTTAATTGTTGGGAGATTATTATTATTGCATGATCATGTTTATGATTGTTTTCTTTCCTTCAATTGAGATTATGATCCCATCCCCAAGCATGAACTAATTTCCTTGTTCTAGGATTAGGATGATTTGATTCAAATAAACAAGCATGAGTATTGATTAATTGATCTGCTTTCCTGGATAAATTGCTTTATTTGATAATTGATTGTCTGATCAACTTTTGATTGTTTTGGGGGAATAATTGAGATCGAGAGAAGATATTATTCCTGGACTAAATTTATTCAGGGGGTTAGGTATGAATCAGAAATGTATTATCTAACCTTAGGTTTAATGAAAATAGCAAATTATGTTGGGATAGCCCTAATCTGTGAATACGAAAGTTATCAGACCTAGGCCTAGTTTTTACATGTTTGTTATATTTTGTTAACCGCATGATCAATTAATTGGTATCCCTTTGCAAGTTTGATGAGATGAATCCATAATCCAGATTTTCTTCCAAATCTTTTTCTCCAAAGTTTAATCCGACTTAGTTTTAATTTGTCTTTTTAATTGTTTTCTTTTAGTTTAAATAAAACCAACAAACGATTAGAGTGTTTAGGATTTATTTTTCTGTCTATTGTGATTCATAATAATTATTTGCCGGCTAAGTCTTCCTTGAGAGACGACTTGTGGTCAACTTGCTACCCTACAATTGATCTCGTTCTCTTGCGAGGATTGCTAGATTTATTTTAGGTGTTTAGCGGTTGAACAATTACCAATTTATGTCTAAAAAATATTTTGTGTTTATTGCTCTCTAGCTACGTTCCCAGCCCTATCATGCCCAACTAACCACTCAAAACATTGAAAACAAAAGAAAACGGATGAAATAGAAACAGAAAATTAACGCCCACAACTTAAAAAGGTAACTTTTAATCTGCATGCTGCAAATGATTAAACTTGGATAACAACTTATCCAGAGGATATACAACACATACCTACATAAATGTATTGTGTGCCGATTTATGGTTCATTCACTAAGGACCGTAAATGCCTACAGAATGTACAGGTCTAAAAATACATGATACAAATAACTATAGCAACAGGCATGCGAGGCATTCTCTATATGCAACTAGGCATATCAAGAAGAAAACTTACTTGAATGAATCTGAGATCCATTAGACATGGAAGCAACTCCAGTCTGACATACTTGGCGCATTAGCTCAACTTGTCTCTCAAGCAAATGATTGAATCGTGTTATCTGGTCCTTCACTATCAGCCTCATATGATACGCCCTGAAAAATTCCTGATTTTCTGCTTCAAGTTTTTGCCACACTGGAAGGGGGCCCACATATTAATAAGTTTGAACATATAACACCAAGTAACAAGGACAGGCTAAAGAAATAAAACTGAATCCCCTAAGCCCATAAGTATGATATACTGCTATATGTTGGTTTGTTTAGCTTACAATAATCTTTTCCACTCTTTGAAAAAAAGTTAACTTCAGACAGGTTGACGTTAACCCAGACCAAGTTCAGTGAATGGTTATCTCTCTTGTATTAATCTTGAGATGAGATGCAAGATGAACTCCTAAGACTGAATATACCATAACAAAAAATGTATAGCACAAAGCTTACACTGAGATATATGGCATAAATGTCTGTCTTATATAGGTTAACCGTGATATAATGTGGCGCGTATTGGAAAAAAGAGGAATAAAAATAGCCTACATAGATGCCATAAAAGATATGTATGATGGTATAACAACATGTATCAGGACACCAACAGGAATATCTAGTGAATTCCCAAACACTATAGGTTTGCATCAGGGATCTGCTCTAAGCCCGTACCTTTTCATCCTAATAATTGATGAAATCACTAAACACTTACAAAAATCCATCCCTGAATGTATGTTATTTGCGGACGATATAGTTTTAATTGATGAAACAAGGGAAGGAGTAAATGCAAAATTGGAAGTTTGGAGAGAAGCACTAGAATCAAAAGGTTTTACTATAAGTAGGGCTAAAACAGAATACATGGAATGCCACTTTAGTAAAAACAACAGGAACAATGAGACGAAGGTTAAAATTGATGGACATGAAGTGAGTATAACAAAGAGTTTTAAATACTTAGGATCTATAATTGAAGAGAACGGAGAAATCAATAAAGATGTCACACATAGGATCCGGGCGGGTTGGAATAAATGGAGGAGTGCATCTTCTATCCTTTGTGACCGTAAAATACCATTAAAATTGAAAGGAAAATTTTATAAAACGGCCATAAGGCCCATGATGCTTTATGGAGCGAGAATGTTGGGCGACTAAATATGAACACGAACAAAAAATGAGGGTAGCGAGAGATGAGAATGCTAAGATGGATGTGCGGACACACTAGATTAGATAGAATAAGAAATGAACACATTAGAAACAAAGTGGGAGTAGCACGATAGGCGAGAAAATTAGAAAAACACGATTAAGATGGTTTGGACATGTTTATAGGAGACCTTTAGATGCACACGTGCGGCGTTTAGAAGGTAGAGAATCACTCACACAAATCAAAGAGGAAGAGGTAGACTAAAAAGACTTGGAAAGAAGCTATTAAACATGACATGTTATACAGAAATAAACGAAAATATGGCTTATGATAGTAAATGATGGCGCGATATGATCCAGTATAAGCCGACCCCACGTAGCGGGATTAGGGCTTAGTTTGTTGTTGTTGTATATAGGTTAAGATCTGTCAATGATGGCAAGTAATTGAGTTTGGCGCGTGCGATTAAACATTCACATATCTTCTTAGTGATAGATAGCACGGAATCCTCAATACGGATAATAAGGTAGTGACGAGAATAGAAATCTTTTTTGAAGAATCAGAAGTAATGACTTCAACTTAATTAATGATGCATTAACAGTAGGAATTATGACTTGAAAGGAATAGACAGACGAAGAAAAACAAATAATCAAGGAAATAGAAGTTACCAAGTTCAGTGAAACCAGGCTCAATTTTCGCCTGGTGTAACAAGGTACTCACAACTTCCCTCTCGCTCATGTAAAGCTGAAGACACCTTTCTATAAGGTTTTGAACCTGTGACCAGTGAAAAGACAATGTTAGCAAAAATGATAGCAAAGATTTACGAAAAGTCCCTTACCCTACAACTATCGAATACAAGAATGTTGCTCTAATGCTAAATTCAATCTAACTAGAAAAAAACATCCTTGCTACTATTCGCCAGAGTAGGTAAATGGTTCCAAAACCAAAATAGAATGGGTCTGTCCCCAGTCATAAAACACTTTCAACTTTCAAAGAAATGGTATCCGCAATATAAATTAAACTATAATAACTTTCATCCTGAGTAATAACTTAGTTGCTTCCAAATTTCTAGTCCCCAGTTTAATCATCATCTTGTTGAAACAAATATGGTGTATCCATCCACTGCCTCTGCACCTGATTTTTACGATTTGCACTCCAAATCATTCAATCACAAAAATAAGCTACTTCAAGAGCACTCGCATTGAACTGAGCACCAACATTTCAACATCCTCAACTTCTGATCGTCCAGATTCCATTTACATCACACTCAAAACTGCCCCTAGCACCTTTATATACTTAAGATTTCGGTCCAAACATTTTACTAGAGAGTCAAGAAAAAGCTTACAGCAATCATTTTTAGTTTTCCCCAGCCAATTAGTACTTCAAAATGATGCCCAGTGTTTAAAACAACGTTAGGCGACAAAAAGGCGATTAGGGGTCATTGTGCCTAGTCGCTAGGCTTAAAAAGTGCTGAGCGCAGTGAGGCGCCCGTCTTACATTTATTTAAAATAAAATTCAGTACTAATCAAGTATAATGGTCATGTTCCATGATGTACATGTTGATTTACAATATCAATCATGTAATGGGACATGATTAGAGCAACTATCTCAAATCATCGTATTTTCCATGCAAGTAGAAAACCTGTGATGATGATGGTTTTGGAATTTCATCTCATCTCTCCTTCGTATGAAGGTTGTGTCGAGAAAGGCATCCGGCGTAAAACTTTGTCACTTCGCTTTTTGTGTGAATTTTGTAGTGTTAACTAATTTTAGACAACTAATTGACACTATAAACTTGGACCACCGACCCCACATAGTGGGATAAGGTGCGATTGATGATGACGATGATGATGACTAATCAAGTATAACACAATACTAAGATAAAATCTTAATTAGATAATACTTTGCTCAAAGTCTCAAACAAGCATCATTTTGCAAATTAAAATATCTATAAACCACTAAAACTAACGGGAAAAGATACTATCCTAGATCTATTCACCATCTTCCACTTGAAAAAGAATCAATAACCACTTCTTTTATTTGTTTTTAGGGTTTTGACTTTCCTATTTTATTGTTTTTTTGGGGTTTCATTTAAGTAAGGGTGATTTGGTATTTTAAAACGTACCCTAAACCCTACAAATAATATGAATAATTAATTTGCCCAAAAAAGTGCCTCAAAGCGCGCCTTGGGTGCCTAGGCACGGCTTACAAAAATCGCCTTGCATGAGCAAATAGGACCGGTGATACCAAATCTATCAATGAAAAAGTTATAAGCTTAAGAGCAATGCTACAAGATTCATAAAGAGTGCAAGTTAGAGGATAAATAATTGAAACTTTAGCATCGATGGAAAACTAACTGTTGAACTATGTGAATACCTAATACAACTTGGCTCTGTAGGCAAACACGACCATGGTAATGATTGTTCTTATAGATCTAATGGGTTAATATGAAATGGAAGTTCAGCTTCACTTCAAGTTACAAGTCATAAGGCTCTATCCTATCTCTAATATTTCAACATTTCTAATCATTTACACGTTCAGGATTCAGTGAGGCAATAGAGAAGACAATACAAAATCAGTGATAGTTTTCACAAGGTATAATTCACTGGTACACCGTACAATAAAGACATTGATGTTATTGGTGGGTATCGTATCATGTCATTCCCTCCCAACATTTAACTGATAAGAGAGTAGTACCATGTGATTGTCTATCAGAATTTTTAGAAGACAAAAAGTAGATGGCTTCACCCAAAAGTATCTTAAACTTTCTCAGAAAGGATTCGATGATGTCCCATCAATTTACTATTGTAATTTCAATACCTGTTTATTTTCAACTTAACAATCAAGAAATTCTGCTGTATATCAATGTCTTCCAAATAAAAGATTCTTTATACTATAATTGCATAATAAGCCACATATACAAATTAGGCCAGAAAACTTACCAACTGTATATCCTGTAGTGAGACTTTTCTGACTTCCCCATTTGACATTTTGCTGGTTTCAGAATGAAAAAAAAATGTTTAGCAGGTCAATTTATTACTTCACAACAGCTAAGGCATACAATTCTCAGGTTTCTTGCTGCTTACCAATCCATATTATCAATCTATGATTCCTGAAATTGTTGTTCATCAATCGAAGATATAGCTGATTAACGCAAAAAATGATAATCAGAAAAATAAATCAGTTAGGGCAAGTACAAAGATTAACAGTAAGCTTTGCACACCATGCATAAACAGAATGAATGATGACAAGCACATGACTATTTCTATGAGCAATGTTAGACATTAAGGACTTGTGGATTTTTTTTTTTTTTTTTTTGTGGGCGGGAGGGTAGCACCAATCTCTATACTAAAACAGAAAATACTTGATTTTAGTGGAAGCAAGAGTACTTCTTTTAGGCATTTCAACTTATGTGTAGTGAACTTTAAGAGAAACTCCATATGGCATATCTTCATGGGACTTTTACCATTGCTCAAGGAAATTTAACATTACAATCAAATCTAAAATTCTCATAAGCCCAAAATGTTTTCTTCAAAGTGATGTTTCTAGCTCCCTGTACCTTCCATTAGGTCTTTAGTCCTTTTTCCATCACATAGATCCGTATCTATAACCCACTTATTAGTTACCTCCTGTCTTACCTACAAATTGAAATACACAAAAACAGAAAGGCCAAATACCGATTTTCCCCAAATTTTATACTGTCATTAAATTAAACTTCTTCCCATCAAGCAAATACAGTTAAACCAAGTTTGGTACAATCAAAGCTTTCAAACAGCTTATCTGAAACAGAAACAAACAATTTATACACATGTCCATTCATGTTATCCCAATACCATATAAATACAAATGACAGTAATAAATAAGCAACCCTACCCATAAAATTCCACCACGCATAAGCAATAACACCACGAAAATCAAATATTTAATCCAAGATCACAATAGCCCTTCCAAATTCAGCTATGATCATTCCCAAAAAAAAAAAAAAAAAAGGAAACCACAAACCCTGAAAAATTAATTAAACATCGTCACAGGGTAGGGTAAAAAAGGAAATCACAGCGAACAAAAAGATCATACCGCAACATAACAAATACTCCGCATGCAATTCACGCAATTCCGCATAACAGTCAAAGCAGAAACGTAAAATTCCAAAAAAAAAAAAAAAAAAATTACCTGAACCAATATTTATTTCCCCTGAAATTTGTCGGGTTTTCTCACAGAGCTTCGTTTCGGTGGCAATTTACAGATAATTTATAGAGAGAGTGATTTTGTAGAGATAGAAAGTGATGGACTGATGGGCTCCGCTACAAAATCTACAAGAAGATCGCATTTCCATGTATTCTGAAAATTCCCCAACAAAAACAATAATTCCAGGAAGACATTCGTTATTACCAAATCAAGGTACAACTTCTACTCCCGAACGTACAATACATTTATTGGTGAATTGTACTGACAAAATAAATTCGGTCGGCTATCAAGAAAAACGACAAATGCCAGACCGAATTAATTCCCTATTCTATTCTCCAATAAATGTACCACTATTTGTTGAAAAAGTACAACTTTTTGATGCAAGTTGGTTTCTTAAAATTCATTTGTTTATCTGAAAGTAAATTGGATATTTAAGCACTAATCCCACTTCTAAGTAATTTTTAAGATTAGATATAAGATCATCAAATTTTATAAATAAATTATAAATTTAGTTTAGCGTGCATGGATGAGATTTTAAAATTCTATAAAATGATAGTTTGATATAATAATATAGAAATTGCTTACTAGAAAAATATTATATTTGGAAAGTACAATAACCCCATATAACTTTTTTTTTTAGAACCAATCAATTTCATTTAGTAGAAAACTTACAACTGATAATCAATGTTTTAAACCCGGATCGGATATCGAACCGGATTAATAATTGAGTCGTTGGGTGAGTTCAAGTTCAATGGTCTAACCGTCCTTAAAAAACCGATTAATCCGTACATATGTATATATATATGTACACATGTACAAGAAGTACAATTTTAAATGTTAAAAAACTAATACATAGAAATACAAATAAAAGCTAAATTAAAAATTAAATATCCAAATATGTATGTAAATCTAATACACGGAAAAATTATATGCAAATTTAAACATATTTCCTTCAACTTTTGAAATAAAACAAAGAAAAATATATTTATTAAAAAAACAAAATAAAAAGGATTTTTTCCTTTTGAACCGGGTTAATTGGGTCACCGGTTTACGGGTTTTTTCACCGGGTTTTCTTAGGGTGACAACGGTTTTTTTAGCCACCGGTTTTACTACAAAATCGGATAGGACATGTGATCGATTCGATTAAACCGTCGAAAGCCGGTCCGATTTTAAAAACATTCTTTGTTAATAAATATCAAAATCGTAAAAGCCTACAAAATCATAAACATATACAACTCTAAAACATAGACACATTTTAAATCTATATAGATCTAAGCGTACGAGTAGAATCATAAAATCACATAAATATACGTTGGACAAATCACAATCCCGCATCTATCACTAATCTTCTAGTAATGGGTCATTTGAATCTTCCGCAACGATAAAATCATCGAACGAAAAATAACGTGTGGTATAAAACACCACTTATTAAGTAGAAAAAATTTTAGTTATTAAGGGACAAAAAACACCATGGAGGAGACTTGAAAACTTATGTAAAGAAAAAGAAACAAACAACTAATTGAAAAATAATGTTGTTTCCCCTTTCTCAAAAAAAAAAAAAAAAAAAATGTTGTTTCCCCCAATCTTCATATGGTGAGAAGATGAAAGAAGAGAAGGGAATAAGGCAAGACATATCATGATTTGTTGGGAGCCCATGACCAAATGAAAAAAAAAGGCCCGTATATATAAAATATATATAAAAATATTTTATATAAGTACATTTTGGATATAATTTAAAAAAATAAAAGAACTTACCTAAGACACACTAACACGCTCATATACAAATATCATAGATTCCAAATTTCTATTCTAGGGAACAAAAATAATAACTTTATATATATTGTTTATCGTAGATGTACAGTTCTTTAAAACTGCAACAATGGACACATTGATCACATTTTCATTTCTTCCTTGTGGTGTTCGTATGGATTCGATCGAGATTTCAGGTCTACCAATATCTTTTTCATGCATCGCACGATTGATAATTAAAATTAAGAGTTCTTTGATTTGATTTAGGAAAAAAATGATGTCTTACATGTTTATGTATCAATAATAAAACGGATTCACCGATATCGCAATTGGAGAATAGCATCTATGATAAATAGCTATTGAAGTTTGAGAGGAGACAGAATGGGGAAAAAATTGGAGGAGTCACAAATGCATGACTTATAGATGGATGGAGAAAGAAAATTTTAGTATTTCATTGGGAAGATAATCTGTGACAAAAGTAACGTTTATTTATATTTTGGTTATAAAAGCTAGATTAATTATTTTCAGTACAATTTTGAAAAGCGAACAATTATTTGATATATTTTTTTGGGTCCATATCAAAACAATTTAATAAAATATGTATATATATATATATATATAAAGACTTAAGTAACATCGGCCCCCTCAAAATTGAGACTTTAGATCGTTGCGATCGGTGACTAACCTCAAGGTCAACATTGGAATAAGACGACTATAATTTGCTAGAGAGTTTTTAGCTTGTTTGATATGTATGAGTTATAATCCCATATTTGAATGTACAAACACTAAATATTTTTACTTTTATATTTGTTATGAGTTGATAGGTCTTCTAAATGTAAGCAGTTAAAAAGCAACAAATATTTGACAAAAAAATTAAGTAATTTGACTCATGATCAGGGACAGATCCGAAATAATTCACAAGGGGAGCACAAATTAAATACGACAATAAATTACATCAAAAATTATTAATGGTGGCACACTTTATTATTTTTTAACCTAATTAATATATAGCTTTCAAAAATTTGTATAACACTATAATGTTATATAATAATGTTAACATTTCTTTAATAATGTTATAAAATATTTTTAATTTATAATTTTATAGTGTTTTAGAAATTATAATTTAGGGCACACTATTAATTAATTATAAATCATTTATAAATTATAATGTTATTAGTGTTATAATTTTGGACACACTATTAACTTAATGTTATATAATTTATAATGTTATATGACATTCTTTTAAAAAATATTAATATATTATATAACTTTGTATTTTATTTGGTAGTGTTATTGTTATATATATAAATAATGTTACATTATTTCAGAAAAATTAATGTTACATAAATAACAAAAGTTAAAAAAAAAATCTATGAAGGCACGTGTCTCATAATAGGACTTTTAGATTCGTCTATGCTCATGACCTACTAAGTACTTGACAATCTATGACACGTGAAAGGTACTACAATCAATTGATTGTGACACAATGACAAATAATAAGATCTTAAATTCACAAAAACTCTTATCAGACCGTCTAATGGGTCTGACCTGTTAGACGGATCTGACCCGTGGACCCGGTGGCATTTCCGTAATATTAGTAGTGGTATTTTAGTAGTTTTTAGGGACTACCGGTATTAACAGTCCTTCTGAAAAGTATTAGTCGTCATTCTAAAAAGTATTAACAGTTCTTCTGAAATGTATTAGTAGTTCCCTGAATAGTATTTTAGTATTTCTCCTAAATATACTCCTGAAATGTATTAGCGAGTCCAAAAAAAAGTATTAGTAGTTCCCTGGAGAGTATTTTAGTAGTTTCCCTTAATATAATTAATTTTTTCTCCCAAAATGTATTAACAGTCCTTCTGAAAAGTATTAGCCGTCCTTCTAAAAAGTATTAGCAGTTTTTCTATATATTAGTAGTTCCCTAAAGAGTTTTTTTAGTATTTCTCATGAATATACTCCCGAAATGTATCATTTAGTGCTTTCTTCTATTTTCTATCCGTGTCTTTCATTAGGAACATTCTCAATTCCCAAAAAGGCACAACCAGTGGCGGACGCAGGATTCCGGCTTTGGGGGGCGAAAAACGGACCGAATTCATATATTTACACTATGACAAAATAATTTTTGGGGCAATTGTAAAACACAACTATTTGAAGTTTTTATCAAAGTTTTTTTTTGGGGGGGGCAATTGTAAAAAATTCCTTTATTTTAGCTAAAAAAATAATTTAGAAAACTTTCGGGGGAAAAAATAATTTTGGAAAATTTTGGGAAGCGTGATTTCCATTGTCCCCCATGTGTCCGCCTCGGGCACAACTTGATTTTCAATACACCATGGAATCAATTTGAAACTAACGGTGGGTACGCCGACACAAGTAACCTTCTTGCCATGAATATGTCGGCAAGAATCGAGTGGGTTTCGATCCCGGCATGGCGGGGTGGCGGCGGATGGCGCGGGACGTCGATTGATTTTCAAAAAAGGCTCTATGTATCACCGAGTTCAAACATTCGAGATGAACCTGCTACTATCTTGATGCTTTTGTTAGCTTGAAGCATTTGAATTGACATGGAGTAAACTTCCACATGCTTTTTGTTGATTACAATGTATTGGTTACAATGGGAAAGCCTTCACAATGGCTCAATTACAAACTGGAAATGAACTATTCTATTACAAACAGAAACAGGAACTGAACTGTAAGCCGAGTCGAGATACTATCTCTATCCGCAAGACAATTACGTCCCGGCTAGTGCTCACGGTTTGACGTATTGCCTCCAAAGATAAAATGGCTTCGTCTTCTGTGTAGTAGCACCACTAACACAGAAGCACCTTTGAACGAAAAAGTGTTGAAGATAGTTCTTTGGATTTTTTTGTGCAGAATGCAGAAATATGGCTTTGTGTATGAATATTTGTTGTGAACCAACTGCAATGCACTCAAATGAATTTATAGACAAACACACCTGCAGGAGATAACAAAAAGTAGTGGGCATTAATCCAATTGTAACATCCCAGATGTTACACCCCACTACTCTATAATGCAGGACAAGTAGTGGGCTCTTTTCGATGATGACCACTTCGTTGGAGTTACTAACTCACGATCACACTAACGGACACCTACAATATCCGATTCATTGGGCTCCAACAGTCCAACAATCACTCGAATCTGGGCCAAGCCCATTTAAGGCCGCCACGACCCAAGCCCATGCCCATGCACATGCCCATGCCCAGTCCCGGGCGAGGCGAGTCGGGCGGGCATGCTGCGCGCATGTGGCCCACTTGTGATCATCCACTTGTGTTATAGTTTATACAACAAATAACACCTTCTAGTAAATAAACTAGGATAAACTATGATTTGTATTCCATGTGGGATAAGGCATAAGCCTTTCATCTCCTTTAAATAATCTTTACATAATGCCCATTTATGTGGCTACCTTCGTGTATTAATTCCTCACTCACCGAAATTCGGTTTTGAGAAATAAAAATACTACGAACATCTACTCGAACGTAGATTAATAATATATAATTTAATTCCTCCGAATTAAATATTTAGTCACCGAAAAATTGCTCAAAATCGGTCGACACCCTCTTTATCAAAAACCAAAATTTCCAATAATCCCCCACATGAGTGGAAATTAATGTATGCATGAATGCGGGACATGCAAACCGATCCTCAAGAGACAATATTGCATTCGGAAAGGTAGCTTATGGCTTTGAACCTTCTCGTAGTCAATACCATCGGGTACATGGCGGCTTAGTGGACGCAATACCTTGAACTATTCCTCCACGGTGTATACCGAGTCAACAAGATATTAACACAATAAGGTCTCAACACCTTTGTTCTCACGTTTTGTGTCCGTTTGCCATGAACACCACTTTGGATTCATAAGTGTTACTTTGAAGCGGCCCGCACTTCTCACTTATATAGGTGATCTCTATCCGAGTATCTGCCATACTCAACCTCAACGAGGTGTAGGAATCATTAAATGTCAAATGACTTAGCCTCACCACAACTTAGCGAGGTGTTTCAACACTTGGTTTTGCTTTCTAGGGATGGGTTATAACATTGTCTCCAAGTGTTACAACATAACCTTCATAGTTTAGTTTTCCCATTGAACTAAGTTCTTGGGATCTCCATCATCATGGTTGGGTTACCACTATGATAGTTATTTTTACTTTGTGGACTTCAAGCCCATTCCCTCTAGCAATTTACCCAATTGATCTCGATTGATCCTTTTGTCCAAGGATACGCCAAATTGTCTTTTGACTTTACGTAGTCAACTGACATCACACCATTTGAGATCAATTGTCTAACGGTATTGTGTCTCCGACGAATATGTCTAGACTTACCGTTATACATATTGCTCGTGCCCTTCCTATAGCCGCTTGGCTATCACGGTGAATCATCACGGAAGGCACGAGGCTTCCTCCAACATGGAATATCTTCCGAGAAAGTTTCGAAGCCACTCTGCTTCTTCACCAGCTTTATCCAAAGCTATAAACTCAGATTCCATGGTGGACCGAGCTATACATGTTTGCTTCGTGGACTTCCACGATACCGCACCACCTCCAATGGTGAATATGTATCCACTAGTTGAATAAGAATCTTTCGAATCTGAAATCCAACTAGCATCACTATATCCTTCAAGTACAAGTTTGGATATCTTGAGTAGTATAGCTCATAATCCAAGGTATACTTCAAGTATTTTAACACCCTGGTTAACACTTTCCCATGCTCATGGCTTGGATTGCTCGTGAACCTACTCAACATATTTGGGGGTAGGCCAAGTCCGGACGTGTACAATTTGTGATGTACATCGATTTCGCCTATTATACGTGAGTATTCCATCCGAGCCAGTTCGGTTGTTTTATTAGCAACCGATTTATACTTAAATCAATAGGCGTCTTTGACGGTGGAATCGTCAAAAGCATTGAATTTCTTGAGCACTTTCTCCATATAGTGGGATTGTGACAAGATAATTCCATTAGGAGTTCTCATTTGATTTTTATCCCAAGGATTACATCGGCGGTCCCCATATCCTTCATGTCAATGTTCCTCTTTAACATTATTTTAGTCTCCATGATAGTATCATGACTACTACCCATGATTAACAAATCGTCTACGTATAGACAAACTATGACAAATGCTTCATTTGTCCCTTTGATATATACGCATTTATCACACTCATTGATTTTAAATCCATTTGACAACATCGTATTGTCAAACTTAAGATGCCATTATTTTGGAGCTTGTTTGATCCGTCATACAAGGATCTTATTAACTTGCACACCTTCTTTTCTTGATCGGGTGCAACAAACCCTTCAGGTTGTTCCATGTATATTTCAAACATCTATCTCTCCATTCGAAATGTCGTCTTGACGTCCATCTAATGAATCTAGATTGTGCAAAGCAACAATCGCAAGAAGCACCGAATAGACGCAATCCTCATTCTTGGAGAATAGGTGTCAAAGAAGTTATATCCTTCTTTTTGTTTAAAGCCTTTGGCTACAAGTCGTGCTTTATACTTATCAATAGTTCCATCTCGCTTTATACTTCTTCTTTAGGATCCATTTACATCCTAAAGGTTTATGACCTTGACATGGAGATTGATAAGTGTCATTTTGTACATATTTTGTGTTATTAATTCAATAGTTTTTGAATTGTTTTTGTTAGAAAAATCATAGTTTCTCAAGTATTTACGTAGCATTTCATCGTGTGATGTGTTTAACATTATAGGTGGAGCAATTTGGAGCAATGTGAAGCCAATATTAATTGAAAAAGGCAAGAAAATCACTCAACATGACTTGGGGTGTCAAGTAACATGGCCATGTTCAAAAAAAAAGGAAATAAATTGGATAAAAATTGGAAAAAGGGTCCAAAACGGCCAAACCGTATCACCGAACACGGCCATGTTGAAGGGATCAAAAGAGGAGGAAAAACCGCACAAAATAGGCCCGAACACGGCCTGGCCGTGTCGTCCAACACGGCCGTGTCGGCGTTTCTTGACAATTTTAGTGCAAAGACGGCCGTCTTTTGCCGCCTCAACACTGGCGTGTCAGGGACCTCTTTTTGCAACTTTTCTTTGCGGAATTTGGGGAAAACTCACCAACCAACCCATTTTGGCCACTTTTGTACACTTTTAACACCCTATTTTCTTTGAAACATGTCTCCATGTCCCTCCATCATCACTTGAATACAAGAATTCACCAACCAACAAGGAAAATGGGGTGATTGTTTAATAAAAGAGAGTACTATCAATGTATTGGTTGCCTATAAAAGCCAAAGGTTGAAATTGGGAGATTCATTCATTAGATACTCGGGAAATATTCATTGTATTCACTTCATTAAGTAGAATTGGGATCAAGAGGTCTTGGAGAAGAAAGCTTGGGGCAATATTGGAGAAGAAGGCTTGGAACAACATCATCAATCAAGGAAGAAGTCCATTAAGATTTTGAGAAAGATAAGTACACCATGTCTACAATACTTAAATCTTCTTGTGTAATTTACTCTTTTGTCAAGATCATGAGTAGCTAAAATCTTAGTGTTTGAGTATAATGAACTCTAGAATGGATTTGTGATTGAGGTTTGTATGTTTTTAATAAAATTATCATGTCTTGTGTGATTCACTTATATCATGCTTATCTCAATTGAGTTAATATTTCCGGTATATTAATTTGATATCTTTTCTTCATCGGTAATCGAAAGATTTATGGTGAAAAAGAAATTGTATAAGTGAAAAGAGTTGCATGCAATCCTAGATATAGGGCGACATAAATCTTACGGATTAGGGTCAAACCTAATATGGGAATTCATAAATCGTTATAATGCAATCTTGGGGTTTTAACTAGAAAGAGATTTCGATTAATCAACTTGAGATTAGGAGTTTTTCGCCTTGAGAAAGGGATTAACTTAAATCGGGAATTTCTACGATCCACATAACATGAGATTTTATTAAAAGAGGTTGGTTTTTGTAAGGGCTTATGGTTGAATTTTTAACTTGTCAAATCACAAAAACATTCTAGAGGATTTACATTGAAACACACTTCTATCTCTTGATTTCTTATTCTACAAATTTTACTTCATTTTTACACTTTGATAATTTAGATTCTTTATTTTTTTATCAAACAAAAAACTCGAAAATTGTTAGATTAAATAACAAAAAGACGGTAATTATCAAGATACTTACAATCCTCGTGGGAATGACACTCGGTACTCAATAATCTATACTATAAAACGATAGGTGCACTTGCCTACGGTTTTAAAGGTAGCTTTTGAGCCATCGAGATCAACCAACTCCCAGTATGGTTACGCATAATGGACTCAATTTCACTATTGATAGCTTCTGCCGAGCGAAGCATCCGGATCGCTTAGAGCCTCTTTAATCGAGTTTGGCTCACTATCTAACATAAATGTTATGTAATCGGCCCAAAAGACTTAGCCGTCTTAGACCTCTTCTTGCGCTCCGGTTCTTCACTAATTGGTGTTGAACCATTTGCGGTTTCGTGAGTTCTTTTATTAGTACTCACTTCTAACTTTTTCTACAAGGGTAGACATCCTCAAAGAATATAGCATTCCTTGATTCGATTATGGTACCTTGATCATTTCGGATTTTCGACTTATGTATCATAAACCTATATGCACTACTTTGGTATGCATATCCCACAAAGACACATTCAATTTGTCTTTGGTCCAATTTTAACTTGTTTTGGTTCAGGTATTGCTACCTTAGCCAAACACCCCCACACTTTAAGGTATTTATAAAGAGAACTTACGATTTTTCCACAATTCGTAAGGTGTCTTATCTTTCCTTTTAAGTGGTATTTTATTCAATATGTGGTTGGTTGTTAAAAACGACTTCCCCCACATATTTTGGGGTAATCGGAACTTATCAACATGCCATTCATCATCTCTTTTAGAGTTCGGTTTTGCGTCAAGAACACTGCGTTAGAAGCGTAGTGAATATGGTGTTGTTGTTTGATGAATTATGCCCGATTGGGTACATAGTTCTTCAAATGGGGCAACATATTCGCCACCTCTATCACTTTAATCCATTTTGCCAAGTTGATTTTCAACTTCATTTTTATAATTCTTAAAAGCCTCTAATGCTTCATATTTGCTTCTTAACAAGTATAAGTAGCAAAACCTTGTGCAATCATCAATAAATGTGATGAAATATTTTTTACCGCCTTTAGTTTGCACAAATTTTAGATCACACACATCAGTGTGTATCAACTCTAAAGGTGAAGTTCTCCTTTCAACCGAATAAACGGTAATTTAGCCATTTTAGCTTCAACACAAACTTCACATTTTCTTTGTGAGTTTACTTGAGTAAATTAATTAATTCGAAATTTACCAATCTTTTTATAGCATTGATTTACATGTCCTAATCTAATATGCCATAAATTAGAGCACTCAACAATATAACGAGAAGAAGATTCATTTTTATTCATATTCCAAAACGGCGACAACAACCATTACATTCATTTTGAGCGGTCCTTTGTCTAGATAACCCTACCAAGGAACTGTCCCAAATTTGCTAAGTACAAACTTTTCGGACTCAAAAACTAGTCTAAACCCATGGTTGACCAAAGAACGAACCGAAACCAGATTTTTGCGGATGCAGGACATGCAACACATCCTTGACTTCAACTCCTTTCCCGAAGTAAGCTTTAGCACCACCGTTCCAACGCCCAAACAACATCGAAGAGGCGTGATTCCCTATGAAGTTTCCTTCCGGTCGATGGGATGTAAGAAGAGAATGCATCCTTATCGAAGCAGGACATGGCAAGTGGCACGGTATCCACAAACCATTCTTTCGGGTTATCCACTAAATTGGCTTCAAACACCACCGCCGACATGTCAACGTCTGTCGGCTCCCTTTCTTCAACCACATTGGCATTGGACTGCGGTTTGGTTTTCTTTTCTTTGGTTTGACGAGTCTTTTGCCATATGGTTCGGTTTGCCCGAGTTGTAGCAAGCTCCTGGAATTTTCAGTGCCGGTTTCTTGCATTTATCGTTAGGCCTTTTCTTCGAGTTACTTGACGAGCCGTGCTCCATCAAGTTGGCTTTTGACTCCATAGGGACAAGTTTGGACTTAGAGTCAATCCTCCTATTGTCTTCCTCATTCCGAGTTTGACAATCGGATCCTCTAGTCCCATCTTCTTTCGCTTATGTTTGAGATAATTATTGAAATCCCTCCAACTTGGGGGTAATTTCTCAATCAAGGCGCCACTTGGAATGCTTCCGTGCAAAGCCATTCCTCGGCAGAGATTTCATGTAGGATCAAGCTGGAACTTGAACTTGTTCCATCACGGTTTTAGAATCAACCATCACAAAATCCAAGAACTTACCGACAATAAATTTCTTTGTGTCGGCATCCTCGATTTTGTCTTCTTCTCCAAAGATTCCCATAATTATTTGGAGGATTCACAAGACAATACACACTGTAAAGTGCATCACTAAGTTCGTTTAGGACATAGTTACGACACATGAAATCACCCTGGCCCCATGCATCAAACGCAACGCGTTTTTTTCAAAGATTCGTAATTTTGATGATTTTATTTTTACACCCCACTACTTGTTTGATACATGTTTTTATCTTAATTTTGATGATTTTATTTTTACACCAAAACAATATTTTTAATTGTTGTCCAAATACTCCTAAACGATTTCAAATGGTTTCAATATTTTCCGGAGTATTTCTTCAAGTTTTATTTTAGATAAAATTGGACAACACTTTTAATGATTTTATGTTTACAAGTTTTTACTTCAAAACAAGGTTCCTAAATGTTGTCTAAATACTCCGATTGGTTTGAAATGTTTTACTAAATTTTCGGAGTATTTCTTGAGTTCTATAGGGCAACCCGATTACGAAGATGGATTTTGAAAATGAGACGGACTTAAAATTGGTCAGGTCGACCCGGGCGTCGGCCGGTGGCGTCGGCCGTCGCACACGATAAGCGTGAATTTTGCATGTGTTTTGATGCGTATTTCGAGCTATAATGATAAGTAAACATGCATATACTCGCGTTAAACGTTACATATTCACTCCTTGTGGAAAAGATATTACACTTTGCTTATTTTGTAGGAATTTCATGATATTTGAAGCTAATTGAATAAGAATATGAGGAAAGCAAAGTAGAAACGCGGAGAATGAGTGGATATACGAAACGTGAAGCCTAAGAAGCGAAAGTTGAGCGTTCACGGAAGACAGGGGGCACACGGGTTAGGCGTGCCTCGAGACACCACCCGTGCACCACCTGTATAAGGTTGATTGAAGGCTGTATGGCACACGGGTAGCCCATGCATGGGCGCACCACCCGTGCGCCTACGAGAGTCGAGAATATCTCTCAGGAGTGGCGCACGGGTAGGCCGTGCTCGACGCACCACCCGTGCGCCCTACGGAGAGTTAGAGTATCTCAGGAGTGGCGCACGGGTAAGCCGTGCTCCGACGCACCACCGTGCGCCCTACGGAGAGTTGGGGTATTCGGCGGGGTGGCGCACGGGTAACCGTGCGTGGGCGCACCACCGTGCGTGCCTTTGGAATCCCATAATCTGCAAACATTAAGCCCCTAAACATGATGGGAGGTATAAAAAGGCTTTTGGGGCGCACACAAGGACATTCGGCATTTTGGGATCTACAACACAAGACAAGAGTCAACTCTTGGAAGGAGACATCAAGGAGATAATCGGGTTGCATCGGAGCTTGAAGAACGGAGATATATCGAGATATTGTCGACGTTCTAAGTTTTCTTACTTCTCTTTTAGTTTTATCTTTTAGTTTCATTTGTAATGACTTTGAACACTTTGTGTGTAAGTTGTTTAATCATGTGTAGCTAAACTCTTGTGATTCCGGGTTTTGGAAGTAGATTAATGAACTCTTGTTGAATGTTTTAATCTTGGTTGAAGTTATTATCTTGAAGCCTATTTGAGTACTTTGAGCTTATTCTTGTTTTATCACTTGGCCAATGATTTAACATGTTTGATATATTGATTCATAATTCGAGAGATGAGTTTCAATATTAGATCTTAAGTACTTGACACGAATATTTGCATGAATCGAGAGGTTTGTGAATATTGTGAGGACATTTGATCTATTGTGCATTTGGGAGTTGTGTATCTTATGTTGAGTAGAGATACTAGCATAGATATTTCAATCTACATTTTATATGCATATCGAGAGGGAGGATAAAATAGCTTTGTGATCGTCTTATAGGAATATTGATAATCACTAAAACACAAGAATACAATAACACAAATAAAAGAAGTATCAAGATGATGAAATGGATTTCGAGTTAAGGTTTTGATTAATAATCCTCTTTGATTAAATCGGACAACAAGAGGATTATTAATCGAAACCTTAACTCGAAATCCATTTCATCATCTTGATACTTCTTTTATTTGTGTTATTGTATTCTTGTGTTTTAGTGATTATCAATATTCCTATAAAGCGATCACAAAGCTATTTTATCCTCCCTCTCGAGATGCATATAAAATGTAGATTGAAATATCTATGCTAAGCATCTCTACTCAACATAAGATACACAACTCCCAAATGCACAATAGATCAAATGTCCTCACAATATTCACAAACCTCTCGATTCATGCAAATATTCGTGTCAAGTACTTAAGATCTAATATTGAAACTCATCTCTCGAATTATGAATCAATATATCAAACATGTTAAATCATGGCAAGTGATAAAACAAGAATAAGCTCAAAGTACTCAAATAGGCTTCAAGATAATAACTTCAACCAAGATTAAAACATTCAATAAGAGTTCATTAATCTACTTCCAAAACCCTAAATCACAAGTGGTTTAGCTACACATGATTAAACAACTTACACACAAAGTGTTCAAAGTCATTACAAATGAAACTAAAAGATAGAAACTAAAAGAAGCAAGAAAACTTAGGAACGTCGACAATCTCTCGATATATCTCCGTTCTTCAAGCTCCGATGCAACCCGATTATCTCCTTGATGTCTCCTTCCAAGAGTTGACTCTTGTCTTGTGTTGTAGATCCCAAAAATGCCGAATGTCCTTGTGTGCGCCCCAAAAGCCTTTTTATACCTCCCATCATGTTTAGGGCTTAATCTTGTCATTATGGGATTCGGCAGACGCACGCGGGTGGTGCGCCACGCACGGTTACCCGTGCGCCACCCCCGATGGAATACCCCAACTCTCGTAGGCGCACGGTGGTGCGTCGGAAGCAGGCGGCTTTTACCCGTGCGCCACTCCGGTGAGATACTCTAACTCTCTCAGTAGGCGCACGGTGGTGCTTTGAGCACGGCCTACCCGTGCGCCACTCCGGTGAGACGATACTCCGACTCATGTAGTAGGCGCACGGTGGTGCGCCCATGCATGGGCTACCCGTGCACCATCTTGCGGCCTTCAATCAACCTTATACTGGGGTTCACGGGTGGTGTCTTGAGGCACGCCTAACCCGTGTGCCCCCTGTCTCTTCCGTGAACGCTCAACTTTCGCTCTTTTAGGCTTCACGTTCGTATATCCACTCAATTCTCGGCGTTTACTTTGCTTTCCTCATATTCTTATTCAATTAACTTCAAATATCATGAAATTCCTACAAAATAAGCAAAGTGTAATATCTTTTCCACAAGGAGTGAATATGTAACGTTTAACGCGAGTATATGCATGTTTACTTATCATTATAGCTCGAAATACGCATCAAAACACATGCAAAATTCACGCTTATCAAAATCCCCCAAACTTAAACTGTTGACCGTCCCGATCAACAATATTTAGAACACGATAAGCATAACAGGGAGATAAAGATAACAGCGCACACTAAGAGTCTACAAGAAAATCCAAATTGTTCGTCATGAATGTTGAGTACAACTCAATCAAGCCTCAAATATCTAATCAAAGAACACGCCTCAAATAAAACAAAGTGAAATGCTCTGAATCCAACTCTCAAAGTTAAGTGTATACTCTCATCTCACGAGGTTATAGGACGTGTTTACGCTCAAATCAATTCGATGTCGCAAAATTACCATAGACTTGCAATTTGTCTCATATCTCCGCCACGAGAGTGTATGCAATTTGTGAATCATAAAGGACTTTCTCATTTGGTTGTAATGAAAGCTCTTTGGTTTAGGTAGGAGATTTTTGGATAAAGTGACTCAAACTCGAGTGTATAGACCGATGAGCATATCAATCATTTTCATTACAATCCCATATGCTCCTCCAATCATCCCTCATTTTTATCAACTTCATTTATCTCCATTTCGTCTTTTCTTTTGAGAATCACCTCCATTCACAATCCTTCGCCCCCAAGTTTATCCACTTTTCAATCTTTTTCATTTGTGCATTTTCAACATCTTTCCTTCCTCTTTTTATTCCATTTAACCAAGTATGCCCAATTATCCTATTTTCCAATTCTCACCCATTCAACCTCGTTCATTCCCTTTTACTCAACGTTATACATTCGAGTTTAAGGTGATGGAAATATAGTAAGATCAAGGGTTAAATTTTTGTGGTTATCAAAGAAATAGGCTATAGGCTCAACTTGGCTAACTAGGAGTTTTCACATTTTTAGGTAGGCAAAAGGCATGAAAAGGTAACAAAGATGGCATTTAATCACATTCACAATTCACATACACATGTGGCCTTCGAGAGATACCCAAGCAAGTTCTAGAATTTTAATCAACATGAATGATACACTCAAATTACAACAAGATCGCACAAGATATAAGCGATAAAGGCTCAAAGCTCACGAGGGCTTGTCAAAATGTAATTCAAAGCATCACCAAGTTTTTCATATCAACATGCTCAAAGCTATCTATTCGAGGCTCAATCAATCCATAAACAGCATCTAATCCCAACAATATGAATTTTCCATCAACACACAAACAACAAGTTGCACCATGCTCGGTCAACACACTCTCTAACCACTACTAAAGCAATAGACGTGCTAAAGCTATAAACGTGCTCTAATGTAAATGCAACCTAAAATGCTCTAATGCAACTATATGAAAACAAACAAATGCATGAAAATGTTTTTTTTTTTTTTTTATGTATCCACACTTTTCATTTATTAAAATGCTATCTCTCCCCCCAAACTTGAATGAAATTATAGTGTCCTAAGGGGAAAAATAGAATTTCAATAACAAAAAGTGGGGATATACCTGAATCACTGCGGCGGCGGTGGTGGGAAGTGGCCTTGAGAAATATGCCACATTTGTAGCTGTTGGAGCACTTGCCACGTCTCCTCGGAACGCCGCTCCGATCGCTCGCTGAACGCGAGAAAATCAGCCCTATGTTGCCTCAAATCCTCTCCTTGCCGCCTCAACTCTTCTTCTTGCCGCCTCAAGTTCTCCCCAAACGCATAAAACATGTCTTGAAAATCGGCATCGCAATGGGGTTCTCCATGTGAGAAGGGACCAGGGGCGATCCTCGCTTTGAGAATATCGGGGTAATCGCCTCCGTGTGAGGACTCGGGTATATCATACCCAATTTGGGGGTGATGAGGTTCCATCCCCATGTCTCGGCCATGAAACGCATCCTCCTCCGCCACCATATCCTCCTCATCCAAGAAACCCGACTGCGACGCTTTCGTGCCTCTATAGCCTCGGTAATTCGGTTGTGGGCGTCGGAGTTCATGAGAGAAGTTGGTGGTGTCCGTCAATGTCTCGATTGTGGTGTATGGTGGGTTAGGCAACGGAAATGAAGCACCTTTCTTTTGTAGAAGCACCAATCTGTTGTCTTCATTCGCTATGAACTTCATATGGTGCAACGATGCCAAATTAACCGAGTCTTTGCCCGGGATAGGCTCCAAGCCTCGAAATCAACATTGAAATGCCGGTCAATAGGGGTAATGAGGCCCCCTATAGAAATCGTACCCTTCTTCCCGCCTAGCTAGCTCATTCGATTTGTTCGGCAAAATTGACAACGGTGTTGTAGGAGGTGTTTGTAACCATACACCAAAGGAGATAAAGTTCCTTAGTCGTCATACCTCCAATGTTTTCTCGGCGAACACGGAGGATGCGGTCATGCGTTGAATATACCGTAAAACGGATTCCGGATCCACGAGGCTTTGGCGGTTCGCGCGGCATACAACATCGGCCCCGTTTGTGGTGTTTCCACAAGCATTCTCGAAGTTGTATTGATCATAATGAGGCATCGGCGAGTACGAGCGTTTGTTAGGACCTCGAAAATGGTGTTCAATTGGGTCATGACAGGTTGTCTACGGACATTCCCCAATTGAAACTTTATCATATACGGTTCAAAGGTCCCGCCTTGTTTGAGTACTTCCACGGTACTCAAGAACTCCAATGTATGCTTTTTAAATGTCACCACCTTCGGCTCATGAAGTTCGTCCATCCTACCTTGGCGAAAAAGACGCCACACGTCTCATGTATCCCCAAAGTTTGGGTACAATCATCGTCGGCGATCGAGATGGAGCTATTTGGCGACCGATCAAGCGATTCCATCGCTCAAGATCATCGGCATTTGTCAAGTTGACCCCATATGCTTCAGGATGTTTTGGTCGACCTCGGCGGTGCCACTTCACGTTGTGCCGTCCCGCGTGCACGTCTCCTTCCACCCTGGGGTTTTTTTCGCTCGGCCATGAAGAGTTTATACCTGAAATATATTTCATTAGCATCCCAATATCATCAATGGCAACACAAAATAGGGGATTAAAGCTAACATATTGGGTGATACAAATTCACTTGCCCACGTTACCTTTGATCGATCAACTACCCCAAGCAAACAAAAATTATGGCCATTCTAGACAATTATTAGCTTAAACAATCATTGGCCATGCCCTACTCACCAACAATTCATCCTAAATCTCCTCAATTACACAAGCCCACAAGGTGTTTGATAATTTGTCTCAAAGAATAATTCACATAATTCATAGCAAAAATATCAAAATAAACACCTACCATGCTCCCTAATACATAATTGACGAATTGACAAAGAGAAGCGGTGTTCACACCGGTGGCGTCGGACCGTCGCCCCTGGCGGCCGGTACTGAACGTGTGAAATTGAAAAAGAACTCCTGTCTTGATTTTTGGTCATGGTCGACGAGGTTGGGGTGGACGTCGACCGGTCGATGAAGAAAAGAGTGTGGTGCTCTTCAAGGTGTTGTAAGTTGGTGTTGTATTAATTTTGGTAATTAATAAAATCTTTTTTCCTTTTGAAATCCATCCGGATATATTGGGGTGGTAGTAGATTAGGCCCTAGGTGGGTTGAACTACTATAAATCGACGTGTGCTATTTACATTCCGCACCTTTGTTATTATCTTTGAGCATTCGGTTCGAAAAAGAGGGCGTGTCGAAAAGATGGAGATAATCTATTCACCTCCTCTAGATTATCGTAGCCGCTTGGACTTACAAGTGGTATCAAAGCCAAACTCTTTGGCAAGCTCGTTTCACATCGCGAGTGAAGAGGAACGATCGTCGCTATTTAACGAAGCTCATCTTACCGGCACCTCCACCACCAAGCCACCTCTATTTGATTCCAAAAATTATATATTTTGGAAAGAAAGAATGGAATGTTATTTACAAGCCACCTCTATTCGATATTTGGAACATCGTCATAAATGGAGAATCCATTCCGATGAAAGACACACCACACACCTCCAAAGGCTTCAAAGAGCTCAATGATGAAGAGAAGAAAATCATCTCCTTAAACGGTAAAGCTCTCAATATTTTGTATTGTTCATTTACTAATTTGGAATATGAACATATTGTAGGAATTCGATCGGCACATGAAGTATGGCAAAATTAGAAGCCAACTATGGAGTATTTGCAAATGAAAGGAGTCAAACAAAAGTATCTACTTCTCAAAGGGATACAATGTCAAATCTAAGGAACAAGCCTCTTACAACTTCCAACTATGAGGAAGTTGAACATTGTCTTATGGGCATCGAAGAAGAAAACGAGGTATGTCTTAAACCCTCTACTTCTTATGATATTGTTACTCAAAATGATTATAGTGATTTGCTAAATGATTTTGATGATCTTCAAAATGAATTCCAAAATTTACTTGTTAAATACAAAAATTTGAAAAAGGAATTCAATGTTTTGAAAAATGAAAAGGATAGTTTATTTACTTCCTATGAATCACTATCATATGCTCACATCACCACACTTGACAAGGTTAGAAACCTTGAAAAACAAAATAGTACTCTTGTTGAGGATATTAATTGCATGAAAAAGGATTTATCTAAATCCAACTTGAGTACCGATGAAATTGTTGATTGTTGTGATAATTCGAAACTAGAACTTGATCATAAGCTTAATGTTGTCAATCATATGAAAAAGAATCAAGTCTCTAAGCATGTTGGTCATTATGCTCCTAGAATTATTACTTGCTTTTATTCTTTGTAAAAAGGGTCATACGGTAAATACTTGTCGGGCTAGAAATAGCTCTAATTATTGTTGGAGACCTAAAAGTCTCAAAGCTAATACTAAAGGACCCAAGCACTTGAGGGTACCACAAAATAATGTTTTATTAGGTACCGTGAAATAATAATCGGAGAAAATTCATACCGCAGAAGACATCAAATGACCAATTCATTTGATCAAAGGAGAAAACATTTTCAACAAGGCCAATTTCGAAGAAGAGGATATAATCAAAAATGGAAAGAACACAATCCTTGAAATGGCAAAAACATCATCAACAAGATGATTTCCAAAGAGAAGGCCACAATGCTTGGAAATGGAGTAATTGGAAAAACCATCATCAACAAGATGATTTTCAAAGATATCATCAACAACGGGAACGACACAACCCATGGAAATGGCGTAATTGGTAAACCGTATCTCCCCATTTAAATATGCATTTTATTTAGTTAGTATGCATGTTTTTATTTGTGCCTATATTGCAAATGAGTTTTCATAATTTTAAAATTAAGGTCCTCAACAAATATTTGTGTTTTTAAAATCCCTTGAAAATGAGACCTTACATGTTGCTTTTAAACACTTATGGATTTTTATAGCATAAGCATAATTTTTGTGTTATCTCTTATTACTTGCCTACACTTGTGCTATTATATCTTGTGCAATTTGTTTAAGAGTTGTGTAGGTTATATATCTCATCAAGAGTCTTAAACCATCGAGGTATGTTCACTCGTATTTGTCTTAGAACTCGATATTATGTTTATGCTCATGTCTTTCAAAATATTTCATTTCAACCCCTTAAGTGCCCCTAAATAATTTTGTAAATTTTCTTAAAAGGGCACTACTCGCTAAATCTTGTTTTTCTCGTATATGTGTTTTCACGAGACTCATATTTGTTGGATTTAGTCCATAATTATCCTTTTTCAAAGTTTTAAAACTTTTTGGGTGAAAAATAGATTTTTGGAATTTTTGGAAATGAAATTGCATCGAAACTGGCGGTACCCGGGAGCGGTATCGGTCGACAGGGGTCGGCCGGTGGCCGACTCACACCGATCGACGACCCGTCGACCGGCCGGTCGACCGAGGTAAAAACAGACGGGCAAAGTGTCTTTATTTTTGAAACAGGGGCTATTTCTCTTCATTTCATCTCTTAAGATTTTCGAACCATAACTCTACTCTTCTCCAAAATTCTCTCAAAATATCCCAAATTCTCACAAAGTATTCAATCCTTGAGCTTATAATACTCAAATTCATCTTATTTTCATGGCACCCGTCAATTCACCGGACGAAATCCTCAAAATAGGAGAAGAAAGAAAGCAAAGGGGAGAATCTTCCTCCAACCCCAACAAGATGATATTCCACAAGGAGATAATCAAAACCGCTACGGAAGAGGAGATTGTCGAATTAAGAGCTAGGGATTTCAAAGTCGAACATTCATTGGGACTCTAGTAAGTTATCACTTCTTTACGAGCCTCCTCTAGAGTTAATAGATTTCGATTTCTAAATAAACTTGCGGAGGAGCACTATGAAAACATTGGGTTGAACGACAAGAAAATTGCGTGCACTCGTGTGGTTCGATTTTTAGCATTTCATGATGAATTTTCGGAAATTAGGGCTTATTTTGAAATTCAAGGTTGGGTTTCATTATGGGATAATCCGTGTTTCATTATGATGCCGAGCTTATAAAACTTTTTTATGCAAATATGTGGATTGTTGATGCTACGGTAGATAATCCGTTGGAACTTCACACATTTGTTAATGGTAGGCATTTTTCATGGACATTGGCGATATTTGTAATCATTTTAATGTGCCGAATGATGGAGTGGTTAATGTGGATTGCACTCATTGGGATGATAATATTTTCGGTGTTTCACTAGATGAGGTGAAAACCTTTTTAGGAGTGTATCCCGAAGTGACATACTCGGCAATGCCGCCAAATTATCGGATTATATCTATTATTTGCTCCTATTGTGTTTGTGGAAAAGAAGTAAAACTTCCGAGTAATCTCGAACTCTTTCTCACCTATAAGATTATTCGAGGAGAAAGAGTAAATTATGGGGCAATTTTTGTGTATTGTTTGTCGGAATCAAGAAGGCTTACTAAGAAAAAATATACCTTGGGAAATTTGATTTGCCGACTATTATACTTATCGGGATACCCGGAAAATGAGATGAACACCGAAATTCGTCACAATGACTTTGATAATGCCAACATTCTACAAATGGTAAGAATGCGACAACATTTACCACGGGTTCCCACCAAAGCCGCTAGGGGACGTGCCCGACATCAACAACAACCTCGGGATGATTTCTTTAATGACAATGAGGTTGAAAATATCGGAAGAGGTAATGTTGATGAACAAGGAGATGAGGAAGAAGAGAATGTGGGGAATGAAGAGGAGGAACAAGAAGTTGGGGAGGAAGAAAATGCGGAAGAACACTTCAATGAAGGAAATGAGGAAGAAGATGAAAACGAGGATGTTGAAGATTTAAGTCTCAAAGAGAGAATGGACAAAGTGGAAAGAGATACATTTAGAGATGTAGCTTCTCTTAGAAAAGAGCTCCGGATTGTGAAGAAAGTCAATCGGCAAATTGAAGAAATTCATCAAAGATCTTATCGGAACTTGCTTCTCTTCGGACGAGGATTGATGTCCCCACCCCTTTATTATCTTAGCATTTTCTTTTGTTCATGTTGTTTTGTATTTCTATGAACTTTCTTGTAAAACTCTAAATTGCACTAATGGATTTGCTTGTTTTCTTGAAAGGGTTAAAATAGCAAGTTGAAAATGGCTTGTGGATGATCATGATATTGATGGAGTATTTGATGGTAAAAACACTCTAGTCTGGCATTTTTTGATAGTTGGTATGATGTACTTGATGGTAAAAGTGCTTTTTTTAATTTTTGCTTAAATGCATTTGACACGTCTTGATCATTTTGTTTAGATAGATAATTTGGGACATTTGTAATATCTAATATGCATTGTTTGATGCTTGACATGTACTACTTGATGGCTCTTTAATTTTTGCTTGATGGCATTCGTAATGCCTTGATCTCTCATTTAGCTAAAATTATCTCAATTGGGTTGAACCCTTGAGAATCTACTTTGTTAAGCCTCTTATTTGATGGACATATGTTAGAAATTTTTTTTTGGTGATGATATAAACAAACTTGGCTTAATTTCTTTTACAAGGGCTATATACATCTTCTTCAAATTTTGACGCCCGCCAAGTGTTCGATAAAATGTTTCAATGAAAGACTCATCACCTACATGATTATCTTATTTTCCAATGTCTTAAATTCTTTTTGAGATCATGTTTTTGACAAACAAAATGAGCTTATGGATTTCTTATAATACATCTCTCCCATTTTTTTGGATTCTAAGTTTAATTCTTTCAATGGTTGATAAATCGTATTGTTGGCGCACTTTGATAAACTTGTATGATGTTTTTATCATTCTAACATTCTTTTTAATGATTCCAAAGGGGAGAAACATGAAATTGGCTCATTAGCTCAAAGAAGCTAATAAAAGCTTGTTATAAAAGCTATAAGCTATGGCTCTTAAAAGCCATAAGTTGTGAATTATTTTTAGTTCAATTGTTGCTTGATGGACTTATATACTTGTCTAATGATGTTTTTTGTTGTGGGGAGCTTATAAGCTCTTGAACAATATGTAATAGCTAAGCTTTTAGCTTATGGTTTATTGCTTTTATATTATTCATGATGTGCTTGTTGATAGGGGGAGCTTGTGCTTATTATTGAATATATTTACTCCCTTACTTGGTTGCTTATGTTTTTTGGAAATTTTGGTTGCTTCCAAACGATTAGTTGTTTTTACTGGAAAATCGTTTTTAAAATTGTCCTCCTAATATTTCTAAAAATTGTTTTGGTTTGTAATCATCAAAAAGGGGGAGATTGTTTGATACATGTTTTTATCTTAATTTTGATGATTTTATTTTTACACCAAAATAATATTTTTAATTGTTGTCCAAATACTCCTAAACGATTTCAAATGGTTTCAATATTTTTCGGAGTATTTCTTCAAGTTTTATTTCAGATAAAATTGGACAACACTTTTAATGATTTTATGTTTACAAGTTTTTACTTCAAAACAAGGTTCCTAAATGTTGTCTAAATACTCCGATTGGTTTGAAATGTTTTTACTAAATTTTCGGAGTATTTCTTGAGTTTTATTTTCGACAAATATTGGACAACATTTTGTCTCGAGGTCAATCGGTCGGTCGATAGTAGGGAAACTCGTACTGAAGATGGATTTTGAAAATGAGACGAACTTAAAATTGGTCAGGTCGACCGGTCGACCAGGGCGTCGGCCCAGTGACGCGTCGGCCGGCCGCACTCTGGCAACCGATACTTAACGTGTGAAATTGAAACATAACTCCTGTCTTGATTTTTGGTCATGGTCGACGCGTCGCCGGTCGAGGTACACGTCGACCGGCCGCCTGTGTTATTTTGCTATGTATTTTTCAAAACTCTATTTCGTGCGACGGTGCGCTCTATCTTTTGACAAAAGAAAATTGACCGTTTGACACAGACAAACTTTCCTTAAAATGTGGGATTGATTTCTAACAACTATATTCTTGATTTTAATTGTATTTTTTCAGTAGATTTTCAATTCTCAAGAGGAGCCTATGCTTGATCAATCATCTCCTATAAATAGAGAAAGTTTTGGAGCAACCATGTGAACCATTGAGATACAATACAACAAGATACACTTCAAGCAACCACTTGTTCTTCATTGTTATTATTCTTGTTGTAATTATGCCTAGTTTATCACTTTCACATCCTTGAGGCCTAGGCTTATTTCTTGATTACACTTGCACTCATATTTGTTATATTCTTTATCGATTTGTAATCTTGATTTTGGGTTATCATTCAACACAAGATATTCTTGTGAGTGTTCTTGTGGTAAGAACACACTTGGGTGATCTAGGTGTTAGGTGTAAGAAGATTGTGGTAATCTTCTTGTTGAAGTGTTGAAGAATTTGGTATTCTTCAAGGTTGAAGATTGTGGTAATCTTCAAGAAAAATTGTATGGTAATCTTCACAAGGTGCCGTTGGAGATTGTGGTAATCTTCAAGAGAGATTGTGGTAATCTCAAAGGTGGTATTGAAGAAGAGTGTGGTGCTTCTTCAAGGTGTTGTAAGTTGGTGTTGTATTAATTTTGGTAATTAATAAAAAAATTTCTTTTTGAAATCCATCCGGATATCTTTGGGGTGGTAGTAGATTAGGCCCAGGTGGGTTGAACTACTATAAATCGACGTCTGACCCGGGCCCAATAGGGCGGGGCAAGGGCGGCGCGCGTGTGCCCCACTTGTGATCATCCACTTGTGTTATTGTTTATACAACAAATAACACCTTCTAGTAAATAAACTAGGATAAACTATGATTTGTATTCCATGTGGGATAAGGCATAAGCCTTTCATCTCCCTTTAAATAATCTTTACATAATGCCCATTTATGTGGCTACCTTCGTGTATTAATTTCTCACTCACCGAAATTCGGTTTTAGAAATAAAAATACTACGAACATCTACTCGAACGTAGATTAATAATATATAATTTAATTCCTCCAGAATTGAATATTTAGCCACCGAAAAATTGGTCAAAGTCGGTCGACACCCTTTTTATCAAAACCAAAATTTCCAACACTTTTACACTAGATCCAAGAATATTGGGTCATTTTGATGGTGTGAATGGCCTAATTTTTCGAATTTTATGTCTAAACCAAACAGGTGATATTTTCCATGATGCCTTCCTAAATGACGCGCCACTTTCTTGGTATTCATGTCTCTGTGTGTGTATAAGCTTGTTGAAGAAGAAGAAGATTCGTGCAATTTTCTATATGTATATATATATATATATATATAGGTTGAATTAAGGTTGGTTACTAACTTACTGTATATGGGTCTAAATTGGTTATGGGCTCCTTCCGACGGCGGATTAGATCCGTTAGAAACCGATCTGACAGGAGACTAACTTTCTTAAATTATTAAGGGTTAGTCATGATTAGTACACACTATATAAACACTAATAAATAAAAATATTTATTTAGTAAATATTATATACATAAATTCATGAAAACATTCATTTTTATGACAGTGTCGAATATCAACTAGTAAGACATGTGAATAATTTAACGATGTTGCCAAATAAAAAGTTTAACTACAAAAATATTTAAAGAAAGTAAACCTTAACGAGACTATTCTTTTACTTATTTTAGGATTTCTTTTCATAATCGTGTTTTAAAAATATAAAAAAGACCCTAGTCATCTTGCCCAAAATGTGTCAAATAAGTCATGTTGCATGTTGGAGATATTGTAGACAAGATTTCTCTCACTACCTCTCTTTTCTCCTCGCACTCTCTAAAAATCCTAAAACTTTAAACTCTTTCCCCTCCTCTCCCCATCACTGGCCGCCCCCTTTCCCTCCCCTCCCCTCCTCCCTTCTCCTCCTCCTCCTTCCCCTTATCCCCCCTCCCCTCCCCAACCATGTTTCATGATGGAGCCAATTAAGGTATATCTCTTGTGTTATCCAGGAGGTGATCGGTTTTTCCGATCAAGAGTGGAGGCAAGTCAAGGTCGGAGCTACAAAGAGGAGAGTTGGAGCCGAGTAGGTGATGGGTTCACGGTTGAAGTTGAAGATCGGAGGGGGAGGCATTTTTCTTTTTCCTTTTTTTGTGATTTTTTGTTTTTTTTTTGTTTTTCTTTTGTCTTTTTTACCGGTTGATTTGCGAAACTCGAGGCGGTCGGTAATTTCGATCTCAAGCAAGATGCGTAGTAGTAGTAGCTCGTGATTTGTTCGAGTTGGGTAGTCTCCCTTATGAGTGCCTTAGTCCTCCTTTCGGTGGTGGTTTAGTTTCCTTTGGAGTTCTTAGTTTTTATTTGTTTTGTGTTTATTTGGTAGTTTCTTGTTTTGCTTTCCTCGAATTACTACGGTGGTTTTACCTCTCAGACGGAGTTCTCCCCTTGACATGTATCAATGTATGTATGTTCAAGGTGACCATTTCTTGGAGTTAGCGGTGTAAGTTTGTGTAAGTTTATTTGAGTAATGAATATATTTCTATCGTTTAGGAAAAAAAAATGTTGGAGATATTTATTTATCAATTTTATTTGAACATGCCAAATAATATTGGACCCATTTCTGATTTGTGTGTGGCCAGAATTGCGTGGAGTATTTTCTATAATGGGCCATGTTTTCATAGTGGGTAGCCCAATATGAAGAAGAATGGGCTGGGCTTTGAGGCTGATGGGTTGAATCGCGATGTCTAGAACAGATACAACCAAAAAGTGATGGCCAGATCTGGTTTGGGCATTCTAAATTATATTTTGACCATGTAAGTAAATACCTATCAAGTGGATTTTTAGACTTAAAAGGATTTTTCTTTTTCTTTCTTTTTTTTTTTTTTTTGAATTTTTGGTAATCTCTATTGGATGGACTTTCGAAATAAGTTACAGTCTGAAAAGTTAATTTCAAGAAGTGGCTTTATAAATCCAATTTCCGTTATATTATTATTTTGAGGTTATTTTTGAGGGATCAACTACTTTAGTGGTTGAGACATGTGTTGTAAGAGTGAATGACACGGGTTCGATCACATACGAGTGTGTGTGTCCCCTCCCAAATTCCTCTCATTGTACAAAAAAAAAAAGTTGGTATTTTCCTATTTTATCTCCTATCTTTCTATTTAAATGTCGAAGGACTTCTTTTGAAATGGATTTCACAAAACATGCGTTAAACGGTTAAGCGAAAACATGCACTTAATATTTTTAAAACTATAAAAGGGAAGAGCAAGTCTCTTGTGAGACGGTCTCACGGATCTAAACCGTGAGACGGACCTCCTAAGGGCTCCATCTTGAGAACATGAACCATGAAAATAAATTTAAAAATAATAATGAATCATGAAAAAACAAAAATAAACCCTAAAAACATGAACCATGAAGAATAAACCCGAAAAAAAAAAAATAAACCCAAAAAATAAAAAATAAACCCTAAAAAAAAACTAAAAATCCTAAAAACCCAAATCAATTAAAAATAAACCCAAGAAACAAAATACATCTTAAAAAAACAAATATAAACCCTAAGAAAAATAAAATCTGAAAAAATCTTTAAAACTTTGTGTAAGGACTCCGCCCCACACAAGTTTTTACCAAAAGGGATTAATATGTTTAGGGCCAGACAAATTTAGTGTATTTAGAAATTTTGGCATGCCGATTTCAAATTTGACAAACTCACTAAACTCAATTAATTCCAGTTCATTGAAGGTTTTCTTTTCTGTTTATCAACGGCTTTATTGTATGTAATAAATCGAAAACAAGATGTTCAGATATATGTGGACAACCGTAGTTAGTAGAGTTGTCAAACGGGCTAGGCCCGTCGGGCCGCCCGCCTAAGGTAGGGGGTGGGTTAAGTATTTAGTAGCCCGTCAAAGGGCGGTCCTAACGGGCTAGCCCGCCACGGGCCGCGGGTTGGGTCGGCGGGCGGCGGGCTAGCCCGCTTTAAAAAAAAAAAAAAAGAAAAAAATGAAAAATTAGATAAAATAGACAAAAAAATAGGATAATTGATTTTTTATATTTTTATCTCTTATAAAAGTATATATAATATTTTTATAAAATATGTACTTGTTATCCATTAGTATATTTAATTCATTAAAATTAATAATATGAATAAAAAATATATTTTTATTTTTTTTTTTTTTAATTTTGGCGGGGAAAGCCCGCCCAACCCGCAGCCCAAGGCGGGTTGGGTTGGGTTGAGGTTTTCTCGGCCCACCACCTTGGTGGGCGGCCCGCCCCGCCCGCCAAGTGGCGGGTTTTGGCGGGAGCCACGGGCCGCCCCGCCCCGCCGGCCCGTTTTGACACCTCTAGTAGTTAGGACTAGTTCAAAATACACAAGGCAGGACATTTCCCATTTTTATAGGAAACACTTATGCACTAGAAGCAATGATATCTCCAATTATAGTCTCTCTGGGATGTAAATTATATTTATTCTCACCATCCTATAGTGTATGAGGCAAATGTATGTATTTCGATTAAAATCATATTTTATGGTTACGATTCTACCATTTAGCCAATGATGTAATAAGAGAAATGTTTAGAACAAGAGTATCGACCTCTTAATAGCATTATTGATTAGAAATAAATTTTCTGAACTTTGATTAAACTTATCAGCTAACATTATACAGACAATTTTGGCTAATCAGTTTACCTTAATAAGTTCAACTCAAAATATTATGTTCCCAAAATTTTCAATTACCTTTTACTAAAAAAAGGGGAGTTAGAAAGAAAAGCCCCGCACACACTTTATCAATATGACATAGCCATGAATTATTACGGGATGAACCGATACACGAAGTTGGGATGAGTCGATTAAATTTTTTTTTTTTAAAAATACACATAAATATTAACTAAAAAATTTTTAAAAAAAAATACCTTGTAATTTTTTTAATAAAAAGGAGGGGCCCAGGGCCCGGGTTGGCCCCCTACCTCCGCCATTGTACTTCATAGAATCCGATGTTGCTTTTTGGGGTATATCACTCTAAGTCAATGTTTCTAAATTAGTCCAAGTCTTCTTCTCCCAAAGCGGGAAGTCTTCTACTCCCAAGCCTGGAAGTCTTCTATCGGGAACTTGTCCGCACACACGCATACGTTAGACGGGCCCCCGAGATTATTCCAAGGAGGTCCCTCCAATCTTTGAAGTCAGCAGAAACGAGATAGAATATAAGATAGTAAATGGGTATTGAATACTAATTAAGTGAGATTATGAGAGATCCACTTACAAATGAAGAGGATGAATCTTTATATACGGGGGGGGCCTATAGCCGAGTAGATAAAATGGTTATGGGTAGGACCCAGGACCTCGTGGGCGGGTTATTCCATCTCAGTGCCCCACTAATTAATAGATAATTAATGTGATTAAATCGATATATAAATTGAATTATATATTAATAATAAAAGGACATTTTTCCCCAACAAAATCATAGTAACAAAATTATCTCGAATTATATGATAAAATCTCCTGAACTTTCCGTTAATAAAGAAATCAATTCTCTAAATTTTCTATTTTAATACTATTATGTATTACTTAGTTATCATTTTCTACAATGTAAACAAATATTTCTACTCGATAAAATACTTTATTGATAATCTTCCTCCAAAATATATTATTTTCTACATTACAATCACATAATTGAATCGATATATTCCCGAAATAATCGAATATTATATACACAAACAAATTGTATTGTATAACGGATATTTTATCGAATTTTTTTCAAATTTTCCCGAATAATACCCGAGATACAAATTTTAAAAACAAACGAATTATTCACTTAATCCAAAATTTGTTACTGTGAATAAAACTATGGAAAATCTAGAATATTAACCTTAAAATTTAATGAAGGATAAAAAAATATTTGTGATCAATTAACATAACATTTTCCCAAAAAAGGGCTGGGAGGGGGAATAAATGAAGATTACCGTAATCCCATTAAAGATAAAACAAATCTTTACAAATAAAAAGAGTGTATATGGATTTTCCTTTTGGGACAAGAATGGGTAGGATTAAAGATGTCAATAAGGGCCGGACCTCACCCGACCCTAAAAATCTAAGGTCTGGGCCTATATTTCATAGTCTCTTATAACTTGAGGGTCGGGCTAGGGTAGCTAGGGCCTTAAGGCTTTTTTTTTCTCGATAAAATTTTTGTATTTTATATATTTATATTCAAAATTTATGCTTGCAATACTATTAATCTATTATTTGATCTCATTTATCAATTACCATTTATCTTAACAAATTATCAAATTTGATCTTTGATCTCATTTATAATTTAGTCTTATTAAATAACTTTGTAAATACAAAATTAAAGTTGGTATGTAATTTATAATGATTATTTAGTACGTTAATAATTATAAAGAACTAAAATATATTTGGTATAGACTATGTGATTACTAAAATAAAAATGACAAATTTTGAATATATTAATGCAAATTGAATGTAAGAATTACATGACATTATTTTTATAAAATAAAAAATTCGGAAGTTCATTTTTCCGATGCAATGTTTTAACTTAGACGGAATAACTTCATAAATAAAAAAGTTATAGGGCCTGCCCTGCCCGACCCTAGTCCTATAGGGCTAGGATCGGGCTTAGATTTTTCAAGCCCTTATAAGTTCAGACTTTTTAGCCCTAGCCCTTAAAGGTTAGGGCCTCTTAGGGCTAGGGCGGGCGGAGATTTGTTTTTATACCCATCCCCATACCCATACCCTATTACCATCTACAACTGTATTTTTTCAAATTTAAGTTATTTCTTTTGTTTAAAGAGAAATTTGTTTTATTTAAATAAAGATATAGATATTTATTAAATTCTTAAGGAAACAATACGGAAAAAGAATAAAGATAAAAATTAGCCAACTAAATATTATAAAAATATATCAAAAAAAAAAAAAAAAAAAGATTAAACAAGAGTGTTATTAATGGGTTAGTAGATTTTGGTTGGGACTTGGGGAAAAATCCTTTTTTTTAATATAAATAAATCGAGTTGTATAAATAAAAATATATGTAAAATATTATAAATAAATATATATACAGATATATTATATATATAATTTATTATTTAAATCGGTCTAGGGTAGGGTATGGATGTGTAGGATGTACCTAGACCCACCTCCATACCCATACCCAAAAATCTTCATACCTACGTACTCCATTTATTTAATCGGATATGAAATTATCCTCCATACCCTCCTCCCGTCCTCCATTAGGGTCGGGTATCGGATCCTCCATCGGTTCGGAGGAAATTGACATCCATGTTTTCCTTATAAAAGAGATGTTAGAAGAAACCCATGTGCAACTATTCTCATACAACTAATCTTGATTATGCACTAAGCTGGCCGCATTAATTAGATTATATCATCAAAATTAGAGCTAATTTAAATAATTATTTAAACCGCCCGAACCACAACACAATAAAATACTACTTTAACGAATTGTTAAATAAATTAAGATTCTAAAACTTAGTCAAACCATATTGCTTTTTTTTTTTTTTGATCGGTCAAACCATATTGCTTTGTCTTGATCAGTAGTGGTTTGAGGTTTAATTAAATAAACCGAACCATGTTTTTTTTTTTTTTATAACTCGCCTTCCGCGCTACGCCCGACTATGCCCGAGGACAACGGCCTCCGCTCCTCATTCTTGCCGCCAAGGTAAACCACGGGATGTGCACGCATTGGCTAGTGTTGCTCGACGGGTCTGGGTCACGATCCCAATCTACTAATAACGATCTCTCCCGAATCGAACCCACACGGATGCTATTCAAGATGAGTTCCCACCAAATCTTCACCACTCGCATATGTCCCGGGAAGCAATTTGATGGAGCAGTAAATTTGAACCCTCGACCTCCACCCCACAATTGCTTGTGGTGGTCGATTACGCTTGCCCACCGGGTTATAAACCGAACCATGTTGTCTTAACACATACATATGTTTCCTCAAAAAAAAAAAAAAAACACATATATATGTATATTATTAATATTAAATTCAACATAAGATTTTTTTAAATTTCCACTCATTTCAATCTTTTGAAAGAATAAGTGTATATGCTTATATTAAAAATTTTAAAAAATTCTCTTAATTTTTTTGTTTATTTTCCTCTCCTTTTTCGTTTATTTTCTATATGTATATACATACACACACATCTATGTATATATATTTTGAAAGTTTCATGGTATATGAAATTGTCAGTTTATCCCTTTATATTAAAGTGTTGGCTTAAAACTTAAGAAAATAATATCAGGAACCAAATTTTCAGCCACAATAACGAGTATTTGTTGTTCTCATTTTTTTCACTAGTAATTAGTAATACAAAATTGGGTGGAATTTCTTCTTGTAATTAAAATGTATATAGATTTGCTTTTCATCCATGACAAACCCCTTTTTCTCCCCTGTACAAATCTCTTCATACTCCATTAACCATAATCAAAACTAAGGCAAAAAAAAAACTAAGACAAAAAAAATTAAAGGCAAGGAAAAAAACAAAACAAAAAGGTCCAAAAAATTTAAAAAAAAATATGTGTCAATAATTAATTGACATGACAGTAAGCCCATTGTATCTGGGCCTTGTTCTGTCTGGTGGAAGCCCATCATCAATGGATTTTCTCTTGTTGTTATTATTACCATTTAACTGTTCTTGCAAAGATTGTTGTGGTGTCTGTAATTGGACATCATCTGTCTCTTGTGTTGTTGTTTCTTCTTCTTTATTACTTTCTTGCTTTTCCTGTTTTTCTGGCTTTTCAATATTATTATTATCATCCTTGCATTTGGTTTTCATCATATGGGGCCTAAGTTTATTCACATCTGATAACTTCATTGGCTTCAGAAAAATTCCTCTGCCCCTTCTTCTAAGCATCTGCAAAAATTAATGAACAATCATTACAAGAAAAAAAGGAAATTACACAATTATCCATGAGGTTTAACCAAATTACAAAGAAGATCCCATTATCATTCAAAATTACAATTACCCCCTTAATATAGGGATGATTACAAAACTACTCTTGAGGTTTAGCTTGTTACTAAAAACTCCCGCTTATCTTTCAAAATTATAACTATTTCCTTGAAGTTTGTATTTATCTAATAAATACCCACTCTTAAGGCATCTTTTAGGTGCAATTTTGTAAGCTCAAGATAAATGTCAAGTGTTCTTTTTTTTTTTTTGTAATTTTAATATATAACTGTAATTAGCACCCTTAATATATTACAAACACCCGTTGAGAAGGTTTGTATTTACTTAGCAAGTAGCCCAAGAGGGTATAATTTGTAAAATTGAAATAAATATCAACGGGTATCTGACTATCTATAATCTTAAACGATAGCTGAGGCTTTTTGGTAATTTGACTGAATTTCAAGGGTTTTTTGTAATTAATCCAAAAAATATGAGAAATTTTCTAACAAATACCTCCTCTTGAGGGGCAATTTTGTCCGCTAAAAATAAATGTCAGTGTCATTTTTAAAATTTTAAAAGATAACTGAATTTTTGTAATTTTCTTTTTTTTTTTTGAGAAGGGAATTTTTGTAATTATGTTATACTTCAAGGGTAGTTTTTGTAATAACCCCTTCTTAATATATTACAAACACCTCTTGAGAAGGTTTGTATTTACTTAGCAAGTTCCCACAAGGGTTTTTTTATAACTAGACTGAATCTCAAAGGGTATTTTTCATATTTAACCCGAAATAAATATTAGCCAATAATGATAAAATTTCTATTTCAATTATTTACCTGGTGATCCTGGAGGGGACATTCTCAGAGGACATAATGACCACTGGTATATTTCTCAGAGATGAAGATTCCTGACAATTAAAAGGTAGCCCACAAATTTAACAAAACTGAATTTGAATTTTAAGGTAGATGCATGAATACAAATTTAGTACTTCTTGAAAAATATTGGATACCAATAATCTTTTGGCATGTGGAATTAGTAAATGCTCCACATTAAATAAATTAGGTAGAGATTTTTCAAGATTTAATTTTGCAAAAGATTCCTATTGATATGAATTGAATGGCAAGAAAAGGACCCCATGTGAGGATACAATCAAATTTTCATGGGAATAAAGCTACAAATTTGGATTAGAAATTTGTGTACAGGGTATATTTTCCATAACTGGAAATTATTATCTGTTGAGAATATGGCTAAAAAATGAACCAATCTACTCGATAAGCGATTTGAGATCAATCACTAAAAGCTCGTTTGAGCTCGCTTTGTTAATACGGTGAACTAAGCTTGAACACATGTTTTCATTCGATAAGATGTAAAGCTCAGCTCGAACTCGATTAGTGAAAAAAGAATAAAATATATATAAAAATATCAAACTACTCGAGCTCGATTCGATTAATAATCAAACCAAGTTCAAACACAATTTTTGAAAGCTCGATTAAAATTCAAACAAGCTTGAACAGTACTGTGTCAGAAACAGTTTTCTTTTCATTTTTTTTTTTATTTTTTTAAAAAAACAAGAAGCCCAGAAAAAAATACCTTCATTTTCTTGAGCAAATCATAGCCTGTCATCCCAGGCATACAATAATCTGTTATAACAAGATTTACTTCCACTTCCTGTAACAAAAACAAATTGGATTTTCAAACACCTTAAAAAAACACAAATTCCTCAGAAAAAAATGTAAAACTTTCAAAAAAAAAATCTAAGAACAAAAAAATAAAAAATAAAAAAATTTAATTACCTGATGGTTTTTGGGAGAAACAGAGGTTTCATTAGAGTTGCTTCTATCATCTTCATGCCAACCAAGAAATTCCAAAGCTTTGCTACCAGAATCAACTGTAGTAACTGCACCAAACCAAATGCAGAATTTCAAGAAAAAACCCATAAATCAAAATCACTTTTTTTTTATCCCATCTAAGTAAAACCCTAAAAAATAAAAACCCATTATTGAAATTCCTCAAAAAAAAAAATCAAGAAAACCCCAAAAAATACCTTGAAAAGATGAGGTTTTTAAAAGTCTCTCAACCAGTTTTCTGTCAATCAAGCTATCATCAACAGCTAGAACATGGAACTCAGAATCTGCTGCTGCCATGCCCATTGCACCAAAATCCAATCTCCAAAAATTTATAGAAAATTGAAAACAAAAAAAAAATGTTTTTTTTTTTGCCTTCTATGAGTTGAGGAAGATAAATGAAGATGAGTTTTGTAATGAACCAATCATAATCCACAGCACACAAAGCAAGATCTGACCAGATTTCTACCAAAGATTTTTTTTCCTTAGTTTTTTTTTTTTTTTTTTCAAGTTGGAAATGAAACTACAGGGCAAGAATGCCAAGAAAACAGAGTTGATTAAATGGGGGTACAGGTACTAAGAATAAAAGAATAGCAGGAAAATTAAATAAATCTTGAACATGGGCTCATACATTTTTGTATCTATACTTTATAGAATTGAAGAGTCAGTCAAATAGTAGTGTTGGCATATAAATATTTTCTCTCTCTTCTCTTTTTAATTTTTGGCTATTGGAGTATTTTTGGGTACCGCTATTCACACTCCAAAATTGATTAATACACCCACTTAATAAATACATTTTCACCCACTTTTTAAAATATAACATAATTACTAAATACATCCCCATAATTTTTAATTTTATTCTTGCACAAAAAGCCTTAGGTGACAAAATGGCACGATGTGTTCTCTGCCATCATGCCACATGACACGATGACACTATGGATGATGAATTTTTGGCCATCATCCCATATGGCACGATGGATGTGGCACGATGGCGTAATGTATTTTTGTCATAAGATGTGATCGCGTCAAGAGTATTGATCCGCATTATCTATCCGATAGTATTTTTCAATCAAAATTTGAGAAATAACATATTTTATGCTATAAACTAAGAACATACATTCATTATTTGGAGATATGAATATTTTATTGTCCATATCTGCAACAATTTGGGTGTTGGAAAAATCGAGGTTTATAGAAGTAAAAAAAATCAACTTTGTTCAAGAAGAAGAAGAATGTGGGTGAATGATGTGGGTGTATTTAGAACTTCTTTAAGTAAGGGTAATACAGTCTTTTAAGTGAATTACATTTTTGCAATTATATAGAGGTGTGTGTATTCATCAATTTTAGGTGTGTCAATAGCGCCACCCATTTTTTTATTTTCTTTTCTTATTTCTATTTCATATAGGGACTTAAAATATTCGATACTCGACTCAAGGTTAGTCGTTAAAAGTTTGATTCATTAACATAACAAATCGAACTTGAATACATTTTTCCGTTCGATATAATGCAAAGCTGGGATCGATTAGTAAGAAACTAAATAATTACGTGTAAAATGTCAAGCTACTCGAATGTAATCACGTTCGGTTTGACTAAAGCTCAATTCGATTAATAATTAAATCAAATTCATATACAAGTTTCAAAACTCATTAACAATTATAACAAACTCGAACAATACTATGTTCAAGTCTACTCAGATTTCAAAAGAAACTTGCTAATTGAATCCCTTTTCTCAGTTTCTGCCAGAATATGTCACGTGACCTGCACATGAACGCTAGTATTTCCTACTGATTTCCCAATCTTGGGCCAAAAAATGACTCAATTCGCGAATTTTTTTGTTTAATTACCTTTTTTTTTTTTTGGAAAATGATATTTTTATGGAACTAATGTTTCGACCTCTTATACTTATGGAACCAAGGTTATAACTTTATTTTTCCTCAAAAAAAAAGGTTATAACTTTATTGTTTTTTTTTTTTTTAAGTTAAGGGAGAAAATTGTAAAAAAAAAAAAAAAAACAAGACTATAAAGTCTATTTGGGGATTGAAAGCCGAAAGGGCTTTGGGCTTGGGGTGTTGGGTCATTGGGTGGGTTTGGGTTCTTGAAAGGTTTGGAGGTGGGAGTGGGCCCCCAAAAATCTCCCCGTAGAGATACTGATGATGTCGGCAATGTTGTCTTTTTCCTGGTGTAAAATCATGTGCACATACCATATCTTGAGCAGGTGGGGATAGAGAGTGGTGCAAAAGAGAGGCCAATTTCTTTTGATCCCCTTTTCAAGATTTTTGTTTCCCATGGATATGATGCCCATTTCATAAAACATGTTATATGTTTTTCATATTCATCCATGCCCATGCATATATCTTTCATTTTTCTTCCATTTTCAAGATTATTAAAATAACTTTTTACTTTTTAGGTTTTTTCAAATTTTCCCTACGTGGGAATCAGTAAGTTTTTCTTTTTATCTATTCAGATATAAATAGATTTGTGCTTATGGGGTTTTATTTGTAGTTCTTCATCAGCAACATGCCATATGGGAGTGAATCGACGAGATCTTGTGTGAAAGAAATGCAAAAACACTCATTTGTTGTATTGTTTAAATTTTTGTTCATCTCAAATTCTCTTGTTTGTAATTGTAGGGGTTGAAAATTTATTTGGTTTTTTTTTTTTCCTTCAGGATCTTATATTAGTTATTTTATTGATACTAATAATGAGAAGTAATATAAGTTCCTTGTGAAAAAAAGTAAAATAAAAAATACATACCGTTATCTTTATAGTGCATAGATTTCACTATTCAAATAAATAGTGTGATCAATTATGTATCTCAAATCTCAATAAATAAAAAATGAATCTTTGCATGTATAAAACATTTTTATTAACCTTTTTCTTGTCCAAAAACTTTAATGAATCTATTTTATTTTATTATTATTTTTTTTTTGGCTCAATGTGAATTTCGATGCTTACCCTTTTCAATGCATGGCCCCATTTATATGTGCAATTTGTTTGTACTACATAGGATGGAGGAGATATTTGCTGATTTCTTTTATATATATATTTTTGGAAAAATCTCGAACTTTTTATTTGATCAGATTACTCAGCCATCTTGATGTAGAATATGCTTTTGTGACTTTTGTTACAACAAATCTATGGGAAGTCACTTTTGAAATTTATTCACCACCTTAGTCAATATATTGTTGTTGATATTTTCTCACGCATAATAAAAATTTGGTGGAAGATTTGAGCATAGGTCCCCCAATGTCATCATCATGGATAGATTTCATGTTCTTACTACACAAAAAACATAGAACTAGACAAATAACATGTGTAAATAACATATATGTGGTGTTGATTATTTAATATATCTATATGTACTATTCATCAAAGAGTAAGTCTTTCATCAGATCATTTAACGGATTTAATGTTAGACGAATATAAATATCAGAGATGATAATGGGGCGGGATGGGGCGGTATTTAAAACCCACGGCCCCGTCCCGCCCATGCCCCACTACGGTGAAGAGATCAAAGACCCGTGCCCCCCGCCCGTTTGTATTACAAAAATATTTTTATATTACAAAAATATACTTTTATTAATTATTTTACATGTTTCAAAAAAAAAAAACGAGTTGTTGTTTTGAAGCCCATCCATTATTTAAATGATGAGTTCAGTTTATTTCCAGAATAATGTTTGATTATTTCTTTCATTTGCATTCACTTCTGCTGTGATGATTTATGATAAATAAATTCATGTCAGACTTCAGACATTTTTAAAAATATGTGAGGAGAATTTCATGTTTACTGCGAAGAAGTGATTTGTATTTAAAACAGTTTTGCCCTCAAAATATCATGTATATTGATTATATATATTAATAATTAATAAGTAATAAGTAATAATATTTATGTATAATATATAACATAAAATATAAAAAAGAAATTACAAAGCGGGCGGGTCATTTGCCATCCCTAAAAATATCCGGCCGCGGTCAATCCGCCCGTTGATCCGTATAACCACTAACATCACAACAACAAGATCCGTTATTTTTAGGATGATTGCTAATACGTTTTTGTATGACTACTAATATTTTTAAGGAAAAATACTAAATTATATTTAATCAAAAACATAATATTATTAATAGATTATTATTAATATATTTTAGAGGAAATATTAATACTTTTTCGGAAAAAATCAATACTTTTTATTATAATTACTTAAAACTGCTCAATATGTTACCAATACTTTTCCAATTGATTACTAATATTTTTCTCGAGGAATTGCTAATACTTTTAAAAAGAAAAACTATACTTTCAAAGGTTGCATAGTAGTACGTACACCACTATCTAATATTTTTCATGGGAACAATTAATACATTTTAGGTGGATTACTAATAGTTTTGAGGGAAAAAATCAATACATTTCATGAGGACTATTAAAAATATTGTTCAATTGGATTATTAATACTTTTCGGATGCACTATTAATATTTTATTATTTTTCGGTGGAAAAACTAGTACTTTTTTAATGTACCTCTAATATTACAAAATGTCACAAGTGCAAGAAATTACAATAAAACACGTCAGGTCGGGTTGGGTCCGTCTAACGAAAAAGACACATTAGACAGTCTAACCCAAATTTTTGTCTTCATCGAAATGGTGAAATACAAAATGGAATAGAAAAATAGAATCGAAAATCTAAATTTGGATTTTAATTATGTAAATGACTTCGCAATTAACCTTGAGGGGTTGGGACGTTATACATTTGTACTAGGTACAAATCATGACTATCGCGGAGTGTGGGCCGAGTTGGGGTTGCTCTCCTCGCCTCGAATCTCTAGAGATATCAATGTTGTAAAAACCGTTAGCGCTCGCTAGGCGGCAGCGGGGCTAGCGCTGGCGGAACCAGGCGGGGTTAGGCGGGACTCGAGCGGGATTAGGTGGGCCTAAGCGGAAAAAAAAACCGTAGACGGACAAGGAGGGCCTAGCGCGCATAGACGGGGATTAATTGGGGCTAGGCGGAAATTTTTACAACAGAGAGAGAGATATTAAGACAATTTTTGGGAAAAATGAATGTCCCAAAATTCGAAGGAACCTTACGTGGGGATATTTTTGGGTCGTTAAAAAAGAATTCCAATTGAAATCTAAAATTTTCTTATCGGATCCAATGGCCTTGTTTGTTTATGTTTCCATGGCTACTCTTTCCAGGTTTCCAACTATACATAAAAGTTGAATCATGTTTGTTCATAAAATTTCCAATGGAAATCATCATTTTCATTTTCTATTTTTCACATAAAACAACATCTCAAACCTATAATTTCTATTCTCAAACCTATACACTACCCTACATCACTCATCATTACTTATCAAACACTATTTTCATATTTTAACCCAATTATATATGTGGGACCCACCATTATCAACTTTATCTACTTAAAATATTAATATTTTTTAAATTATAATTATCTAATGGGACTCACCAACTATAATCTTACAAATATAATATTATATATTCAAATTAAAATTGAAGTGAACCCCACCACTACCAACTTTTCAATTATTATATACATAAAATAATATTTCAAAACTACTCAAACCAAACACAATCTCATTTCCAACCCTACATAAAACACATTTCAATTCATTCATCCAAACACAATCTCAATTTCCACACGAAAACCAATAAATTCTCAAAATTTTATTTCCAACTCAGAACCTGAAATGGACCATGGAAATATAAACAAACAGGCCCAATATATTCAGATCCAGAACCTAATTTAATAATTTTGTTTTTTCAAGCAAATATTATATATCTTTTCTACTGTTTCAGAAAATCCTATCTTTAGAAGTCTTAATAGTACGTCATAAAAAGAAAAGCATAAATATTCTTATATTTCAAATTATGAAATAGTTTTGCCAGGTCTAGTGGTCAACCTATCATGTTGGGTTTAGGATTTAACAAGTTGATGTCGAATCGAAGCAAACCTGACTTTTTGCCATTCCTAATTATCACCTTAATTATATGATTTCAAATTATGGAGTTTATTTTAGATCAACCTTGTATTTCAATAGTAGAAATTTGTGATGTCGAATGATTGATCCGGGTTCGATTCTATATTAGTGTGTGTTCCGTTTCCTATTATCTCTTATTTTACTAATTAAAAAAGAAAAACTTATGGATTTTTTTCTTTGATCAATTTTAATTTAATATTTTGTATCATAAATCTTTGTCAGTTGTATAAAATATTTTTCTTAATATGCATTTACAGAGATTCATATCCAGTTTAAAAACATTGAAAGTTAAAATATTTTTTAAACTGATAATTTTTTTTTCTGAAACCAAATAATTTGGGATAAGCCAAATCAAAAGACATGACCACATGAGAGTATTAAGGAGTGTTTGCAAAAACTTCTACTTTTTGAAGAAGTGATTTATTATAGTAGAAGTAGAAGTAGTTGAGAATCGGAAGTTGGTAATGCCCGAAAATAGAATTAAAAGGTTCGAGAATGAGAAGTTTAAGAGTATTTGATTAAAAAATAGTAAAAATAATTATTTATTTGTAAAATTCAAACTCGAAGTAGAGGCAGAATCTAAAACACCGCTCTTTCTCGCTTTTAGATTCGATTAAATGAAGCAAGAAATTGGTATATACAAACATTAAAAACTGTTTTTTAAGCAAAAAAAACTAAAAATACTTATTTTTAATGTTTGCAAACCCTCCCTAAGTTATTAACCACCATACTATTATCCGATTCTCATTTCATTTCGTTGACCCGCTTTACTTATTAGTCAAAGGGCCCATGATTTTTACTTTTAAATTTACAAACTGATGGAGATAAAGATTTGAAGATTTCTTATTATCTATTGAGATTAGTTTATATTTTATTATCTTTTAAGAGTTTTCAATTATTAGGAGTTTTATTGTTGTAGGACTTTGGTCCTATAAATATTTGTTTTGTTATTATTTTTATGGAGGTTGAATATTATTAAGTTTTGAGATTTATTCTCCAAGCAATAAAGAATTATATTGCTTTGTTCAATACTTCCCAGATTCTTCGAATCAATCGGTAGTATTTGTGTTGTTTGTTGTTCACGCCCGCTTCCGTATGCATCACAAACCCATCCACTTCCGATTTTACTTGTCTAAGGGAAAGAAAAATAAAGAAACACTTGATTTTGACATAATTATCACTTTATTACTTTTTTTTTTCATTTTTGCCCTTGTGTTAAAGATGTTTAGTAATGGGGTCGATTCAGTAAAGTGTTCAAAGAAATAGTTGTTTTCAAATTATCTATATAAAAAAGACAATCTAAGATAGTGCAATACACTAGTACAGTCCTTAATGAATATTCAATAGCTATATGTGAGATAATTATATCGACTCATGTATCAGAATAACTTTTCAAAAAAAAAATATTAAAATAAGGTTTAAAAATAGGACTTTAGTGGAAACACATTTTTACAAGAGGAAGGTTATTATTTCTCTTTCAATATATATATATATATATATATATATATTAATATAATAAGTGATGCAGATGATCGATTTTTATTAAATATGTACAAAATAAATAATTGAATTACTAAATATACATCAACATTATATTTAAGTGGTAATAGATCAAACAACATTATAATTGACCACTTATGTTTTGTGAAAATAAAAAAAACAACCATGTGTTTGATTGAAAACATATTTTTTTAGCCATTTTGACTAAAAATCGATGATCATACCCTTTGTGATTCTCCGGTGAGGTATTTTACCATTTTAAAAAAATATGGTACATAACTTGGAACCGAGTTATCACAACTTGGTATCGAGTTATGCACTAGCCCCAAAAAAAAAAAAAAAAAGGTAAAGTGGACATTTAGACTCAAAATTAGCTAAAAAATATTTTTTTGTTACGGGAAAAGCCACAAATTCGACGGACTGTATATTTAATTACAAAATCCATACATGTCTTGTTCAGTTGAACCTACATTTTATTTAATTGAACAAAATAAGTGGATTCAAAATTAAATCTCATAATGTAACATTATTTCAAGAATTACTCAAACCCACTTAGGTAACCCCCATAAATGCAGTGTTTTATCAAAAAAACATGCAGTAAAACTAATTTCTTGACCACAGGTCAATTTATTTAGGACCACAAATGATTGTGACTCATGATAAGGGACAAGATATATCTAAGATTGCAGATTTCGACTTAACAATTTGGGCTACTTGACAAATTAACTAACAAAATAAAAATATGCATTTGCCTAGCTAAGGGTAATTAATATTTATTCATTTTACTTTTGTTTTTAGTTTCAAATATGTATAAAAAAAATCGATTATTTCTCAATTATGTTTCGAGGATACATTCAGCATCGATTGAGTATGAAATTTAAGTTAAAGCAGACAATATCTCGAGCAGTACACTACTCACCGTGTGGCGCATTATGTTACAATTAATTATAATACCAATTGCCTTTAAATCGATAAATTGATAAAATCCCTTTTAGGACATTGTCCCTCAATCTTTAGGACAAGGGCATGAAGCAAGAAACAAGTAGATCCCTACTAGATTTGTGTCCACCCCTTAAGGAACCTTACATATGTTGCCATATCACATTTCATGATTGTTTTGACCCTACCACATTTGGCCAAGTATACTGACATTCTCATGGCAGTAAGCCTATGTCTGGTTCTTTTGTGCTAGTATAATTTAATGACCACGAAAATAAGTTATTAAATAATGCTTAAAATAATTCACAACAAGAAACTAATTGTAGTTTACCTACATATTTTTCTGTAAATTAGTATATATTAAAATTTTCCGTTGGAACTAAAGATGCTAAATAATCTAGGAGTTGATTTTGAGCATTAGTAACACAGACTATTAACCTGAGATCAAATCCTATTAGTTTCACGGCTTTCATGATCTTGTACTAAAAAAAAGATGCTACATAATTCCTACAAATCAAAACTTTATGTAAAATTATCGTTAATATTCTTGACAAAATCTAAAACAGTTGGTAAATATCAAAATATTTGTAAATTTAAAGACCGTTAACGATTTGTCATTAATTGATCGATATAGTTTAAGGGAAAATAATATTTTTTATTTTATAAGTATTGGTAGGTAACTGTAAAATTTTAGTAACAAAATCATTTATGTAGGTAAATTTTGTTGGTAACTAATTTTTTTTTTGGTAGTGATTTATCTCAAATTACAAGTATAAGAATGAATTTCTTTTTTTTTCCCTTAGAAAAAAAAAGAATCATTTCTTTTTTGCCAGTATAAATAATATAATGGGTGACGCTATTTGCCCCCCAAGATTTGATTAATACACCCAACTCTCAATATTTACAAAAATAACATAAGTTAAAAAGACTATGATACCCTTAATAAAATAAAACAGTGTAAATATACCCTTTAAACACTGGAAACATCTTTTTTCCCAAAAAAAGTTGTTTCTCTTTTTTCCCAAAAAAAGCTAACTTTTTTTCAGCTTTTTTTTTCGAAAAAAATTGATTTATTCCAGCTGATTTTTACGGAAAAAAGCTTTTTTCTTTTCTCCAAAAAACGATGGAAACAACTTTTTTTGGGGGTTTCTCATTTTTCTAAAAAAAAAAATGTTTTTTTAGCTTTTAAAGTTGTTTTTTTTTTCTCTGGAAACAACTTTTTTTTTTCCGAAAAAAGCTGTTTTTTTCTTCTTCTGGAAACAGCTTTTTCCCCCCAAAAAAGTTGTTTCTCTTTTTTCTCCAAAAAACCGATTTTTTTTTGGAAACAGTTGTTTTTTTCTTTTTTTTGGCAAAAACGTTTTTAGTCCACTAAGTGGACGACTTGAGAGATTTAGTCCACACTTTTAAAATTTTTTGAAATTAGTCCACTAAGTGGCAAAAATTCGGATTTTTAGTCAGGTGACTGCAATAGCAGTCACAATCCTATGTGGAATTTTTTTCTTTTGCTTTTTTTCTTGCCTCAAAATATGAATTGTTTTTGTTGATGTGGCATTTTGGAGGAAAAAATATTATTTTCAATGTAAATTAGGTAAAAATATAATATTTACTATGAATAAAATAAAAATAATTTGCAGAATATATTTAATTTTTTATTAGTCGAAAAACACAAAAAAATTTTTAAAAACAATTGATGAAAAATAAGAATAATGTCAATATAATTTAAATATTTTGATTTAATAAATATATTCAAAATATTTTAAAATTTATTAACATTATTCTTATTTTTCAAGAATTTTTTTAAAAAAACTGTATAAAAAACTTTGAATTATAAAAAAAAAACAGTATAAAAAACTATGTAAATTTTAAAAAACTGTACAAAAACTATTTAATTACAAAAAATCTGCATAAAAGATATTTAAATTTTAAAAAACTGTATAAAAACAATTTAATTATTTCTCTTTAATTGTAAATATAAAATGTTATTTATACAATTAAATAATTTATAATTTAAACATATGATATAAATAATTTTTTATTTTATAATTTCGAATATATTTCTCCAATTAAAATATCTTAAATTTTATTAACATTATTTTTGTTTTTCATGGATTTTTTAAAATTATTTTTCCGTTTTTCAAATTAACAAATAATTTAAATATTAACATTATTTTTGTTTTTCATGAATAAAATAAAAATAATTTACAGAATATATTTAAAATTGATTTTTTGTAATTAAATAGTTTTTGTACAGTTTTTTAAAATTTACATAGTTTTTATACTTTTTTTTATAATTCAAAGTTTTTATACGACTTTTTTAAAAAATTTCTTGAAAAATAAGAATAATGTTAATAAATTTTAAAATATTTTGAATATATTTATTAAATCAAAATATTTAAATTATATTAACATTATTCTTATTTTTCATCAATTTTTTAAAAAAATATTTTGTGTTTTTCTACTAATAAAAAATTAAATATATTCTGCAAATTATTTTTATTTTATTCATAATGAATATTATATTTTTACCTAATTTACATTGAAAATAATATTTTTCCTCCAAAATGCCACATCAACAAAAACAATTCATATTTTGAGGCAAGAAAAAAAGCAAAAAGAAAAAAATTCCACATAGGATTGTGACTCGCTATTGCAGTCACTGGACTAAAAATCCGAATTTTTGCCACTTAGTGGACTAATTTCAAAAAATTTTAGAAGTGTGGACTAAATCTCTCAAGTCGTCCACTTAGTGGACTAAAAAAACATTTTTGCCCTCTTTTTTCCCGAAAAAGCGATTTTTCAGTTTTCAGTTTTTTTTTTTTGAAAAAGCTGATTTTTTCCAGCTTTTTTTTTCAAAAAAAGTTGTTTCTCTTTTTTCCCGAAAAAAGCTGATTTTTTAAGTTAGGGTTTTTTAGTTTGGAGGGTAAAATTGGAAATAAAGGTGTGGTGTATTTAGTAATTAGATGGGTTTGTAAAATAGAGATGGGGTGTATATAAAAATGTGGTGTATTAATCAAATATTGGGGTGCAAATAGCGCCACCCTAATATAATTTGCATTTTTCATTCTATAAAATCTTTGAAGATGTGGTCGAGATAAAGCTCATCCTAATCCCCCTTCTACCTTTTTGTGAACACCAAAAACATAAATATTTAAAATAAATTACTCCAGTAAAGTGCCCACTTACTCTTCAAATGGTCAATTTTTAATCTAATCTTATCATATGGAATTAAAAGTAAACATATCTTCCATAAAATTTAAAATAAATTTATAGGTGCAAAGTGCTTACGAAATAGGTGAGAATTTTTTGAATGTTTTCCAGTCAGGATATATATTCACAAAATCTCATACATAAGCAAGTGAAGGATATATTAAAAAAACATTCTCTTTATAGTAGAAAAAATTAAAAAAAAACGAATAATAGATGATTTGATATTATTTTATTCATACATCGTAATATCGTATATTGATAAGTCCTAGTGTCAATCAAAAATCAAAGTGTCAATTAGAAAAGAGGAATAAAGTAGCAAAGTCGTACATTTTGATACCTTAAAAAAAGAAAAGTCAAAAGGATGAGCGTTTGACTTTTTTAATTTTGGCTTTTAATCCTTTAAATTGGGTTAAAGTCAGCCTTTATTTTAATGTACTTCAACCTTTGTTGTGTTAATGCATAAGACTTTTTGTTAAGTAAAATATTTAAAAAGGAAAAGGTGAAGTAGACTTTTTTTATGTTTTCATTTTTGAGGAATATTCAAATAAAATCCTAAGAATTGATCCTTCCAAGAAATCATATCTACTAATATACAAATATTTATTATCTCAAAATATCATATATGTGTGATACCTACTTTGTGAATAGACTTGTCAATATCAAAATTTTGGCATGACATTGCACATGAATGTATGTGTCACCCACAATATTTTAATTTGATAATATTATTGTTTTGTGATTGATGCACACAAGTTATTTGTTGAAAGTAAACGTAGTACTCATGTTTTATGATTTAATTTGAAAATTATGTTGAAAATAACCATTAGAATACCTATCTTTTAAGAAATACATAGTCGCAAAAACACTTCAAGTAAGAAATTAAGTACTTTTGTTTCAAAAATATTTACCTATTGTATAGGGATTGGATCAAATGGAGACAACCACTTTACGATGAGACCGTAAGGACTAATCACAACCGCTAACATCAAATAATCAACGGATAAGATTATAATTAATATTAATACATTAAATAATTAATTTTGACACAAAAAGAGTAACATGGTGAAATAATAATATGCGTAACCAAGTTCTCACCAAACTACTGGCTAAAAACGGAAAAAATCTCCTTCATATCAATCACGTTCCATACATATATAAAAATCCCACAAAAATTGCCATCAACCCCACTATCAAATCTCTCTCTCTCTCTCTCTCTCTCTCTCTCTCTCTCTCTTTCTCTCTTTCTCAAATATAATTATTGTGACTTTACTGCATATTTAGAATAAGTATACTGCATAGATAATTATACGACACTGCATAGTTAGTTACATTGTTGCTTAATGTATATTTATTTATAAGATACTAAATAGTCATATTTTATCTAGTGCATAGATAGTAATAAGATAATGCAAAGTTAATCTGTTGTTTGATGCATAAATAGTTATGAGACAATTCATATTTAGTTGTTTGATGCATTATATATAATTATGAGACAATGCAAGTTACTTATTAATGATGCACATTTATTTGTTGTTTGATGTATACATAATCGTATCATAATGTATAGTTAGTTATTGTATGATGTTTGGTATAATGCATATTTGGATTGAATAAAATGCATATTTAGAATACATATATTGCCTATGTAGTGGAAACTTCTTTGTATAATTATGTTCATTTTGTTGCATACGTAAAGAGAACATATTGCATATTTAGAATCAATGTGATCCATATTTTGAAAATGGAAAATAGCCCTAATTGAGGGACTTTTCAATCGGATATACAATCCCTTACATCACGGTTTATGAATAGTCACGTTCCTAAAAAAGCCGCCAATAGTAAAAGTTCCAAAATAACCTTAATGAAAGGAAATAAATAAATAAAAAAATCTAATCCATACATATTTATATTCTAAGTGAGTACAAGCGCATAGTTTACACAATTATACTAGGGGTGACAATCTCCAACACTATCCGATCCTAACAGTCTAAGTATTCTAAAAAGCGCGCAGACGCTAGACATGTGGCAGACGGGGCTTAATGCTTATGAGGCCTAATTGGAAAAAAATTTAGGCGGACAAGTGGAGGGCTCAAAGACATTGGCAGGACTATTCCCCACTGGAAGGGATGAGTGATTTTTAGAACAATATTTAACACGTTATAAACGGGTTAAGGTTGAAACATTTTAGATTTGGGTAGGAATCTAGTTCACCCAGACAATACTAATAATAATCACATCAATTTCGTGTTGCCCGAAAAGACTTTTTTAACCCATTTATTTGTAATTTGATTTGCAATTTTTAGTTTATAGATTAACCAAAATACCCCCACATAACCCAATAGATAGTTGGTCTATTCGGGTCTAAAAAATATACCGGTTGATTTAGGAGGTAAACCAAATGTACATGATCTCGGATCGCGGGGAAGAAAGGTGAGGTACTTTAATAGGTAGAAGGGAACCTGAAACAGAACATACGTTAGGCTAGTCGGGATGGGCCCCCAGCTAAGGCCCTATGATGCTTATGTCTAATCAGGTAATGAGGTACTTAATTAGAAGCTAGAGAGCGATGTAATTTAAGAATAATAACAAGTTACCTTTTATATTGGTTTTCGTGATGTATTTATATTCACCGTGAAACGGGAATCTCCATGTATCATGATCTGGGCGATCGGCTTGCCTCATCGACGACGGAGGGCTCGCGGGTAGAGATGGCAACGGGGCGGGTCTGAGACGGGTTCGGCCAAATCCAGGACCCGCTCCGCCAAGGAAAAAATGGACCCGGGACCCGCCTCCGCCTCGAGACCCGCCCCGCCCCGTCATGGACCTAGGACCCGACGGGTTGAACCCGGCAGACCCGCCAAAAAAATTCATCTGTCTGAAGATTTTGCTTGGTCAGTTAAGTACTCAATCAGCCTATTGACTGTTCTCAACTACTTGGAGTTTTCATTGTAATTTTATTCTATTTAATATTATTTCAGGATTGCATGACTAAGTTGAGTCATTTCAAAAAGATAAAAAAGCCCTATATCATGTATATTAAATTCAACAGCAAGTTGAATGTTTGGAGGCTTGCAGACTTGCACAACAAAAAATATAATAAATAAAAAAGTGAAAATACACAAAAAAAAAAAAAGAGAAAAAGAGAAAGAAAATGTAAAGTCACTCTAGAAATAAACAAAAGAAAATTCCTAACAAATATTTCAGATGGCAGTAGCATATCTGCATATGCAGTGTAAATATATTAATACTGCTAATATACGGGGTGGGTCTAGCCGGACCCGCGACCCGCCCGGACCTGGCCGAGTTTGAAAAAGATAAACCCGTTACCCGCCTCGTATCCGGCGGGATGGTTTTTTTACGGGTCTAGACGGGACAGATTCATTGCAGGTCCGGATTTGAATCCTGTCCATTGTCATCCCTACTCGCGGGCGACCCAATCGGACCTTCGGTTCGGGCCTTGACCCATATAGAAAAAGAAAAACTAGAGGTGTCAAATGGGCGGATCGCCCACTGGGGTTAACTCGAAAAATCGGGTCGGATCGGACCATGCGATGAATCGGACCACTATTTTTAGAGACCGGTCAGTCCAACCCACAAAAATACAAAGAAAAATCGGGTCGGGCCGGCTTTTCGAGCCTAATGGGCGCGCCAAAAAAAAAGTCCCTCCTTTCTACTAAGAAAATATAGCCGATCCGATATTTTTTCTAGGGCGGACCAAAATTGATGACTCTAAGAAAAACTGCAGATCCCGAGGGCATTTTGGTAATTTCAAATGAGTCGACATTAAAGTAGTAATTTTAACCTCACGCGAGGTCAATATAGTAATTTCCTTATCTTTGGTCATCCTGGGTAATGTTCACGTTATTCGTATTTTAACAGTCGTCGTTTCGAGTTAATGAATATGATCCAAATAATTAAACGGAGCGGGTCCGAATTAATTGGATTGATGTATATGTCGTATAACAACCCGACTCATGAACGAGTTGTCATCCCTAAATTTTTACATATAAATAAATAATATACATAAATATATACACACATAAGTTTATAATCTTAATGGAGTAAGTCTAGTTCAAATCTAGATTCAAATAAATCCAAAACTCGTTCCAAATCAAGTTTAGAGTAATTAAGACCTACTCCAAACGGGACGGGACAGTTGACCTAAACCCATTGTTATCCCTACACGCACACGCGCACACACACTTGATTATGTTATAAGAGTTTTGGAATTGTATGAGAGGACATGAACTAATTAATATAAGGCAATAACCCTAGCTAGCACAACGTTGGAAATACAGGGAGGTTTGATGCTACCCAAGTGGGTTGTGTCCAACCCCTTGTAATTTTGCCAAGTGTTCCACTATGACATGTGCATGTATTTTTTTCAAAAAAAGAAAATCAAAATGGGACACATGTCACAATCCGAGGAATTGGGACTACTACCCACTTGGGTAGCATCTACTTACCGGAAATACCTAACGATGTCAAAATGAGCTGTTAAACTCATTTATTAAAGTTTATAAATGAAGATGCGTTGAACCTTCCACTAAAGTCAGTTTCTTTAATTAATAGATATGGTTCTTGTATGAAATCTAATTTAATTATATACTATTCACTTAATTAATTATCATCTACATTTTCTATGTACATACTATTCTATAAAAATATATATAATTTGGATGGTATAATGAAAAACCCTTTTTAAGCCAACTTGTAAAACAATAATATAGTGAAAAAATTTAACACTTGCATCCAACCAAATTATATGCATTTGTTGCTTTCCTACTTTTTATATATTTACACACACATATATAGAGACAGAGCAAACCGATACATTTCCAACTTAATTTTATATTTTTTTAACGTTTTTTTCTTTTGTTTTTCGGAATTTTGATTAATATAGTCATGAAAAACTTAGTATCAATAAATATCACATCATCACTCAAAAAATGTGTCTTATACTCTTATGATACCATTATATTATTTTTATCATATTTATGGAGTGTTAATTTGCAAAAAGTTCTACTTTTAGAAAAAATAATTTATTACACAGAAGTAAAAGTAGTTGAGAATCAAAAGTTGATAGTATTTATAAATAGAATCAGGAGTTGGGAATGTTTGGTGAAAAGTTACAAAAATATTTATTTATTTGTAAAAGTCAAACCAATAGTAGAATCAGAATCTAAATCACTCATCTCTATGCTTTTATATTATGATTAAATGAAGTAGAATTAGAAACAAAAATTGACATATATAAACATGAAAATTTATACTTTTAGTCAAAAGCTGAAAAATACTTTTTGTGATTGCAAACACTCCATTACTTCTTATAAAGTCCGTAAGGACAAATATACAACATAGTTAGGTAGAAATTTTTGTGTTAGTGCAAATCACGAGATTTACTTTTAACAAAATATTTCATGAGTCATAATTACACGAAAAGAATCATATGATACTCATATATCTATGATAATATAAGTAATTTTGGGGAAATTGATTAATCAAATGAGCATGCGGGTAGTTTGTAGTTTATAAACAATTAACCAGTCCATTTCCTCGAAAATGACACTTTTTTTAGGATGAGACTAATCAAAATGTATTTGGACTTTTTAAAAAAATTATGCTAAATATTATTACTTGATTTGGTAAATTCTAGGGATAATTACAAAAACACCCCCAAGGTTTGGGCTAATTACAAAAAAATCGAGAGATGTTTCAAAATTACAAAAAGCCCCCTCTAGATCGATTTTGTCTTAAATTTAAAGGGTTAATCGTAATATTTCTACAAATATAAGCATAGTTTTTGAAATGTTTTTGCCTATGAAGGATGAAGATGTATACGAGAATCAAACCGTAAGGGGTTTTTGTAATTTTCAAAAATATCTGGGTTTTTGTAATTACCCCAAACCTTAGGGGTTTTATGTAATTATCTCTAATTCTATCTACTCGAAATTCGATGAATATATGGCATAATTTGCGTGGTAGACCTAGATTACTAGTGAGAACTTAGAAGGTACAACTATCTAAATGCACATTGCACGAGGCTCAATTAGTCACAAGAAATATTGCTAGGATTTTTGCTTAAATAGCTCATATTGATTGTTGTTGCAAAAAAGTCTATACTCTATAACCTAGTAAAATTAAGCAACTATTAACATTGAATTTTTTATGGGAGCCTACATGGTACTTTTATATTCACTAGAGAAATATTGTTTGAGAATTAAATAAAGAGATATAATATTAGCTTTTATTTTGTAAATCCCAACAAACAAAAACATAAATGTCAAGTACACAAAAAAGGGAATATGAAGACAAAAAAATAAAAGAGAAGAGCTCCCTTGTAAAGTTGCCTGCCTTCTTTTAAAGAAAGTAAAAACCAATTCTATATTTGAAATCCCAACTTTTTTAAAGATAAAATTGAGTTGATTTGATGAACTTATACAATAATGCTACAATATAAACTTCGATCCCTTTTCTTTTGCCCCTTTTTATGGGAAAAAAATGAACTTTATAAATCTGCAACTGCAAATAAATAAAATCTACCCGTTTTATAAATCAATCATAAAAATATTGACACCAATAAATAAAAGTAAATGGTGCATATATATAGCAATACCAAATTTATTTGCCCATATGTATATGATGCAATGTTTTTAAACCCAAACCGGACGTCAAACCGGATTAATAACAGGGTCATTGGGTCACTGGTATAACCGGTTAAACCGTTATAAAATAATCGGTTGACCCATATATATATATATATATATATATATGTATAAATGTAAAAGATAAATACAAAATAACAAATAAAAATAATAAATTACATTATTCAAATATATGTATAAATTGAATATAAGGAAAAGTTATACATAAATTTACCAGATCCTTTTCCTTTCAATTTTTGTATAATTTTTTTTATTATTAAAAAAAAATTGAACGGGGTAAATTGGGTCACCGGTTTCCTTATTTTTTACCGGGTTTGACCGGGTGGCACTGATTTTTTAGCCACCCAGTTTTAATTTAGAACCGAACCAGTTTTCCAGTAAACCGGTCGAACCGACCGGTCCAGTCCGGATTTCAAAACATTATTATGATGAATATTGATTTATGATAAATGACTATAGAGAGAATCTAAATGGGATGATCAAAAAAACAACTCAAAACTCAAATTCCAAGAATGGATTTGGTCTTTAAAACGAAGGATTCTTTTGTTTGGTTGTAAGGAGTTTTGAAATGAATGATTCTTGCCGGGTATTGTGGGTCAGGTCGGCTTTACACAAAGAACATGTTTAAGCCCCTTGTGGGGGAGCTCATCAAGGTGTCCATGTCTTCACAAGCCAACACACACACACACACACACATTTATTTAAAGAAATAATTACAATAAAAACCCTGAGATTCGGACTAATTACACATATAGAGAGGCGGTCTTATATGAGACCGTCTCATGTACTTAATTAAGTTAAACGAGACGAATCTTACAAAACACAAAAAATATAATTTTTTTTTATTGGTTTTGTTTTAAGTTGAAATTTTATTTATATATAGGATCCGTCTCATGAACAATGTTCATGACACCATCTCATACAATTTTTTTTCTTACAAAGAACCTCGAGATTTTTGAAAATTACAAAAAAAAACTTATATATTCCTCCTTTATAAAGAAATAACATTTCAAAAAAAAAAAAAATAGATTGAATTTGTACATGGGTGAACTTAAGCAAAGTATTCAAGATTCCACATTTACTTGCACAAGCCAATGTAAACATCAAATTAGGTCTAAGGTTTGTTCGAGGGTGATATAATTGATTTCACGTGGTATTTAAGCGTGTTCTATACTTATACACTTCTCCAAATTAAATCTTACGTCGATCAATTTAAACTCTTCAAAATAAATCTATTTAGTTTAAGAAATTCATAAGTCCTAAAAATGGACAAATACAATGGTCAACCAATTGGCAAGAAAGAGATTTATTTTCTCCTCAATTCTAAAAACTCTTTCTAGCAAGCCCTAGTCGTCTTATTATTTTTCTGTTCCCTCATATTTCCACTATAGGAAGATAGGGGAAGGAACATTGTTTTTTTTTTTTATTTTTTTCAATTAGTTATTTGTTTCTGTTCCTTTACGGAAGTTTTCGAGTCTCCTCCATGGTAGTCTCTTGTCCCCTTAACAAGTAGAATTTTTCTACTTAATAAGTAGCTTTTTGTCTCACGTGGTAATTTTTCGTTCATATGATTTTGTCGTTCGGAAGATTGGATGACCAATTACCAGAAAGATTAGTGACAAATGCGGGTTCGTGATTGTCCTTCGCTTATGCAATTTTTCGATTCTCTTGGATCGAGTTAGATTTGTATAAGTTTAAAATATGTCTATATATGTTTTAGATCCGTATAGGTTTATGATTTTGTAGGGTTCACAAATTCGATCTATGTAGCCTTCACGCATTTTCACATCGATCAAATGATAATCGGAGTTATTTATACCCTTTTCCCAACACTTTTACGATTGATTAATAATTAAGATCCAACCACAACTCGATCGGACCAAGCATATCTTACGCTTTAATCGATGGCAAGTTTGGCAACAATGAGGTGTGAAATTTGTTATTTTCAAGATAGTCGGGTGTAAGCGCTAAAAGCGAGTTATATATTAAGAAAAAGGTGGAGTTGGAAACCAAAAATCCTGATCCTTACCCTCATCAATAACAATAAACTCTTTGGAAAAACATACACAAAACTGCCAATCTTAAGCCACACCCACAAAATCTTCTTGCCAGCTTGTTTGTTCCACAATGATTTTCTTGTTCTTGTCTTTTGCTTATTTTTAATTGCATACATGGAGGTGGCACCTAGACCTAGGCCACTCTTGAAATTCATAGAAATCTCAGTTTATTGTACAATACAAAAAATATAATTTTTTTTGTATCTTTTGTTTTAGTTATCATAATATATAAATGTTTGTTTTAATTATATTGAGGAATATATTAGGAATACTTTTTAATGTTGGCTATACCCTTATAATATGTATGGTGCCCTTTAGAAGAGATGTAGGGGCAAATGGTTGTCCCTAGCAAGACCCATTAGGGCACCTTATATGTTCTAACTTCTAACCAAATCCCATGCATATCTTTTGCTTTATATTCCCATGTGTATGGATTGTTTATTTAAAAAAAGATTAAATCATTGAACCTTCAAATAATGGTTATAAGAAAAGGTTAATCTCTTTATAAAAATATTCAAGTTTATAAATCTTTGAGTATTTTATATATAAATCTGTGTACATGTCTTAGAACTTCTACAATGCGATTTAATTTATAAGTGCACGAGGAAAAAGAAAAATATATATAAACATAGATAAAGATGAAAAACAAATGGTCTGTGTGTGTGTTTGTTTTTTTCCCAACCATTGAAACTTTTCTTCATAAAATAACGGCTTAATTGCAATTTTAGTCCTATAACTCTTTGGGTTGGCAATCTTAATCCTATAACTTCCTTGATGTGGCGTTTTGGTCCTTGATGATTTTACCCTTTAGTCAAAGAAGTTAAGTAGCAATTTCAGTCCTGTAACTTTTAAAGGTCATATGTGTTTTTGGTTTTTTGGGTTTTTTTTTGAAGGACAAGGGTATTGTAGGAACAAATCGGATATTGAAAAAAACTTTTTGGGACCAAAATCGCACAAAATCGAACTTGTAGAACTAAAATTGCATAAATTAGACCTTATGTGATCAATATCTCACAGGATCAAAATCTTAAAGAATCAAATTTGCTACCTAAAATATTTATAGGACCAAAATTGCTAGGTCACTATAGTTAAGTGACCAATTTTGCAATTAAGCCTAAAATAACTGGCATGGTTGCAACGTTTGGGCTTTTTACAATATTTTCAATTCAAAATGGACATATTTAACTGGCTATTCACAGTTAGTAAGTTCATTTCAAAAAATGGTTAAGAACTCGGAATTTAACAAAGGCTTGAACCCCTAAAATGAAATAATTTTAATAATAGTAATGGATAAAAATAATTTTATGTGGACTCTTAACTGAATTATATGAAGTCTGGACCATCCCAGACCATCCAAGCCCAAACAATACAAATACTGATTATTTGGGCTCAGTTATGTTTTCCAAACTGTCCAAAATTAGTCTTAAAAGGCTAAACCTTAATGGGCTAAAGAACTGGGAATTTATTTGAGCAGCCCACATCTATTAATACCTGGGCCATCCTCCAAAAGGGGCAAAAAAAAATTACATCTGTACAATTAGGATAAGTGTAGCACACAATAAGTCAATAACCATCATTTTATTGAGTTTTTAAAAAAGTAAAAATGGTTAGCAACCATTTTTAAATTCTTTTATGTGGTATAAAACACATTTTATCATTTAATTTTAAATAATACTCGATATGTTTCAATATTATAGCTTCGTTTTGACTCAACACAACTTTAGAGAAGTGTTTAAGAAGTGAGAATTTTGGTATTTCGGTTGTATTGCCAACTTTAGTGAGTTCATATTACTTCTTAGTGGGGCTTTGAAATTTTTGAGTTATTTTACAAATCATGGCTAATATTTAGTCATATTTACTAGTGAAAAATTCTACATTTCTACTTAAAGATGTGGCAAGTAACATTACCAGCGGTTTTGTTGTCAAGGTAAATGACCCGGATTCGATCTCATATGAGTGTGTCTCATCCCCTGGACCCCTACGACCCCATTGTAAAAAAAAAAAAAAATAATGTTACCATGTTTTGATCGAATTATTGCTTGTAATACCTAAAAAGGAGCAACAAGTTACCTTTTTTAAAAAAATAAGTTGGGAGGAGTTGTTGGAGGGGATGATTTAAAGAAACTAAAAGACTAGGGGCTCGAACCCCCGAAAGTGAACAGTACCACTTAAGCTACAAGCTCATAGAACAAAAGACCTTATTAACTATCAACCCCCATTAATCGTGCATGTACCAACACTAATACATCGGATCCCCATCAAAACTCTAAATTTCAACGTACTTGAATGATAATAGTACTAGGATTAATTTCATCCATGAAAAAGAAAATGAGACTATGCATCCCTAACCTTAGGGCATGCATCATTAATTTTGGATTACATTCCATTAATGACTCACATTTAATGAAATTAGGCAAGGCTATGGATTTTATATTCAAACAGCACACGCAAGAACCCTGCTTGAGAGCCCTCAAAGCAAGATAGTAGCCTTGCCAACTTATGGATGTAACTCTCTATCTCTCTAACATATATATATGTATATATGAATATGGCATCCATAGACAAAATGCAATAACATATCTCTAGTCCCCTTTTCCCAAGTTTTATGTTAGTTCTGTGGGGTTTTCAATTATCCATGTTGTACCATGACCATTCCACTAATATTCCAAGCCAAAGCAATGTGCATAAGGCTCTTCTCAATTGCATTGGCAATTTTTCTTGTAGCCATCATATTACTAGCTTATGATAGTAATGAAGTTTTCAATGCTCAATCACTCAAGAATGAAGACCTAATGCTGGGAAATGAGTTTCAGGATTCTTGGAAGATAGCCGTACTCGGTGGGGCTGGTCGGCCAGACGGCGGAGCTTTTGGCGGAGAGGCGGCGTAGCCAACATTGCCGGAGGGATAATCCGATGGCAGGCGAACGAGAGCCAGTGGATTGATATTGCCTTGGCATCCATTGAAACGTGAGATTTGGACGGGATCTGTTCCAAAAAGATGTTTCATCTTTTATTCTACACGTGTATAAACATGACCATATTAATTTCAACCACAAATCAAGCATAAGTTTTGAAGTTTTATACACGTGACAATCATCGTGTGGTGGATTAGGATATGAAACATCTTTTTGGGATAGAGGATCCCGTCCGGTGAGATTCATGCCTGGGTAAAATTGGCTTGAGATTTTATGCTCCATTTTTCTATTCCACTTAGTTGGATGAATAATATGCATCTCCAATATCAATGTGTGTTGATTATTTGAATGTTCACACACGTGCCATCCATCCAAAAAATGAAATACAAAAGTGGAATAAGAAATCTGAAATTGTGCCACTTATTACTTGTGTGCCTGAAATTCCGAATGCTTTTCTTTCGCGGAAAGCTATACTTTGCCAAACATTGATGTATGGAAAAAATAACCAACTTACAAGCACGTAAAGAAATTACGTTTGAAGAGCAATCACTAAATAACCATTTTGAAAACGTAATTTGAAGAGCAAAAATAGACAAACACCTGCTTTATATAAATTACGTTTGAACTACAATAACCATCGAAACTGAACAGTGTGTTAATACTCAAAAATACATTGCGCATCGTACAACTATGATCGTATTACAGCAATGGGTTCGAAAATGCCAGAGAGAAGGATAATGCATTTACAAGATCTTCCATTTTCGCTCCACAGCAGTCGTGATTATTGATATGCAGTATGCAGCACTCATTGGATATTCAGAAACTGCGAAAGGACATTACCTTATAAGAAAAACTTAAATAAACACGCACGTGAAATACAAAACGCCGAGAAAATCCTACTGATATCAAGGTAAGAAAAAAATTAAAAGGGCCCAATAAATGAGTTTGGATTATATTTCTCAAGAGCATGCACAATGTGTGTTGGAGTGAACGAATACCAAAAGTTAAACTCATCTACGATATAATGCCTTAAGTGTCAAGAGTTATGGCTTCAGGATGTAGTCCGAGTGAGAGAGGAAGATAGCATGGAGAAAACATTGCCACTTAATTTAAAGCAGATGACAAAGGCGAACCAATATCTCCATTACACGCCACAGTTTAAAACTTTACTCATATCCTAAGGGATAGTTAACGAACTACAAGACGCATATTCAAGTAAAATAAATGTTTGCAATTGAAATTAGCTTACTTGATAAATAATCTTCTACATAGTCTTCATCAATTTTCCCATGGGCCATTGCCCCTACCTGTCAACAGTTCACACCAGACAGAAGCGAAATTCAGCTAACTAACATAATTCCAAAAAAAAAAAAAATAATTAAAACACAAAGAATGAAAAGAGAGTAGTGAGGAATATCGGAACATACCACAAAAACGAGATCCAATTCATTGTTAACAGCACCAACATAGTCGTACATATCGACCAACTTTTCCGAACTGTGTGAGAAGCCTGATGTCCAATATAACAAATTGATATCTTTATACGGCAACCAAGTAGATACCAATTACACTAATAAACAGAGGAAAATGGTTCACCTATTTTACGACAGTTGATGGGTAAATACTGGGTGACAGGGTTCTTGATGACGCATAAAAGCTTTTCACCCTTACCAGCTGCAGTAATGTGCAGCTTTTGCAGCAATTGCACTGCAAAGCATTGATCAATATGATTAGAAGAATACTGACATACTGTGAATAAAAAGTCATCTGATGACAATATACAAATGTAGAATTTGAATCAGGTGTACTCACCCATAAGACCAGAGAACCTCTTATATGTCCTTGGCATACGAGCGTGAGGTTTGATATGCAAAAGAAGACCTTGCTGTGTCCTCACATATAAAGCTTTCAATCTCCCACATTTGTTGACACGGCTGTCTAAAATTGTTTGAATCGCCTGGAAGTATCAAGATGTTGAACACATGTCAGGAAAACATATTAATTATGAGGACAATAGTTCGCAGGTTATACTTTTGGATTTTGGTGCAAGAAGGGCAAGAGAAGAGGGCATGAAAAGTTTATAGAGTTCCAGCTGGGTTGGTACTCAAGTATCAAAGTCATTGACCAACAAAAAAATTAAAAGAAATTTATGTGTAGTTCTCAAAATGAAATATGATTTCACTGACCAACACAGGGAACTTCGCGTTTCACAAACTAAATTATTTCAAAACTAATTTGAAGCGTGTTATATGTTGGAAGAAACCTATGTGGCCAACTTTGCTTGAAATAATCTCAACAATTTGGCCCCATGTGTCCCTTGTTTCATAGAACACAATTTGGCTTGTTGTGATTCTTCCCAGACTGCATCCGGGCTTATATTTAAAAAAAAAAAAAAAAAAAATCTTCTATATAGCAAATGAAGTACTTCTAGAATTATTTTCAGAAAAAAAAATACTCTTGCAATCTCCCTCCACATATTACAAGTGGGTCATAACTAGGGTTAAAAGATGGATTTTTTTTTGTATTGGCCATCCGGAACAAAGTGTTATCAAGCCACTCAACAGTCTCAGTTGTAAGTGCCTAAGTGGCACAAAAAGCAGACATATACAAAATCATAAAGACAATAACCGAGCTATAAGAGCTCAGTCAGACCAGTTAGAATTGAAACAAGATATGCTCATTAAGAAATCAACCAAATGTAACCTTAATATTAAAGCTTGTACAGTAATCGATTCAGGCTTGAAAACATATTATTAGGCTTCGTGGGGTTCTTTACTCTTCAACAGTAAAGTCAGTTAACAACAACAAAATCTCCTAAAAGCTAGCATCACAACAGTGTCAACTCTTACCCTTTTAAAGAATACACAACTAAATCAAATCAATCAGGCAATCCAGTTTATCAAAAAAGTTCAATATCATCATCAACAAACATAAAATATATTAATCAAGTTCTGATCCAAAACTCAAACCTGAAAAGCAATGTCAGGCCGATAATCAGCAGGGTTCCGCTTATTCCTGACCAAATAATTAGCATGCTCATCCGAACTCAATAGCTGGTAGGTCTGCAGAAAGACAACCAACCATATAAATAAAAACGATAAACATCAACACATAATAAAAATTTCCAAATTCCCTCTCCCAAACAGACCTTCCCAACTTTTGCGATTTCCAAAGACGCCTTTTCGAGAATAAAGATAACCCCTGGTTTGTTAGTATTGGTATCCACCGTAACAATCGGAATACCAGGCAATTCATCAGTAACTGGCTCCAATTTCTCCTCCTTATCCGACGCTGCGTCATCTGTTTTCACTTTCTTCGGCGGCTGCGGAGTAACATTTTCCTCCAATTGCTCAAATTCTTCTCCTTTGTCGTACTTCTCTTCTTTCTTCTTCCTCTTCTGCCCTTTCATTTTGTACGCCCGCCCCATTGTCCCTTCACTCCGGCTACAATGCTAATAACTGCCACTAAATTCACAAAACAAAGATGGATGAAAGATTATTGATAACAGAAAAACACACACAAAAAAAAAAAAGAATTAAGAGGGCAATACACATGGAGAAATTTTACGGAATTAGGGATATCCGATGCTTACATTTAGGTGAATATTGAACCTTGGAAGCTCACTCAACTGTGGAATGGGATACACTACGGAATTGGGGAAAATTAAACCCTAGAACCACAGGGAAGATAGGGCTTAGGTTCAATTGCCAATCAATCCGACAATTGGGTCGAGTTAGGCAAAAGCCCATTTCCTTCACATTTATTTTGTATTTGTGGGCTTTGCCTTTCCATATATAAAAGATTGCACTGAAATGGGCCGGAGATTTTTAATGTTAAAAATAAGATAAATTGCAAAGATTGCCCCTAAAAGTTAGTTTAATTACCAAAAAATTTAGTTATCTTGTAAATTATAAATAACTTAATAAGCCCTTGAGCTTACAAATATTTTTTGAGGTTTGTAATTTGTTTTACGTATATCTCTCAAAAAGGTGTAATTTGTAAAACGGGAATAAATGTCAACAATATTTATAATTTTCATAAGTAATTAGGGTTTTTCACAATAAAACTGAATCAAAAAGATAATATTTATAATATAGCATAGCAAATAATTATGAAGCACTGATACGGGTACGGGACACGAGTACAAAAATACATTGTGTTTTGAAATTTCAAAGATATTGGCGGTATATATGCACATATAAAACTATATACATTTATTTTATTGAAAAAAGATTTTGAAAAATATCACAATAGAATAAAGTTTATAAGCTTATAAGAATTAAAGTGGATGTGGCTTTGTTCCTTTCTGGTTGTAATGTTTTTTAGGGATATGTATTTATGGAGTATCGATAACATAAAGTATTGTATCTTGTATGGACACGTCATTCTCACATAAGTGTCCTTGTTTTTAGGAAAATAACAAACTATTGTCTCATTAACTTCTCATGCCAAGACAAAAATGACAATATTCCCACTTCATTTCTGGCAACATATACAAACTTAATCAATACTTCACAATTTACACTTTTTTTTTGTCAAATCCAAAGTATTCTACACCAGGTCGGGCATAGACCTTACACTTCATTCGAACTATGGGATATTCATATTTCTTAGGAATGGTCCTAATATTTGGAGGAGGAGGAACAAACCTCAATTCCTCATTCGCGTTAGTTAATGTTTGAACTTATAATCTTGAGATGAATCGCAACCCCGCAAGGTTCTTGGATCAAGCTCTTGAGGGTTCATTACTTACACTCAATTGAATGTGAAGTTTGTGGGGTATAGTGAATGATAATTATTATTTTACATATTATCATATTTCTCGTGTAGCCATGGAAGTTCATTTTCTAGTTCATTCCAATGTTCTTGAAACATATTAAGAAATTAATGATAAATTAATTTTAAGGAAAAGTTGATAAAACTCATGTCGTGTCATTCAAATCTAAACTTTCACAACAATAACCTGATTTTTATGTCGAAAAACATTTTTCAAATTGCATGTGATGCACGAATTTCAACATGATACCTTTCTTAGACTACAAAATGCATGCAACACAAATCGTAATAGAATGCTTGAATTGTGTCGTAACTCTTGCTCAAAGGATAGGGTGGTTGGAGCCAGGTTGACCCTCATGTCTACGCCCTTAACTATGCATGAGGATAGGAATATAAACAAGTTGACTCGAGTTGAACATTATTCAAGTTTGTTTGAATCCTAATCAAGCCTAAAAAGTTGTATTTGAGCTTGGTTTGATTATTAATTAAATTAAGCTTGAACGAGTTTTAGTCAAACCGAATATGGATCGAGTTCGAGTAGCTAGATATTTTAATACATATTTTTCTCTTTTTCTTTCCTAATTGAATCGAGCTCGAGCCTAATGTTCCATATTATCGAACCGAGAAAAATATGTTCAAACTTGGTTAATTTGTTATTTTAACGAATCGAACTCAAATGAACTTTTAACCATCGATCTCAAATCGAAAAACGAGTAGCTTGATTTCGCCACCCTACCGAGGATAGCAAGTTCGGCCCTTCATTGTTGTCGAAGGTAAACCGCGGGATGTACGACCGACCGACCAGTGTCATGGTTTGTCTCACGACGCACAAATAGATCCTCTCAGGTAAAGAGAACATGAATTATGTTCGACCCCAAATCTAATAGTTGATCTCTCCCCGAATCGGGCTCACATTGTTGTTTTGTAGTATAAGTTCTCACCAAATCTTCACCAGCTCACATATATTCAGAGAGCAATTTTGATGGAGTGAGATTTTGAACCCCTAACCTCTACACCCTTGTTATCACCCAATGAAGGAGGTAATCGCCCTCTCTCAACTTCGTAAAACTTTGAAAATAGAATAAAATTTTATACATAAATGACAAAATAATAAAAGTTAACATGATTCCCGAAAATTACAAATATATATATATATATATATATATATATATATATTGAACCTTGATTCATTGTCGACTTAGATAAAATCCATTCGAGCTAAATTCAAGTAACTATCAAATTAAATAAACTCAAACAAAATTTTAAAATTCGACAAAAAATCCAAACAAATTTGATAATACAAAAATGATCCATTCATAATTAACACGAAAAAAGAAATTCAGTTTCCTAATTTCCTTATATAAAAGTAACATGCCAACTTTAATGGTAGAGTTAACAATGGGCCGGGTTGGCGCGGGCCGGGACTGTCCCGAGCGCCCGAGCCCAACCCAGCTCGTGTATTTATTTTGTACACAAAAACTATTGAGTCGGACTAGCTCCAATCCATGTGGTCCGGATTCTTTTGGGTCTAGAAAATTATGGTCCAGTCCAATCAAACCTCGAGTCTGTTCATAGGTCGGGCTGCATTTTGTCAGCTCTAATTAATGGTGATGCAGGTACAATCTGTTAATGCGCAATGTAGGGTGGACTGGTGGTTGGTGATTGGGCGAGGGCTGACTGGCTAAGTAGGAATTAGGGAAACTCACAAGGTACAAGCAAAAAACTATGGTGGCCACTAAAAGAAAAGGAAAAAAAGAGCCAATTTTGGTCTTCTAGATTTTGATGGTGGTAGGGAAAGATCCAAGTCCTCATTCACTTTGCTCACTTACTGATTTTTTTTTCGGGTTAATTAATTACAAAAATACCCTTAAAGTTTGACCTAATTACGAAAAAAACTCATCTAACTTTTAAAATTACAAAAATATCCTTGAGGTTTAATTTGTCTAACAATTAAACCCATCATAAGCAAAAAATATTTCAAGATCCCCTTCATATTTATAAAAATATTGCAGTTTACCCTTAATTTTAACATTGAATTAATCAAACTTCAGAGGGTACTTTCTGTAATTTTAAAAATTAGCTAGTTTTTTTATAATTAGGTGAAACCTTAGGGTACTTTTGTAATTATCCCTTTTTTCTTTATGGGTGTTAAAAAATGAAGGTCGTGATAGAACTAATTAAGCAAAGTCTTGAAATTATCTAAAGGTGGTTAACGTTGGCTATATATATTTAAAATATACTCTAAATTTCTATGTTTATAAAATGCTTTTAAAACTTAATTAAGAAGGTGTCTCGGTAAACTTTTAGACCTATAATTGAAGGCGGCTCTAGAGTTGTCTCTAGCATAAATAAGTGTTGCAGACTTGCAGATCATTTAAATGCATCCTATTTTATGGACACATTTCATTCACCCTAATGTAAAGTGGAATAGAAAATCAAGCGCGTTTATAAAATCACTTGCTTTTAGAAGACATGATTTCTTATAGTAGAAGCTCATAGTAAATGAGAATCATAAGTTGATAGTTCTGAAGTTGAAAGCTTTTGGTGAATAAACTGTAAAAATATTTATTTATTTGTAAAAGTCAAATCAAAAACAGAATTAAAAAAAAACTAAAGCACGTTTTTTTTGCGCTTTTAGATTCTGATTAGACTATTTATTTCAGTCTAGAGCTTACAATCACTTTTTTTTAATGAATGCAAACACTCATATTTTAAAGATTAATGTGATGATGAAAATGAGTACTTATCAACTACCAATTTTACTTTTGAGATGAGATTAGAACCCATATATATGACTGAAATTTCTTAGGTAATTACACGTATTTGATCAAAAGTAAAAATAGTAGTTGAGTTTTACCATTTTCCTATTTTACCAAGGAAATTAAGTGGGTTGACCATAAAAGGAAATAAAGCAATCAAATAATAATTGTATAAACTAAATCCAAAAATTAATAAAAAGATCCTGTCAACCTCAAATTGAACATCATTAAAATACAAAACACTGCTCTTGGGTACTATGAATCCAACCCTAATTAAATTCGACATCAACGTTTAATTTAAACTTGCAGACGTGTCTTTAATATAAATAACATTTAAACATTGATGCACTTCGATTTTTTTTATAAATTAAATAACTTATTTATCATTATAACATTCTAGGAATAAAATATTGATCAGTGTGGTATTTGCATGGTACATTTTCTTATATCACATGACTTAATATCAGTCCTAGTTGTGTTTCATGTTCTATTGTACATTTTAATTGATAAATGCAAAGTGTATAGAGAACATAAGTATTTGATGTATCTTAATAAAATGTAATATGTGCTGTAATACGAATTGAAGTTGAGAATTTAAAATGTCGCATATGTATTAGACAACATATATTTTTTTCTTAAAATCAAATGATATCATTCATTTATGAGAAAAAAACTTACAATTAATTATAACAATTAACAAACAACAAACAGATTTGCAAGCGCTACAGAGACATAAATCTATATAGATCTAAATAAAACTTTTAAACCTTAGATCTAATCGATCCAGTAGAATCGAAATTCGCAACGGAGGCGTTGCACAAAACATGTATACCAAAGATGATCTCGCTTTTTGTCACGTATCGTCGGGTGACTCATCCGATCTTCCGAACAAAATCTCACCATGGGACAAATTTATTAACTAGAAAAAAAAAAAAAACCACTTATTGGGAACAAATAAAAGCCACCTGTGAAGGAGGATTTTCGTAATTTTCATTCCTTTAAATTAGGCAACATATTTAAAGAAGAAGATTTCCATTATTTTTTTTTTGTTCATGTTATCCTTAAAAAATAAAATTAGTAAGAATGCTATTGAAATTTCTTGCATGGTCCGGTCATCAATATTCACCACTCCTAAATATAGTAAGAAATTATAGTAATTAATCCACTTAAATAAATTTAATAATTCTTTATAATTTTTTTAATCAAATAAAATGAATGGTAAAGATATATATATATATATATATATATATATATATATAGGGATGAGATCCTATGAGACCATAGATATAGGTAGGAACATGAGACTCAATCCACACCCTTCAACCAAATAAATTAAAAATTTAGATTTAATGGCATTTTAAAGTAATTAAAAAATAGTGGGGACCAAATAGGTACAATTGGAATGTTAAAATGCCAAATAATGTCTTCCTAAAATCAAGGAATAGAATCTTACCAAATTCGCCATCTTCGATCCCAACGTGAAAGCATCGTCCAAAAGCCGAAAAAAAAACCCACGATCACAAAGAACTTCTCCTCCCATCGTCCAAATATCCGACTTCAACATCATCTTCTCCCACGATCAAAGCAACGTGAAAAAAACACAGAAATCACGCAAATATCGAACCAACAAAATTCTCGTGATCAAAAACACCAAAAATCCACATCAACGGCGGACACATGATACCCCTCCACAAAACGGTCCCAACAAGGTAATATTTGACACCAATTCATCGGAAAAAATGTATGGTTCGAATGCATGTAATGTTGCACAATAAAAAAATTCTCCAATTAATTATGTACATATAGCTTTGGAATTACGTGCATATAGCTTTGTAATTCTGTGCATATAGCTTTGGAATTGTGTGCATATAGCTTTATAATTTCGTGCATATAGCTTTGTAATTCTGTGTATATAGCTTTGCAAATCAGAATCGTGTATATTATATGCTTAGAGCATGTGTGTTTAGTTCGTATTAATGATATCCGTGTATAGTGTTTGAATTTGTGTATTTATTATGAGAATATGTAACACATATAATGTAAACACATATAGCTTCCGTACATATGTGTGTTTAGTTAGTATTAATGAAATGTGTATATAGTGTCTCGAAACTGTGTATTTATTGGTAAACATGTGTATCACCTATAATATATCCAAAATAGCTTCTCAGTACATATGTGAGTTCAGTTGGTATTAATTAAATGTGCGCATAGTGTCTCAAATGTGTGTATTTAGAATGAAATATATGTAGTACATATATTCTAATATATAGTGTCTCACATATAATGTATTACCTAAAAACGTTTTTGCCTATTAACAATGCATCTAATATATGTTTAAAGTATTAATTATGAACAAAAATGGCAATAAATATGTGTACTTATACAACAAATATTGGTGAGTTCAATTTTGCACCATACATTCATGTTCGTAAATATGGATTTACACAATACATTTAAAATCGTGTGTAAATAGTATTTTAATTTGTTGTTTTAATATCTAAATATTGTGTTTTTGCAGATGAAGATCCAGTTACCGCGTTCACGTTGGTCGAGGCTCAAATCTCACCGGATCAACTAAATATTGGATCGAGAGGTTGAGCAAGAAAAATCCATCGTGCCAACATGCATTTCCGCATACATTGGAGGCGGGAATACAATTTTATAAGGATTATGGTTTGTGTAATGGCTTCGACGTTAGAAGAAACACTACGAAGAAATTCAAGAACGAGGATATTCGCGTGCAATACGTGGTTTGCAATAGAGAGGGCTACAAGAACTCTAAAAACCCATACCGGTGAGGCATTTGAGCATGACGGCAACATCCCAAAATAGGGGCACGAAAGAGAGCCTCGAACCGAGTTGGGTGCAATGCACGCTGTATTTTTGAATACACTAGCGCCGATTCATATAAGGTAAAGACGTTTGAGGAAAGACACACTCATCCGATGACAATTGATGAACACAAGCAATTCTTGAAGGTGAATAGGAACCTAAACTTCGGGCACCAAAGAATTTATCATAAATTGCACAAGGGCAAACATTGGGAGTGCAAAACAACACGAGTTGTATAGAGAAATGGGGCGGTTATTCACGTGTGGGGCGCTCAAAATTGATTTTAAAAATTTCAAACGAGACTGAAGGCATACATATGCGGTGCGGATGCACAATTGGTGATAGACAAATTCCTTAGGCAAAGAAGAGGCAAACCGGGAATGGTATTCGATTATGCGTTGATCAAGATGAACAACTAACGCGACTCTTTTGGGCGCACAGGCGGCTATAATGAACTATGCCGCATTTGGCGATGTGATATCATTTGATGCTACGCATAATACCAACCTAGGTAATATAATTCACTGCACTAATTTATCTTGCATATTTGTGATTACAATAGTTTACATTTATCCTTATATAACTTGTCCATTTAGTTACATAAACGGGTAACATGTTATTTTATTACGTTGGTGTGTGTACATATTTAAGTTAATATGTGTACATAATAATGTAATTGTGTACACTTATACTCATAAAAATGTTTAGATAGTTATTGAAATTTGTATACTCAAAATAGATTTCATACATGTGTATATAATAATGTAATTGTGTACACTTATACTCTTAAAAATGTTTACATAGTTATTAAAATCGTGTACTAATGATAGATTTCAAACGGGTATAAGATGGTGTTCGCTCCATTCAAGGGGTAGATATCCATCGTAGGTGTGTAACTTTTGCGGTGGCCTTATTTTGAAAGAGGATGAGGAGTCTTATACGTGGTTGTTCGGACGATTCTTAGATGTTGTTGCTAAGGAACCATATTATATAAGAATGATCAAGACCCGCCATGAAGAATGCCATAAAATCCGTCTTCAAGACAAAAAAATGATTGTGTATGTGGCACATAATGGAGAAAGTCGAGTGTCAAAGCTGCCCCAACCTCGTTCAAAGATAAAATTTTCATCAATCGGTTTAAATCAATCGTGTGGGATAACTACATTACAACATTTGAATTTGAAAAACAAGGCACGAATAGTTGAATTCAATGGATGACTTCAATCTAGCATCACACCCATGGTTCACAGTTATGTATGATATACGACAGAGCTGGATTCCCGCCTATTTTAGAGACGTGCCCATGAGTGGACTTCTGAAAACTACGTCACTCTCAGAAAGCACAAATAGCTGGTTTGGTAATTTTACAAATCCCCAATCAAACTTGGTGGAATTTGTGATGCATTTCGAGAGCGCAATGGAATCCCAACGACATTCTAGTGATAAGTTGAATAATCAGTGCCAAACCTCCCTTCCGGATTGCCAGACACCATTGAAAATTGAAAAGCATGCTTCTTTAGTATACACGCACGCCATATTTTATGAAGTGAGCAAGGAAATTAAAGAAGCGTGTTACCATTGCTCAGTTATACAGATCAATGACAATACAAACGAGATCTCATACACAATAAAGGAAGAAAGTGGGGTGTTTCAAGTAACAAAATGCAAGGTAGATGCATCACCAAATGTAGTTGCAAATTGTTTGACAGTCGACTCTGTGTCGACATATATTTGTAATACTCAAGGATTGCGATGAAATTCGGCTTTATATTTGGCAAAGACGTTGGATGAAAGCAACCTCGTATAATTCTTTAGGTAAGAATGGGCACATGTACCAATTTCCGGGAGGGATAGAGGCTGCAAGGACACTAAACACCCTGTGGGCGGATTTTCACAGCTGCATCGGTCTTGCGCAAGGGGATATTGAAAAATTGTCAAGTCTATCTAGTATCATATCGAACGAGAAAGCTAAGCTATTAGAGGAACAACACGGAACTACGATTGCACAGCAAACAATCGAATGGAAACCCATTGCGCTCAACCTCACAATTAAACATTTCCGTGCTACCGCCAAAGCAAGCCAAGAACAAAGGAAGTGGTAGTCATCTGAAAAGCAGGATCCAAAGCCAAAGAGAAAAAGCCATAAAAGCAAGCACAAAACTGAAAAGAAAATGTGGGACATGCGGTAAGGTTGCAACACATAATAGCAGGACATGCCCGACCCGCACAAGCACCCCGAGGCAATTTATGATTTGTTTACATAATTCGAACATAAACATACAATATCGCACCTATTTACACATTATCGTGTATTAAACACACATCGTCCTTCAATGACAACATCAAGATCAATACAAGTATGTTTTGGAATTATGTGTTTAAAGATGTAGAATTATGTGATTTTAGTTATGTAATAATGTTTGTTTAGTAATAGCATATTGTTTTTTTGTTATTTTGTGCAAGCATGTATATTTGGTTTGGCGTTATGTGTTTTTAGATGTAGAATTATGTGTTTTTAGTTTTTCAATAATGTTTGTTTAGTAATAGCATATTGTTTTTTCATATTTAGTGCAAGTATATTTTGGTTTGGGATTATGTGTTCTTAGATGTAGAATTATGTGTTTTTAGTTTCGCAATAATGTTTGTTTAGTAGTAATTTGTTTTTCATTTTTTGTGCAAGCATGTATACTTGTTTTGGAAACATATGTATTTAGCAAGTAGAATAATGTGTGTTTAGTTATATAATAGTGTGTATATAGTTTTGGGTTAGTGGATACTTAATACATAATTTTGTGCGTAAGACATACAATGTAATAACTACAATACAATATTAACGTTGTATACCAACATTCCGATCATATGTACGTGAAAATGCAAATTTATATTGATTAAAGAGAAAACACCCCACGCCCGAATCATTCATATCCACAATTCAAGACCATCTAAGTCATATGCAAATGGCTCCCAAAGACAAAAAACACCAACGATAGTAACCTAACTATACAAAAATGATGAGCACGGATTCGCATACTACATTGTCTATTTAAAACAAAACTACAATACGATCTTCCCCGTCCAAAACTTTCTGGCTTCTTCCAAACATCTATCCTTTTGCTCATTGCTATGGTGCAGGATTATTGCAGCTGAGTACTTCGTGCGTAAGTTAGACAGTTGGGACGCATTATTCTTCTCCAAACCACAATCCCATCCCTTGGTGCCACCGCCCATGTAGCTCTCCATATGCCTCATGGCATATATACCACAATCAACTTTGTTTGTGGTGTCTCTCCAAGGCATGCATAGTCTACACGGGGAGAACTTCCGGACAACACTAGCCATTTGCGGGCAGCCTTTAGTCTCCAAGTAGTTTGCAAACATCCGAACCTGCACAATATACCATGGAAAACAAATTCAACAACTAAAACACATAATTCTACAACTAAAACACATAATTCCATGACAGTATGCTATCCAAGGCATATAGATCTTTGAGTAAAACAAAATTATTTACCAAAACATACAACTAATCTTTGTCCATTAGCATAAACCATATACCCAATATTATATAACTAAACACACAGAATTCTATAACTAAACACACAGAATTCTATAGCTAGGTTCACATGATTCCGAATCAAATATACCTACCCACACAGAATTCTATAACTAAACACACAGAATTTAATAGCTAAACACACAGAATTCTATATCTAAGTTCACATCATCCAACAGGGAGGCGAGCAAGGAAATGCAACACATAAACCATAAACACATTATTATATACCTAAACAAAAGAATTCTATATCTAAGTCCACATGATTCCAAATCAAATATTCCTACTGCATACGTAATTCTATAACTAAACACACATAATTCCATAGCTAAAAACCCATAATTCTATATCTAAGTTCACATCGTCCAAAAGGGCAAACCGAGCAAGGAAATGCAACACAAAAACCAAAAAAAAAGCTCACCCAACTTGTCCAAAGCAAGTCTCCATATTTCTCCCGATTGCTTCCACCGATGACGAGTTGTCGATAATATGGCGGTGAAACCTCTTGACATCAAAGGTCACCAAAAAGATGTGCTCGCTCTTACAAATCGGGAAGAAAAATCGAAACAAGCTATACATTAGGGTCTTGGTAATTAACATAAAAGATTTGGAAAAATAATGAGATTAATTACCATTACTTACCATGTCAAAGTTGTTCAATTTATCGGAGCTCGGGTCACCGAGCTCGTGTGTCGAGTCCTTGCACAAACGATCGATACGGTGTTCTCATCTAAGCCATCCCCGGACTAACGATCGTGAACAACTACAACACATATACACAAATATAAAAAAAAAATAAACCACAGATTTTAAGACTTGAAAACACCAAAGAAAAATGAAAACAGGGAAAATAAAAATAGGATTAACATACCGTCAAAAAACAAGAAGCAAAAAATTGCATTCGGTGAATCTGCTACTCCTCGATCCCTCCATACCATTCAACATCCATGCCCAAAGGTCCAAAATAGAAACATTAATGTAACCTCCAGGACGCATTGTCTCCACAATTTCCTCGACAAAAGTTTGTCACCGGCGTTAAATACAATGTCATCTCTATATGGAAAAAAAAAAAACATTTACAAACAGTAGATAAAACAAATGAAACTAATTAGTTGGATAATAAACGAATCCTTACTTGTTCGACCCAGATTTTCAAAAAGCCATTTCGCAATCATGTTCTCATTTTGATTTGGCTTGAGCGACGCCGATCCGTCTAGTCACAAATGGCGAAGAAAGATCGCGCTTTGCTTTGTCTTCCTAGTAGCTCGGGAAAAAACCTTCTTAGATCTTTCTAAGGCAATATCGCTACGCGCTCGACCTCCCCGAGCCACCAGGTTTCACGCCACCAACCTCCGTTCGACATCCTACGCCCAATAAGAATAATTATGAACTCGTATACACATTGATGAAATAAATCATAAAAGATGGGAAAAAATACTTACGGTCTTTGGATTCTCACTCAAAGCGCATCATGCCCCCTTAACCACCAATCTCGAGAATCTTCCACCTATAAACCAAAAATATATAAAAATAAAGCTACTTATACACAAAATAAAACTACCTATACATAATGTAACTAACTAAACATAAAAACGAGAACTAAATAAACATAATTACAACCCTAAATGCACATAATATTTTACTAATTTAAACATACAAAGAGCTGGTTTTTCGATCCCCACTTGCATCATGACCCCCCCAACATTCATTTTTAACCGCAAAACATACAATAGTGTGAACTAAAAAAATACTTAAAGCAAAACTGATTAATAATACTATATAAGTAATGCAAACATATATAATAACCCAACCTCCACGCTTGCCATACCACCATCTCGCACATCTCCCTCTTCGTTGACACTCTTCTCATAGTGCCGAGACGTGTCAAGAATGTCCTCCCATCTGCCAACATTGGTATCTTGAGTCAAGCCAATAGAAAAGCTTGGTGCCTCATCACACCATTTCTTGAATTCATCTCTCTTCAGAAATGCACTTTCGATTGCCTCAATTGCAGCAATATTCTCCGCCTTGCTCCAAAAGGCTTCATTCTGCTGACTTTCAGTCCCTTCCATACCATCGTCCGAACGGCGAACCCCACCCGGTAATGCAGTTGAGCATAAGAAACCCTTCGCAACGTTCCCAACCATGGCAAATTCTGCGTCCTCGACCAAGTCCTTTGGAGCAGACTGAAGAATAGATATAATCTCGACAACATCGGAGGACAAACATTTTAATCTGTCAAGTAATTGACCAGTAATCCCCTGCACATCAAAAATATGTGTATTAAATCAGTAAGTGTACATGCACAAGATTTACAAACTAAATACACATAATCACTAACCTGAATGTACATAATTATAATATACATAATTTAAACACTAATTATACATATTTCAGACACTAAATGCACATAATATAAACCTGAATACACATAATCACTAACCTGAATGTACATAAATAGAAGAAACATAATTTAAACACTAATTACACATATTTGAAACACTAAATGCACATAATATAAAACTAACTACACATAATTACTGAATACACAAAATCACTAACCTGAATGTACATAATTAGAATACACATATTTAACCACTAATGACACATATTTGAAACACTAAATGCACATAATATACACCTAAATGCACATAGTCACTAACCTGAATGTGCATAAATAGGATATACATAATTTAACACTAATTACACATATTTGAAACACTAAATGCACATGATTCTAAAACTAAATACACAAAATTATCTTCCAGAATGCACATAACATAAAACTAAGATACACATGCAGATGAACAACCTTCGCATCGGCCCGGGATGACGAGGTCCCCTGACCTGTAGCATCCTTCTCCTTCCAAGCCAAATTCAGTTGCGGCTCATTTTGTGCTTCCCCATCAAACGGGGGCTCGATAAACCCCATCCCAAACCCGCCGAGGTCAATTTCCTTATTGTTCCTTTCCTTTAGTTTGTCCCCGCTCCAAGCCGACACGATGGGGACCGTCCTTGGAACACTCCGCCTCATGCACTTAACTCTGTCAACATAAAATACCTGTGCAATTACATAGATTACATCAAAAAAGAACATACTCCAAAAAAATCAAAAAACAATAAACAATTGTGGGAAATAATACCGCCAAAAACAGCAAGGGCCCATTAAATTCAGTATTATCTTCCGGCGACCAGGCAGCTCTCTTTTCAACCAGTGTAGTCAATGTATGCTCACACCATGCTAAGTTCCTAACATTTCTGACGTCTACAAGGCTTTTAAGCAAGTGAGGATACACGTATGCAGTTGAAAAATTACCAATGATAAGGTACTCGACCAATATCAAGAACAGCCTTCTAAACCAATCACCGCCATCCACAAAACTCAGCATTTTATCAGCCACTTGCTTCGGTGTTACCTTGTAATCCTCCCTACCAAAACATAGCAGGCCATCCAGTGTACAAATCGCAAGTCTCCGATTTTGTTTTCTTCACTATTGGCTCCTGCCCATTGGGGAACCCCAATACTCTCTGCACATCATTCGGTTCAATGCGAATGCGCCTCATACTATCCAACAACAACTCCGAGCTAGCCGGGTTAAAATTTGCAACTAACCAATACATTAGCCGAGATGGGAAGTCAACAATTGAAAGGAAAGCAAACTTCCGAATCCCATATCAACAATGGCATCAACGAGTAGGGAAAGATTTACAAGGGCATTCACCAACACCCTTGGGTTCGACCTAGTCGATAATGTCGTATATAAATTCTTTTTCCTCTTCCCCGACCATCGCCTTCGTCCCCACTCCCCCAGCCCTTTTCCCCTTGTTTTTGCCATTTAGTTGGTAAAACAAGACCTCTGAAAAAAATAGAACCAATTATTTACCAAAACATACAACTAATTGTCCATTAGCATAAACCATATACACAATATTGTATAATCAACACGTGAATTATATAGCTAAACACACATAATTCTATAGCTAAGTTCACATGATTCCAAATTAAATATACCAACTCACACATAATTCTATAACTAAACACATAAAATTCTATATCTAAGTTCACATCATCCAAAAGGGAAACTAAGCAAGGAAATGCAACACATAAACCATAAACACATTATTATATACCTAAACACACAGTAATTCTATATCTAAGTTCACATGATTCCAAATCAAATATACATGCCCCCACCAATTATATCTCATTCAACAATCCCCCAAAATTAAAACCCACATAAAATAGAACATTATACATGCCCAAGGACGCTAAATTAATCCCCCTTAACACATTATCGATTAGCATAAATTCCTTTTGGAAATGAACCAAGTATTTACAAAAACATACAACTAATGTCCATTAGCATAAACCATATACACAATATTATATAACTAAAACACAGAATTCTATAGCTAAACAAATGAATTCTATATCTAAGTTCACATGAATCCGAATCAAATATACCAGACACATACGTAATTCTAAAACTAAACACACATAATTCTATAGCTAAAACACGGAATTCTATATCTAAGTCCACGTCATCCAAGAGGGCAAACCGAGCAAGGAAATGCAACACATAAACCATAAACACATTATTATATACCTAAACACACGGAATTATAAATCTAAGTTCACATGATTCAAAACACTAATTACACATATTTCAAACAATAGATGTGGTCTCATGTTCTTACACCTAGAAGTTTATTCCCTAAAATCAAACAAATAAGAACAATAGAAATTAATAATAAAAACCCAAATTGGAACCCTAATATCAACAAACACAAAAATAAAAAAGGAAATAAAAATCACAGATAACTTACAATATTTTGTGCGATAACCGTGATGAAAATAGGAGATGATTCGTGCCAGTTGCAAATTGAGCCCTACCGTGTTGAATATATGAAAAAAATCGAACCAGTTTAAGTATCCTTTGAAAAATCTGGACCGACGGATCGTGTGTCGTGGAGATCAGAAGTGAGATGAAGATACCTATTCCATGACCGGTGTTGTGGTGGAGAGATGAATATACCTATTCCAGCAAATTCGAGAATTAGGAGACGACCAATGGTTTGAAGCAGATGAAGGAAGAAAGGAATCGGTGTCGTGGGGGAGAGGTAGAGAAAATCGCGGGATATGAATAAGAATCGATAGACTTACCAAATTCAAAAATTAGGGGTTTACAATTATATCCTTGGAATAAAAAGATAGATTACTTTCCTACCCTTGTTTGCCACTACCATGACTAAAATAGATGGGTAAAACGGGCCATTGAATATTAAATCAAATGGTCTAGATGTGGTCTCATGTTCTTACCTAAAGGCCCGGGTCTCATTTGATCATATCCATATATATATATATATATATATATATATATATATATACATATATACGTAAATCAGCAATTGTGACACATAGTATTCCTTTTTATTGGATGATTGTTGTTAATTATATTATCATAGAATTATATTTCTTGACGGTAAGAAATTTATTTTTCTCATTAATCAACTTGATACAATCATAAAATCTAAAGTCCGTTGTGAAAAATCCAAAAACTCACATCCTTTTTAAGAGAATAGAAAAAGACAAATAAACTTTAAACAAGATAACAAATCATTATACTTCATATCAAGCTCAGTGGAATTTGATTTTTGGTTGGATGAATGCTTGCTTGTATTTCAAAGCCAAGATTTGAACGATTTGCACTAGACTCTTTTAAATCTGCAAATCTTCCCAAAAACTAATGCAAAACTCGAATGAAGCCCCCAAAACACATATCGATCTGCAACATCCGAATAGATCGGAAATGAAAGAAAAAGAAAAAGATCAATCCCCATACAAGATCAAGAGGAGAAACTTATTCTAAAATCCTAAAAAAGGAGGAAAAGATCCTAAAGAAAATAATTTCCCCTCTTCCACCTTGGTAGGAGGAAGATGAGAGAAAGAAAACCTTATTTAAGACAATCTTATTTTTGTTGCGAAAAAGCAATGAGATATATAGGTTTCACAAAAGCTTAGAGTGAATATATCGGATGAGATCTTCTATTCAAACTATATTTCATCTCATATTCCATCCGCATGAGGATGGTTGTTACGTGCATAACACTTATCATATTAAACATCCATAATTAATTCATCCTTAAAAATGCATGGTAAGTGGTGTACATGTGGTAATCATTTCCCTACACTATGGTATCAAGCGCAATAGATACTATAAGGCTTCGTTTGGTTCAACAACAAGATTGGGTTTGATTATTTCCTATCAGCTTTATTGGCCTTTTCCCATGGATTTATTAATGTACAATAATGTGTTTGTTTGAGTGATTGAGTTGTTGGATTGTAAGGATTGTCTATTAAATTGTTTGGTTCAAAAGAGATAGTATAGCCCAATAAGTATTGAATTACCTTATTGACCTTAAATTATAATTCATATTCCTATATATATTACCCTACACAATTACAAGGACAACTGTAAATGGGGGTATGTAGGTAATTTGTAATATTAGGATATTGGGATGTATTCCTTATTCCACCTAGGGGGTGGGATACCTATTACCTCAAAGAGAAGGACAAAGAACCGCGCCATGCTAATTTCCAGGGCCATAGATGTGTGAACCAAACAATATAGTAGAAGTGAAATATTAGAAAAATGACTGATATCCCTCCTATTATGCCCAACCAAGCGAAGCCTAACATTTTAATCTATCCATTGAACTAAAATGTCCAAATTACCCTTTCTATAGTTACCATCTCATCACACTCACTTATCACAAGTCACAAGTCATAAGTCATGATCTTCTCCAATATTTCATTTACACTCCTGCAACTCTCTCTCTCTCTCTCTCTCTCTCTCTCTCACACACACACACACACACACACACATATATGGATTTGCAAAATGGATGAAGATGAATATGATGATGTAGATCAGGATTGAATAACTTGATGTTCGGGATATATATGGTTTTGATGGTCCTATTAACGGTGTCCCTCTTGTTTTTGCCACCGCTTGTGCCGCCGCTTCCGCCGCCACCGCTCATGATCCTCCTCCGTCCCCGCCGCCATCATGGCGGTGCTTCTTTCTTGGCCTTCACGCCGCCGCAGCTTCCCGGCGGCCGTGTTCCCATCTAAAAGAATATGGATTACGAGCTGTACGTGCGTATATAACAATTGTACAATACATGCTTAATTGTTGTGGATAATTAACGTGCTTAATTAATGTTGTGGATGATTAAAAAGTGATTATCAGCTTTTAGATCCGAAAAAAATGACTTTTTAGTGTTTGCAAATATCAACTTCTGCTTTTAACTTTACTTCATATAATAGAAATTTCTGCTTTGATTTGAATTGCACACATAAATAAAGTACTTTTACAACATATTCACTAAACGCTCTCTATTAATTTAATCAGTTTTCAGCTTTTTTTATTTGCAAACACTATCGAGTACTCTGAATCTCGATTGTCTGTCGTTTCTGCGACAATAAATCACTTCCTTCAAAAAGCAAGTGTTCGTAAGCACTCCCTTGGAGATTAGATTAATTTATTAAATAAAAATTATATAATAAAAAGAAAAAAGGAAATTTTTGAAGAAATAATAATTTATAGAGAGATTGATTTTAATTCTCCAACTTGTGGATTAATTAATGATCAATGTGAAACTCACTCACTCCATGCACCTTTTGAGTTTTTTTGTTTTCTTTCTTTTTTAATTGTTGGGGAGATTCAGGTGCAATGTATGTGACTTTATATTCTTTTCTTTATTCCATTCTTTAATTTTATTATTTCACTAATTTCATTATTTTATGAAGACGGCATTTTTATAAGTGTCTAGACTTCATTTGTCCGTCGGGTAGGTATTATTAGTCTTTGTATATATTATGATTTTTTCTTGGTCAAAAAATGAGATTACTATTAAAGGTAATTATTCTGTTAATTAATTGTTAATTGTTATTTTTAGCTCTTGATTTAATTTTGACCAAATGATAATTAATAAGGGGGTTGAATTCAAATTGAAACATTTAGTTGGTATGTCTATTAGAGTTTCTTTGAAGGTTTTGGTTAATTAAAATTGAAGTTAACACATGGGTTGTGTTGAGTTTTCACATTGAATCAAGTTAGTCATTAATTTGATTATGTCTACAATATTAGCTAGAGTTGCCAAAATGAGTCTGGCCCAATGGGCTTGACCAATCGGCCAAGTGAAAAAGGTTGGGTCAGGATTCATTTTAAGGCCCGAAATAAGTCGGGTCTATTTGGGCCGGTCGGCCCGACTTTTTATGTGTAATTTTATGGGTGGATTGGGATTGGACTCCAAAAATAGCGATTCGATCATTATTTGGTCCGACCCGATTTCCCACTTGGCCCGACTAACTAAGACCTGGATGGCTGGCAGGACCATTCGACAACTTTAACTTATTAGCTAGTAGCTCATAAATTAATTGTTGTAACTTTAGAAGTTGAAAAATGAGATTACAATAAATAGCAAACAAAACATATACCCCCAACCACACACACACACACACACACACACACACACACACACACATATATATATATATATATATATATATATATATATAGGGAGGGGATCCTGTGAGACCACCCCCCTAGGTAAGTCCATGAGACCAAATCCAGACCATTAAAAACAGAAATCAACGTCCAGGATTTAAAAGAATCTATACAACTTTACATAACAAACTAAACATATCAGGGGGTAAAATGGGAAATTGTCGAGATAAACATGGTAACCGCTCGCTGAAAATTAGGAACGTGATCTTCAATTGATCACGTCCCATAATCAGTGCTAATCCACATTCCACCCACGTCAACCCATTCTTCTTCACCACATCAATCTCTACCACCATTGACATCAATTCTTAAACCTCGAAAATTATACAATATCAAAAGCTCCATCCTCGAAAAATATACGTTTGCATACAGAAAAACATATCATATATTTCGCTAATTGACAAGGTTGTCATCAATTACATCAAAACGATTGAATAATGGCAGAAGAACTTCCATCCAACGCGATTGGTGACTGTTCTCAAGGTAATTACTTAAGATATTGTTGCAGAAAAAATTAGGAGGAATCATTTGTAACAAAAGCAGGCGAATAGTCGAAACAATTGTATGTTTGTGTATTTAATATGTATTGTTAGTACAAATGGATGTATATTTAGTGTCATAAAACTGTATAAATGGATAATGGAAGCATTTGTATGTTTGGGTATGTAATATGTATGTTTAGTATAGAATATATGTATATATAGTGTCAAACATTGTATACATGTTTTGAGTTCATAAATTTTGGAATTGTCTATGCATTGTATATTCCTTGTTAGTTTTTAATGTAGTGAACCATGTTAGTGTATTTATTGTATAAATATTGTATTTGAATATTCAATTATTAAATATTTACAACTAGTTTAGAGATTACGTATATGTTGTCAATTGTTTAGCATGTATGTCTAACAAATTTAACTTGTATACATTATCATTATTGTTGTGTGTTTTTAATATAAACTTGTATGTATTGTAATATTAGTCAATAATTTCATTTTGTTATATTGGATATAAATTCCTCACGAGAATAATAACAATATGTATGTATATGGTTGCATATTGTATAAATAATACATTGATTTTGTTTTAATAATGCTATGCCTTGTTTTAATGTAAAATGTAGCGGAGAACCAACAAACGATTTCAATGGGCGTCAACGACTCAAAGAAATCTCACCAGGCTCAACTAAATATCGGATACCGAAGTAGAACAAGAAAAGATTCCACGAGTAGGCATGCATTTCGCTACATTGGAAACCGGTATAAAATTTTACAAAGAGTACGGAGCAATTAGCGGATTCGACATCGAAGGAGCACGACAAAGCGGTTCAAGAACGAAGTAATTCGTGTGCATTATGTTCTTTGCAATAGAGAAGGCTTCAAGCACACAAAAACAACATACCTATGGAGAATATGGATGGCCGATAATGACCCGCCACATGGTTCACGAAAGAGGACTTCAAACCGTGTTGGATGCAATGCACGTTGTATATTCGAATACACCATAGGTGGAGCATATAAAATACGAAGTTTTGAAGAACGCCACACTCACCCAATGGCAATCGATACATTCAAGCAATTCCTAAAAGTTAAGTAAATCGAACGGTCACAAAGAATTTATAATGAATTGCACAAAGGCTAATATAGGATTCAAAACAACACGAATTGTTCAAGGAGATGGTTGGCGGATTTTCACACGTCGGTGCTTTGAAGATTGATTTTAAAAACTTCAAACGCGACTTGAAAGCCTATATATGCGGTGCGGGGACGCACAATTGGTGATAGATAAATTATTTAAGCAAAAAGAGATAAATCAAGGCATGGCTTTCGAATACGCAGTGGACGAGGATGAACAATCGACACGTCTATTTTGGGCGGACCAAAAATCCATAGGAACTACGCCACATTTGGAGATGTGCTTTCATTTGATGCTACATACAATACTAACAGTAAAACATTGTGGTTTTTACTTCGTATTTATGCGGTGACATGTACACTTACTTGAAAGGATATGTATACTTATATCGATTAAAGTTGTACCCTTGATGAAATTTGCAAATAACATGTATACTTAGTTGATAATATATGTATACTTGGTTGAATTTAGTTGCAGACTTTTAGAAGTTTTCTGAGAAATATATCATGTTTACTTAGTTGATGGGATCTGTATAAATATTGGCCTACCATTGTACACTTAGCCATGTGTTCCTGTATATTTTTATGCGAGTGTGCTCGTATTATTTATTAACTTAAAATTGAATACTTATGGTGTGCGGTACAAAATGGTTTTGCTCCTTTTACAGGAGTAGATAACCATCAACGATGTGTCACGTTTGGAGCTGGTCTCATACTTAAGGAGGACGAAGAATCATATGTTAGTCCAAGTGGCTACAATAATCTAGAGGGGGTGAATAGATTATCTCGGTTTTTCAGATTTTGCCCTCTTTTTCGAATAATCAAACAAAGATGAGAATGTAAATGCGGAAATAAAACAACACTCGTTGATTTAAAGAGGTTCAACCCACCTAGGGCCTAATCCTCTACCACCCCAGTATATCCGGGATGGATTTCAAAAAAAATTTTTTTTATTAATTTACCAAAAATTAATACAACACCTTGAGGATTACCACAACCCTCTTTCACCACTTTGAGGATTACCACAATCCTCTTTCACCACTTTGAGGATTACCACAATCCTTTTACACCACCTTGAGGATTACCACAACCCTCTTACAACACCTTTGAAGATTACCACAACCTTCAAACACCTATCACCTAGATCATCCAAGTGTATTCTTACCACAAGAATACTCACAAGGATGTCTTGTGTTGAATGATGACCAAAATCAAGATTACAACTCGATAATGATTGATACAATATGAGTACAAGTGTAATCAAGAATTGAAAGCCTAGACCTCAAATAAGTGCAAGTGAAAGTGCTTAGGCTAATACAACAAGATATATGAAAGTGTTTGCTCAATTGCTCTTTGCTTGTATATTGTGTGTTGTGTCTTGTTGCTTGAATGAAGCCTCTATTTATAGGAGAGGTCTTGGCTTTGATTTCAGGACATTGGCTCCTCCTTGGAGAGTGATTTCTTTGCAAAAGAAACCATTTAAAATCATCAATATAGTGTTAGAAATCAATCCCACAAAATAGGAAAAGTCAGTCTCGAAAAATGCAACGGATAGTTTCGATAAACATGGGGTTCGACCGGTCGCAAGAAAGATAATATTGAAATTGAATTTCTGCGAATTTTTACACACTGGGGGACCGGTCGAAGGGGGTGCGGCCGTCGCCTTAGTTTACTCATGACCGGTTCTTGGCGTTTTACAAAGCAGAGAAGTCGGAACAAAAATCCAACTTGTATGTACAATGGTCGCCGGCCGGCCGACCGGTCGACCACACCGGCCGCCCACCTCGGTCGGCCGGTCGCCCCGCCTGTTTTTCTTACGCCCCATTTTTGTTTCTTAGCTCAACTCAGTGCGGGTTGCCCTATAGGGCGGCCTGGTCGAGCCTGAAACAAATGTGTTGTCCAATGTTTTATTGAAAATAAACTTCAAGAAATACTCGAGAAATAGTAAAAACATTTTAGATCGATCGGAAGTGTTGGGACAACATTTAGGGACATTGTTTTGGTATAAAAACTCATTTGAACAAAATCATCAAAATCATGATAAAAACATTTATCTAACAAACTCCCCCTTTTTGATGATTACAAACCAAAACAATTTTCAAGAGGGCGATTTGAAAAACGGAATAATTTTCCGGTTTATGAGTAAACTATCCGTTTAAAAACATTTTACAAAAGCTCCCCTATCAACAAGCACATTAATAAGAAATATTGCATAAGCTAGAAGACAAGCTAGAAGCACAAGCTATTACAAAATAAACAACAACTCCATGAGCTTAGAAGCTCCCCCCTGTCACAAATACTTATTATCCATGCAAACAAGTTCATCAAGCAACAATTGGACTAAAATTAAATCACAACTTATGGCTTTTATGAGCCATAGCTTATAGTTTTTATTTCGAGCTTTTTATTAGCTTCTTTGAGCTAACGAGCCATTTTCTGTTTCTCCCCTTTGGAATCATCAAAAGAATGTTAGGATGATAAAAACATCATACAAGTATATCAAAGTGCGCGCCAAAGAGACAATTCAACCATTCGAGGAGATAAGCTTATAATCCAAAAAAATGGGAGAAATGTATCATTTGATATCCATAAGCTCGTTTAAGTGACAAGACATGATCTCAATGAGTATAGAAGACTTTTGGAAGCGAGAGAATCATGTAGAAGTTGAAATTTTCATTGGGACATTTCATCGAACACATTGTAAGTCCAGCGGCTACGATAATCTAGAGGGGGTGAATAGATTATCTCCATCTTTTCGATTTCGCCTCTTTTTCAAACCGAATGCTCAAACAAAATAATGAAGGTGCGGAATGTAAACAACACACGTCGATTTAAAGAGGTTCAACCCACCTAGGGCCTAATCCTCTACCACCCCAAGTATATCGGGATGGATTTCAAAAAGAAAAAGATTTTATTAATTTACCAAAAATTAATACAACACCAACTTACAACAACACCTTGAAGAGCACCACACTCTTCTTCAACAACACCTTCAAGATTATCACAATCTCTTTTGAAGATCACCACAATCTTCCGTCTTGAAGAGCACCGAACTCTCCAACACCACCTTTGGAGATTACCACAATCTCCCTTTGAAGATTACCACAATCTTCCTTCAACGGCACCTTTGAAGATCACCACAATCTTCAATCTTGAAGAATACCAAATTCTTCAACACCTCAAGAGCACCACACTCTTGAAATACCTATCACCTAGATCACCCAAGTGTATTCTTACCACAAGAATACTCACAAGGATATCTTGTGTTTGGTTGATGAATTACAATCAAGATTACACTTTGAAAAAATATTACAACTCAAAAGTGCAAGTGTAATCAAGAATGAAAGCCTAGACCTCAAGATGTGAAAGTGATAGTACTTAGGCTATTACAACAAGAATGTTGAAATGAATAACAAAGATTATGTGCTTGTGATATCTCTTGTTATTTGTATCAAGTCTTGTGTTTGATCCCTCAAGCTTTCATCTATTTATAGGAGAGCCTTCAAATTTGAATTCCAACATAGGCTCCTCCAAAGGCTCCTCCAAAGGCTCCTTCATGGGCTCCTCCATGTTTTCTTTTGTCTACAAATAAGACAAAGAGATTAAAATAAATATGGTTGTCTCATAAGGATACAAAAATCAGATTATAGAACAATCCCACATTTTAAGGAAGAATGGTCTCGCTGACAACGGTTATATTTTTTCTTTTCAAGCAAAGCATAGCGACGGTCGCACGAGAAATAGAAGTTTGAAACATAAAGCACCAAATTAACAGGCGACCGGTCGAAGGGCACCTCGGCCGGTCGAGCCTATGTGCGACCGGTTATCTTGATCAATTTTGAGAGTTCTCAAGTTTACATTTCACGAAACTTGTTCCTGTGTACGTCGCTCGCCACGTCGGCCGATCGACCTCTTAATGACAAGTTGTCCAATTTTTATCAAAAATAAACCTCAAGAAATACTCCGAAAAATTCGTAAAAACATTTTAAACCGATCGGGAGTATTTAGGACAACATTAGAAATATAGTTTTTGAAGAAATAAAACATTTACACACAAAGTGTTGTCCGATATAAATTCAATAAATACTCCAGAAAAATAGTAGAAACATTTTAGATCAATTGGGAGTATTAGGACAACATAGTTTCAATGTAAAAACCATTGACTTAAAAACATTAAATGAATTGTCCAATTTTGTATCGAAAATAAACTTGATGAAATACTCGAAAAATATTAAAATCATTTTAAATCATTTAGGAGTATTTGGACAACCTTTAAAAACATTGTTTTGGTGTAAAATCAAAATCATCAAAATCATGATAAAACCATTTATCAAACAATCTCCCCTTTTTGATGATTACAAACCAAAACAATTTTAACGAGGTCGATTTTGAAAACAAAACAATTTTACTAGGTTAAAGAGAACTATCCGTTGTGAGCGACAACATTTCATGCAATAAAAACACAAGGATGGGAGTAGAGATATTCAAACACATATAGCAAATGCTCCCCTATCAACATGCACAACAAGAGTTATAAAAAGCAACTTAAACATAAGCTAAAAATAGCTTTTCGATATTAAGCTTAAGTATCAAAAACTTAAAAGCTCCCCTGTCAAGGATACATTATTAGAACCGTATATAAGTCCATACTACAACCAATGGACCATGATTCATACACAACCATAATGCACCAAGTGGACTAGATATGATCCACAACTTATGGCTTTATGAAGCCATAGCTTATAGCTTCTTTTCGTTAAGCTTATCTTAGCTTTTATGAGCTAATGAGCTTATAACCTGTTTCTCCCCCTTTGGAATCATCAAAAAGAATGTTAGCACGATAAATACATCATATATTCATATCAAAGTGCGCAACAAAACCGATGTATCGAGCTATTTGAGCATTGAAGCTTATAAACCAAATAGGAGGGAAAAGTCGAATCATACGACTTGTAGAAGTTTATGAAAACTCACTTGATAAGCAAAACATGATCTCTATAAATGTATAAGACTTTTGAAATCGAGAGAATCATGTAGGTGATGATTTTTTCATTGAAACGTTTTATCGAACACTTGGCGGGCGTCAAAAATTGAGAAAGATATATATAGCCCTTGTAAATGAAATCAAGCCAAGTTTTTCATCACCAAATGCAATTTAATAAATGTCAATCGTCAACAATCAATAAGCTCATCACAAAAATATATGAATTGCATAAAGAAAAATACATATAAGCCACAAACTCAAGGGTTCAACCCAATTGAGCTAAAGATAATGAAATTCTTACCATTCAATCGGTAAAGACGAGCAATGATGATGATAGTCGAGCTAGATAATCCCCAGAATATATAATTCATGCATCAAAACTCATTTGAAGTGAATTGTGTGTGAAATTTGCAAAGGGGACGAAGAATGGCCAAAAGAAGTTAAACTTGCGAATGCTGAAGACAGAACCATTTTAATCCAAGATTTTGCTTAGGGCGCACGGTCGAGGTTGAGGGCGGCCCGGTCGAGGTTGAGGGCGACGGTTGCCCTCAACTTCTTCACCACTGTCTTGTCGGTTTTACCAAAATCCGAATTTTCAACCAAAAATCCAATTTTTCGCCCCTAAGTTTTAAAAAAACGCAAAATGCAAACGTAGACCTCATTCAATATACATTATGTCATAATCAAGCTCGAAATGAGGTAAAATACTCAGCGATTAACGATCAAAGAGTCGCGAGTTATCCTTGAGACGGAATTAAACACATCTCAAGTTTTTGTTAAAAATCACAATCCCTAAAAATATATCGAATCTCAATATGTTTAGTTCGATTATGACGAACCACATTTTGAATACGAATAACCGTATAATAGATACCAAACTTGTTATCCGAAAAAAAAATAAGAACGTTTTAAGTCTTTGGATACAACAAGTCATAAGAAGAAGTGCCTTTCAATTATTTGAAAATTTCTTTTAATAGCACTTTAATGAGATTCGTTGGGATAGTTTTGAAGTCGAGCATATAGACATAAGGCATATGGAATGTCGAGTCTATAGGAATAATACAAGAAAACATACCTCGAATTTGTTTGTCAACCGACATGCCTTTCTCAACCTTTGTCAATCTCTTCATTGATAGCCATAGAGGTTGGAATGATTCTTCCTTCTTCAATGCCTAACTCCTTCAAGAGTTCTTTTGAAATGTAACCATCTACTTGGCATTGAATGATTTGAAGTCCAAGCAAGAAATCATGCTCATTTCAAGTACACCTTGCATCAACTTAGAGAACCATATCTTGCACAAATATTCATTAGTAGCACCAAAAATATTCTCATAAATATGCACAAGTTTAAACAATATTGCCCTTTTTCACAAACAAAGAGAGTAGTATCAACTTTACCTTTTGTAAAATCATTTAGCAAAAATAGCTAAGTCTATCATACCATACACGGGTCTTGTTTTAAACCATACAAGGCCTTAAAAACAATCATTTGGCCTGGAAAATTTTAAACCCGGGAGGTTGTTTTACATAGACTTCTTCTTGAATAAAACCATTTAGAAGTTTGGATTTAACATCCATTTGGTAAAACTTGAAATTTTCTTTAAACAAGAATGGGCAAGTAAAATGCAAATAGCTACAAAATGTGCTATGAGTGCAAATGTTACATCAAAATCGATTACCTTCTTCTTGAAAATACCTTCGAGCTACTAACCTTGCCTTAGTTCGACCAATGTTGCCTTGGTCATCGAGTTTGTTGGAATACCCTTTTTGTCTTCTTCATCACTATCATCATAGGCCATCTAAGGTGTTCATAATAGAACATTTACATCCAAATATTTTGAGGTAACTAATATTTGGAGTACTTCATTTCTCATCTACACAACTTAACAAACTCATTACCGGCATCGCTTATATAAGCAAGAAAAAATAGTCCAAGTGTAAAAACATGCCTCAATCATCAATCACAAAAATATCTTACATAAGAGCATAGTAGAAATAGACACTATATATATATAGACCATGAAGCAATAAACACATACTATGCATTTAGAAGATCATCAAGAGTCTAATAAATCATGCAAGTTCAAATAAGCTTAAGAAAGCTACAAAAGGTCTCTTTTGAAATTTGTAAATCCGAAAGCATATAGTTGAGACCTTATTTAAAAGAAGTATTTGAACAAGAGTTGATACGGCAAATATGTGCAATCAAATATCGAATAGTGCCTTTCTAAAAATCCTCTTAATGGCACTTGTATGAAATACTATGAAAAACAAGCACATAGGCACATGGCAATACATATATCGAGTCTGTAAGAGTAAGAATAACACAAGTAAACGTACCTCGATAATTTATGCCTTTCTTGACAAATAAAGACGTAAATGGCCATTTGTGAAAATATGTAAATCCTACACAATACTTAAAACAAATCTAGCACAAATCATAATGATAAAAGTGTAGGCTAAGAGATATCGCAAGTAAGCTCATGCCATAAAAATCCATAGGAGATGACAACATACTCTAGTCTACAAAAATGCACAAGAGTTTTAAAAACATCATATAAGGTCTTCTTTTAAAAATATTTTAAAAGCACAAGTATATATTGAAGACCTTAATTAAAAAATAAATATTTGAAAACTCATTTTGCAATTAAGACACAAATAAAAGCATGCATAATAACAAAATAAAATGCATATTTAAATAGGGAGATACGGGTTACCAATTACGCCATTTCCATGGGTTGTGTCGTTCCCATTGTTGATGATATCTTCCCCTTGAGAAGTCACTTTGTTGATGATGACTTCTTTGATTGCTCCATTTCCAAGGTTTGTTGCTTTCCCATTGTTGAAAGTCTCTTCTTCTTTGAAAATCATCTTGTTGATGATGTCTTTGCCATTTCCAAGGATTGTGTTCTTCCCATTTTTGATTATACCCTCTTCTTGGAAATTGGCTTTGTCGAAAATAGTTTCTCCTTCTTTGATCAAATGAAACGGTCATTTGATGTCTTCTTTGGCGGTATAAATTTTCTTCGATCATTATTTCACGGGTACCTAATATGACATTGTTTTGTGGTACCCTTATGTGTTTGGGTCCTTTGGGATTAGTCTTGAGACTTTTAGGTCTCCAACAATAATTAGAGCTATTTCTAGCCCGACAAGTATTTACCGTATGACCCTTTTTACCACAATAAAAGCATGTAATAATTCTAGGAGCATTATGACCAACGTGCTTAGAGGCTTGATTCTTTTTCATGTGATTGACACCCTTAGACTTATGATCAAGTTCTAGTTTCGATTTATCACAACAATCAACAATATCGGTCATCTTATAGGTACTCAAGTTGGATTTAGATAAATCATTTTTCAAGCAAATTATATCCTCAACAAGAGTACTATTATCTTTCTCAAGGTTTCTAACCTTATCAAGAGTGGTGGTGTGAGCACATGATAGTGATTCATAGGAAGTAAATAAACTATCCTTATCATTTTTCAAAATAATGAATTCCTTTTTCAAATTTTTGTATTTAACAAGTAAGTTTTGGAATTCATCTTGTAGCTCATCATAATCATTTTGCAAATCACTATATTCATTTTGCAATTCATTGTTATAAGAAGTAGAGGGTTTAGAACTTACCTCGCTTTTTTTCTTCGATGCCCATGAGGCATTGTTCAACTTGTTCATCATGGGAGGTTGTAGAATGCTTATCCCATGTTGTTGGATTTGATGTTGTATCCATTTGTGAAGTAGATGCTTTTGAGTTGCTCCTTTCATTTGCATATACTTCATAGATGGCTTCTAATTTTGTCATACTTCATGTGCCGATTGAATACCTACAACATGATCAAATTCCAAAGTGGTAAGTGAACAAAGTAAAATATTAAGAGCTTTACCATTTAAAGAGATGATTTTCTTCTCTTCATCATTGAGCTTTTTGAAGCCTTTTGAGGTGTGTGGTGTATCTTTCATCGGAATGGATTCTCCATTAATGACGGTGTTCCAAATGTCGAACCCGCAACCTTGTAAGTAGCATTCCATTCTTTCTTTCCAAAATATAAAATTTTTGGAATCAAACCGAGGTGGCTTGGTGGTGGAGGTGCCGGAAAGGTGAGTTTCGTTAAGTAGCCGACGATCGTTTCTCTTCACTCGCGATGTGAAACGAGCTTGCCAAAGAGTTTGGCTCGATACCACTTGTAAGTCCAAGCGGCTACGATAATCTAGAGGGGTGAATAGATTATCTCCATCTTTTCGATTTCGCCCTCTTTTTCAAACCGAATGCTCAAACAAAATAATGAAGGTGCGGAATGTAAACAACACACGCCGATTTAAAGAGGTTCAACCCACCTAGGGCCTAATCCTCTACCACCCAAAGTATATCAGGGATGGATTTCAAAAAGAAAAAGATTTTATTAATTTACCAAAAATTAATACAACACCAACTTACAACAACACCTTGAAGAGCACCACACTCTTCTTCAACAACACCTTCAAGATTATCACAATCTCTTTTGAAGATCACCACAATCTTCCGTCTTGAAGAGCACCGAACTCTCCAACACCACCTTTGGAGATTACCACAATCTCCCTTTGAAGATTACCACAATCTTCCTTCAACGGCACCTTTGAAGATCACCACAATCTTCAATCTTGAAGAATACCAAATTCTTCAACACCTCAAGAGCACCACACTCTTGAAATACCTATCACCTAGATCACCCAAGTGTATTCTTACCACAAGAATACTCACAAGGATATCTTGTGTTTGGTTGATGAATTACAATCAAGATTACACTTTGAAAAAATATTACAACTCAAAAGTGCAAGTGTAATCAAGAATGAAAGCCTAGACCTCAAGATGTGAAAGTGATAGTACTTAGGCTATTACAACAAGAATGTTGAAATGAATAACAAAGATTATGTGCTTGTGATATCTCTTGTTGTTTGTATCAAGTCTTGTGTTTGATCCCTCAAGCTTTCATCTATTTATAGGAGAGCCTTCAAATTTGAATTCCAACATAGGCTCCTCCAAAGGCTCCTCCAAAGGCTCCTTCATGGGCTCCTCCATGTTTTCTTTTGTCTACAAATAAGACAAAGAGATTAAAATAAATATGGTTGTCTCATAAGGATACAAAAATCAGATTATAGAACAATCCCACATTTTAAGGAAGAATGGTCTGTTTGCCGCACAACGGTTATATTTTTTGTCATTCAGCATAGAGCGACCGGTCGCATTTAAATAGAAGTTTGAAACATAAAGCACCAAATTAACACAGGCGGCCGGTCGAAGGGCACCTCGACCGGTCGAGCCTATGTGCGACGGTTGTCTTGATCAATTTTGAGAGTTCTCAAGTTTTGTTTCACGAAACTTGTTCCCCAATCGGTTCGCTCGCCGGTCGACCGGTCGACCTCTTAATGACAAGTTGTCCAATTTTTATCAAAAATAAACCTCAAGAAATACTCCGAAAAATTCGTAAAAACATTTTAAACCGATCGGGAGTATTTAGGACAACATTAGAAATATAGTTTTTGAAGAAATAAAACATTTACACACAAAGTGTTGTCCGATATAAATTCCAATAAATACTCCGAAAAATAGTAGAAACATTTTAGATCAATTGGGAGTATTAGGACAACATAGTTTCAATGTAAAAACCATTGACTTAAAAACATTAAATGAATTGTCCAATTTTGTATCGAAAATAAACTTGATGAAATACTCCGAAAAATATTAAAATCATTTTAAATCATTTAGGAGTATTTGGACAACCTTTAAAAACATTGTTTTGGTGTAAAATCAAAATCATCAAAATCATGATAAAACCATTTATCAAACACACATTGTGGGCGTGAAAAATAAAAAGAGTTGTATATAGCCCTTGTAAATGATCCAAGCCAAAAATTGCATCACCAATTCACATCAAACATCATACAATACAACATAATAACTAAGCTCATCAAGATCATAAGCAAAAAATATCAAGAAATATACAAGAAAGCCATAAACTCATGGTTCAACCCATTTGAGCAAAGTAAGGAAAATTCTTACCATTTGATCGGAAAAGATGAGCAATGATGATTATAAACATGCTATATAAGGTCCAAGATATGAATTGAATGCATGAAAATCAATTTTGAGTGAAAATTGTGTGCATTTGGCAAAGGGGACGAAAAATGGCAAAAAGAAGTGAAAATAACAAATGTCAAGACAGAACGAACTTAAACCAAAATTTGGCCTAGGGCGACCTGGTCGTGGTTGAGGGGCGACCGGTCGACGTTGAGGGCGACGGTTGCCCTCAACCTCTTCAGCCCACTGCTGTTTTGTCAAATTTTTCAAAATCCGAATTTTCAACCAAAAATCTGATTTTTCGCCCCTAAGTTTTAAAAACATGCAAAATGCAAACGTAGACCTCATTCAATATGCATTATGCCTAACCGAGCTCGTATTGACGCAAAAGACTCGGAAGTTAGGTTTTGTAAAAATGTCCGCTAATTGATCTTGAGATGGTACAAACGATATCTCAATTTTTCGTTTTGAAACACAATCCCTTAGAAAATGATGTCGAATCTCAATATGTTTAGTACGGTTATGATGAACGGGTTTTGAGCAATATTAATAGCGGATATATTATCACAAAAGATAGGTACATTTTCAAAAGAGCATTTGTAATCCGCTAAGGTTTGTTTCATCCAAAGAAGTTGAGTACAATAAAATGCGGCGAAATATATCGCCGGCCGTTGAAAGAGAAACACGATTTTGCTTCTTTGAAAACCATGAAACTAGGCAATCGCTAAAAATTGACATGATCCAGGAAGTACTTTTCCGATCATCAATATTACCCGCATAGTCCGAATCACTATAACCTTTAAGAGAAAAATTTTCATTCTTTGGATAAAATAAACCATATTGAATAGTGCCTTTAAATATCGAAAAATCCGTTTAACGGCACTCATATGAGATTCTTTTGGATTGCTTTGAAAACGAGCACATAGGCATACGGCATGAAGAATGTCCGGTCTACTAGCGGTTAAATAAAGTAAACTACCAATCATACCGATACTTGGATTCATCAACCGTCTTGCCTTTTTCATCTTTGTCAATTTTGACATTGGTTGCCATAGAGTCGAGACGGTTCTTCCTTCTTCAATGCCGAACTTCTTCAAAAGTTCTTTTGTATACTTTGATTGCGAAATATAAATACCTTCTTGGCATTGCTTAATTTGAAGTCCAAGGAAGAAATTTAGCTCCCCATCATACTCATCTCGAATTCACCTTGCATTAACTTGGAGAATTTCTTGCACAAAGAATCATTAGTAGCACCAAAGATAATATCATCAACATATATTTGCACAAGTAAACAATCTTGCCCTTTTTCAAAAACAAACAGAGTTGTATCAACTTTACCTCTTATAAAACCATTTTGTAAAAGAAACGAACTAAGTCTATCATACCATGCACGGGTGCTTGTTTTAAACCATACAAGGCCTTTTTAAGTTTATAAACATCATTAGGCCTAGAAAAATTTTCAAACCCCGGAGGTTGTTTTACATAGACTTCTTCTTGAATAATACCATTTAAGAAGGCGGATTTAACATCCATTTGGTAAAGTTTGAAATTTTTAAAGCAAGAATAGGCAAGCAAAATACGAATAGCTTCTAAACGTGCTACGGTGCAAAAGTTTCATCATAGTCAATACCTTCTTCTTGACAATACCCTTGAGCTACTAACCTTGCCTTATTTCGAACAATGTTGCCTTGATCATCAAGTTTGTTCCGAAAACCCATTTTGTGCCAATAATGGTTTGAGAAGGAGGACAAGGTACTAATTCCATACATCATTTCTTTCAAATTGATTCAACTCCTCTTGCATCTCTAGAAACCAATCCTCATCCTCAATAGCTTCTTTAGCATTTTTAGGCTCTTTTTGAGAAATAAGAGCTTTCTCGGCAAAGTTTCTTCGAGTCATTACTTTATCAAGGGGATCACCAATAATAAGATCATTTGGGTGATCTCCTTAAATTTCAATGCAACGGGAAGATCCGAGATATCACCTCTATCTTCTTGAGGACCATTTGAAGTGGACGGTTGATCATTTGATGTAGACGGTTGATTATCAATTTGAACAATTTGTTCAATAATATCTTCCTCATCACTTTCATCATTAGGAATTTTTTCAACTCCCGAAGCTTCATTGAATTTAACATGGATGGATTCTTCAACAACTCCACTAGTCTTATTGTAAACCCGATATGCTTTGCTTTTTGTTGAATATCCCATAAATATCCCTTCATCGGCCTTAGGATCAAGTTTGTCCAATTGATCCTTGGTATTCAAAATAAAGCATTTACAACCAAATATTTTGAAATAACTAATATTTGGAGTTCTACCTTTCCAAAGCTCATATAGTTTTATTCATTTTAGGACGAATATAAACTCGGTTAATGACATAGCAAGCGGTACTTACGGCTTCGGCCCAAAAATACTTTGGAAGTGAAAATTCATTGAGCATGGACCGACTCATTTCTTGTAATGTTCGATTTTTCCGTTCGGCTACTCCATTTTGTTGAGGTGTCCTTGGAGCCGAGAAATTATGAGCATATCCTTTGGTTTCACAAAATACTCTAAATTCACCGTCAAATTCTCCACCTCGATCGCTTGAATAGACTTGATAGTATCTTCTTTTTCATTCTCAATAAGTCTACACAACTTAACAAACTCATTAACGGCATCGTTTTTATTGGTAAGAAAAAGAGCCCAAGTATATCTCGAATAATCATCGACTATAACAAAAGTGTAATGTTTTCCACTTAGACTAGCCGTACCAATATCCCCGTACAAATCAAGGTGAAGCATTTGTAGGGGTTTGGTTGTGGAAATTTCATTTTTGGGCTTAAAACTACTTTTAACTAATTTGTTCTTTTGACAAGTGTCACATAAGCCAAGATTTTCAAAATTCAATTTGGGTAGTCCTTTCACATGTTGGTTTTTGTAAATATTTTTCAAATTCTTGTATCCAACATGTCCAAGTCGCCTATGCCATAAACTAGTTAAATCATTATTGGCGACTAAACAAGAAACATTTTGAATAACCAAATCACTTGTACAAATTTTGTAAAGATTGCCTTATCTATTTGCTTCACAAATAATTTCACCATTTTTAAGAATAAGGCATTTTTCTTTATTAAAGGAAACATCATATTTTGAATCACAAAGTTGGCTAACACTTATCAAATTAAACTTAAGCCCTTCAACTAATAGAACATTACTAAGAGAGAAAGAAGAGTTACCAATTTCTCCATTTCCAAGAATTTTTCCTTTGCCATTGCGAACATGACCATACCCTCTTCTTGGAGCTTGATGATGGTAAAAGTTCTCTCCTCCCGGTCATATGGCGTGAACATCCGCTGTCCACGAGCCATTTCGAATCCTCCATGGTTGTTATAGCGCCTATTACCTACAAACGAACCATTTTTAGGTACCCTATAGTTTTGGGGTCCATGGGGTTAGCCTTGAGACCTTTGGGTCTCCAAACATGTCTTGAGCTATTTCTCAATTTGCAATTATTAGCATAATGTCCAACTTTGCCACAATAAAAACAAGTAGGAGTATTATAATTATTAGCACGTACAAAAGTCGGACCTTGGTTATTTTTCTTAAAAACACTTTGAAATGGCTTATAACCAAGTCCCGATTTGAAATGCTCACCTCTTTGTGCATCTAAAATTTTTGTGACTTTATCCGTACTTATGTTGAAAGATGCACATCATTTTTCAAACATTCAATATCTTTTGTGAGCAATTCCTTTTCGGTTTCAAGAGAATGAATTCTAGTAAGAGTAAGAGCATGAGCTTTGTCTAGAGATTCATAAGAGGTAAATAATTTTTCCTTTTCAACCTTAGTCTCCTTATGCTCCTTTTTCAAATTTTTGTATTTAACGATTAAATTTTGAAACTCAATTTGCAATTCATCAAAATCACATTGCAAGTCATCAACTATGGAGGAAGTAGAAGAATTTGAGTGTACCTCATTGTTTTCATCGTCTATAGCCATGAGACCGTGTTCGGTTTCTCCTTCCTCATCGATTGTTTCGAGTAGTTCATCCCATGTTTTGACTTCCGCATTTAGAGCCTTCTTTTTGTGAAAGACTTCCTTTTCTTTTGCTCCTCTTCATCGAGCTTTGGGCAATCGGCAATGAAGTGGGTTTTCCGCATTTAAAGCAAGCATTATCTCTTGGTTTTCTTGCTTTATTTTTATTCACAAATTTTGCAAATTTTCGAACAAGTGCGGCCGTCTCCTCATCATCATCATCATTATCATAGTATGCATTATTAGAAGAAGAAGCAAGACCTTTAGGAATAATTTGCATACCCGATTGATTTGTGGATGGTTTGGAATTTTTCTCTCCTTGAGATAGACTTCATAGATGAGTAGGTTTCCAATTAGCTCATCAAATTTGAGTGTCTCAAGATTTTGTGCCTCCGTGATTGCCGTTACTTTTTAGGACCATGAGTAGGGAAGTGCATTTAGTACCTTGGTCACCTTGTCTTTTTCGGAGATGACTTTGCCGAGGGCCACAAGAGGATTGACAATATTGTCAAGCCTTTCCACCATTTTGGAGATGCTTTCGCCATCATACATGTTAAAGTTTTCAAGTCTTTAACAAGCATGGTCTTTCTTGCTTGCTTGACTTTCTTAGTCCCTTCATAGATTGTCTCCAATTTTTCCCAAACCTCATGTGCCGACCTTATGCCTCTTATGCGATTGTACTCGGTGGCGGTAAGAGAACAATGCAAAATATTTAAGGCTTTCTTGTTTAGAGAAAAAGCCTTTTTGTCATTTTCATCAAACTCCTTGAAAGGTTTAGGAGCCAAGGTGCCATCCTCCGATTTCTTTGTTGGTTGATCAACTCCTTCAATGACCACATTCCAAATGTCGAACCCGCACCCTTGTAGGAAGCACTCCATACGGTCTTTCCAAAATGCGTAGTTGTTGGCGTCGAATAGTGGTGGCTTATTGGTAGAGGCGTAGGTGGTGAGATGAGCATCATTTGTAGCCATGGATCTTTCCTCTTTACTGAACGAGCTAGCCAAAGAGTTTGGCTTTGATACCACTTGTTAGTCCAAGTGGCTACAATAATCTAGAAGGGGTGAATAGATTATCTCGGTTTTCGATTTTTGCCCTCTTTTTGAATAATCAAACAAAGATGAGAATGTAAATGCGGAAATAAAACAACACTCGTTGATTTAAAGAGGTTCAACCCACCTAGGGCCTAATCCTCTACCACCCCAAAGATATCCGGGATGGATTTCAAAAAGGAAAAAAAGATTTCATTAATTTACCAAAAATTAATACAACACCTCGAGGATTACCACAACCCTCTTTCACCACTTTGAGGATTACCACAATCCTCTTTCACCACTTTGAGGATTACCACAATCCTTTTACACCACCTGAGGATTACCACAACCCTCTTACAACACCTTTGAAGATTACCACAACCTTCAAACACCTATCACCTAGATCATCCAAGTGTATTCTTACCACAAGAATACTCACAAGGATGTCTTGTGTTGAATGATGACCAAAATCAAGATTACAACTCGATAATGATTGATACAATATGAGTACAAGTGTAATCAAGAATTGAAAGCCTAGACCTCAAATAAGTGCAAGTGAAAGTGCTTAGGCTAATACAACAAGATATATGAAAGTGTTTGCTCAATTGCTCTTTGCTTGTATATTGTGTGTTGTGTCTTGTTGCTTGAATGAAGCCTCTATTTATAGGAGAGGTCTTGGCTTTGATTTCAGGACATTGGCTCCTCCTTGGAGAGTGATTTCTTCGCAAAAAGAAACCATTTAAAATCATCAATATAGCTGTTAGAAATCAATCCCACAAAATAGGGAAAAGCTGTCTGAAAATGCAACGGATAGTTTGCTGATAAACATGGGGTTCGACCGGTCGCGCAGAGATAAGATTGAAATTGAATTCTGCGAATTTTTACATGTGGGGACCGGTCGGGAAGTGCGACGTCGCCGCCTTAGTGTGATGCCGTTGCCTTGAGCGTTTTATGAAAAGAGAAGTCCGGAACAAAAATCCAACTTGCAGTGCAGTCGTCACGGCCGACCACACCACCGCCCACCTGGTCGACCGGCCGCTCGTCCTATTTTTCTTACGCCCCATTTTCTGTTTCTTAGCTCAACTCAGTGTACGGGTTGCCCTATAGGGCGACCGGTCGAACTGAAACAAATGTGTTGTCCAATGTTTTATTGAAAATAAACTTCAAGAAATACTCCAGAAATAGTAAAAACATTTTAGATCGATCGGAAGTGTTGGGACAACATTTAGGGACATTGTTTTGGTATAAAAACTCATTTGAACAAAATCATCAAAATCATGATAAAAACATTTATCTAACATCATATACTTGGTTGTTCGAGAAAGTTCCTAGAAGCCGTTGGTCGTGAACCTTACTATATAGTGACGGACCAAGATCCGCAATGAAGAATGCCATTAAATCGTGTTCAAAACAGCAATTCACAAAGGTTGTGCATGTGGCATATAATGGAAAAAGTAAACATTAAGGTGGGTCACACTCTATCCAAGGATAACAATTTTAAATCTTTCAATTCAATCGTGTGGGACACCAAAATTTCAACAACGGATTTTGAGAGTCAATGGGCTGATATTATGGCTGACTTTGGTCTATCATCGCATACATGGTTCGTGCATATTTATGAGCTTAGAAAGAGTTGGATACCCGCATATTTTACAGATGTGCCAATGAGTGGTTTGCTCAAAACTACATCACGATCAGAGAGCACCAACAGCTGGTTTGGAAATTTTACCAATCCTGGTTCGAATTTGGTAGAGTTTTTCATGCACTTTCAAAGCGCAATGGAGTCCCAGCGCCACGTAACCGATAAATTAGACCACGCATGCCAAACATCTTTTCCAGAGTGCAAGACACGATTAGCCATAGAGAAGCACGCATCTTCAGTGTATACACACAAGGTATTTGCAGAAGTTAGCACAGAAATTGAAGCATCCGTCTATGATTGCACAATTACAGAGATAATTGATGATGCCACCAGGTGTTCCTACAAAATTAAAGACAAAACAGATAGTATATTTGCTGTCATAAAATATAAGACGGAAACATTGATAAAATGCAGCTGCAAAAAACTTGAACAAACAGGCCTACTGTGTTGTCATGCTTTTGTGGTCCTAAAGGACTATCCGGAGATTCCTAGGGAGTTTTTGGCACGACGATGGATGAAGTCTGCATCAATCACACCACACACAAAAACTGGCCAGATTTATCAATTCGCCGGAGGAGACGAAGCAGCGGTAACACTAAACAACCTTTGGTCAGATTTTCACAGTTGCATTGGCCTAGCCCAAGGAAATATTGACAAATTATCGAATTTATCACGTCTTGTGTCAGAAGAAAAGGTCAAATTGTTAAAAGATCAGCCGCAAGCACCATCTATGGGAGGCAAACAGTCGGTGATGGAAACCTATTGTGGCTCAACCTCAAATCTTGATATTTCTGTATTGCCACCGAAACAAGCCAAAAACAAAGGGAGCGGAAGTAATGTGCGGAGTAGAATTCTAAGCCAGAGAGAGAAAGCCATCAAAGCAAGCACAAAACTCAAAAGAAAGTGTGGAACTTGTGGTGAGATCGGGACACATAACAGTAGGACATGTCCAAAACGCAACACCACACCATAGTGTTATGTTTTTTTATTTAAACAAAGTTTTGGATGAATAATATGTTAGTATGGTTTTATACTATATGTAAGAACAATTTGTTACCTGTTTAATTCTCTTTGGAATTGATTTTCTGTTCATGTATACATTTTGCATAACTTTTGGATCGAAACACAATTTTACTACCTATACAAACACAATTACCAAAACATACAAGTGTACTTATCTACTTAAGCAAAAGTCTATTATACAATATACATTTCAACTGAAATAACATACACATTTCCAATGACAAAAAAACTTAATTGAACAAAGCTAACAACAATTAATTTAACTAAGTATACAATTTCAATTACCAAAAATACAACTAAATTTGTCGTATAAACAAATAATAATAAATGTCAAACGATACATATTAATCGGCCTATTTACACGAGTACATTATATAAAATACACAATTCCAATGGCCAAAAAAACAACTAAAACTTTGCTAACTAAAAAACAGTCGATTGTAGAAAATTACATACATATGTACATGTACAATTCAAATTTGATTTAATTAAACAAATATATTGATTTCAAAAACAATTCTACATACCTATTAATACATGACACCTACTGATCTGTACAAAAATCATAAACCATGTTTATATTTCCAACAAAAAACCTACCTAAACTAAGTATATAATTCAAATTACCTAATTAAAAGTACAACTTAACGACATGCAAAGGAATCTAAACAACATACACTACTAACAAGCACAAATCAATATAAGCAATTAAACACATCCAATGCATTAGCTATTCAGCTAAAATATAAAAGGAAACATTATCCAGGGTCAAACAATTCTCAAGCAATATTCGATCGCAAAAATAAACAAGTGCTAAAAACCTTGAAATGTGTACGAACTCAAAAGGACCAAACAACTACCAAAACCAAACTAAACATGAACAACTAAAATGTCACCACAATCACCACTACTATTTCCAATGCACTAAAACTACTATTAAACGGCTTCTTGCTAGTCCAATGCTTCTTGCATTCGGACTGATTCTTGTCCCTTAACTCGTTCATGTCGTCTAAGAAAATAGTGAGAGTGTACTTGGAACGAAAAGTACACATAAGACTAACATTGCCCTTCAGAGCCCGGCGACCATCCTCTCAGACCTCCCCATGTACGCGTTTCCATATGCCGCATTGCAAAGATTCCCATGATCAACCTTGTTTTTGGCATCTCTCCATGGCATAGAAATTCTTGATGGGCTAAGCAGCAATATCTCCTGTCCCATATGCTCACAACCTCTGCTCATCAAGTACTGGGCGAAAAAACGTCCCTGATGAATAAGAAGACAGATGTTTAACGCATGTAATAAATTAAAATGGATAATAAGGCATTCAAACTATCTAATTTACACAACTCCACCGACTACACACACACGAAACTTCAAACTAACTAAACATTTTAAAAATTCAAAGTTATTCGGTCAACATGATAAAAATAAACAACTATATGAGCTAAGTATACAAAATACATAACTATCCAAGTTACACAACTCCAGGACTACACACACAAAAACCTCAAACTAACTAGACAATTAAAAAAATCAAAGTTATTCAGTCAACTTAACAACAAATAAACAACTATATGAGCTAACAATACAATTACATCGAATACCAAAAATACAAAACTCACCAACTTTGCAGGCACGTCTTCATACTTGTCGACTTGCTTCCTCCAACCGAAGAATTATCCAATATTTGCATACAACTCTCTCTTCATGTCGAACACAATAACAAAGAGGTGTTCACTCTTACATATTGGAAAGAAAAAGCGTATAAAACAAAAAAAAAATCATTGTAAAAATCTAACAAACTATCATAAAAAACACAAGACATAAAAACAATACTGAGAATAAATGTTAATGGTTTTAAATGAAAGTAAAAAAAAATTATACCATCTCATACGCTGCAGCCTTCTTCTTTGGGTTGGCATCACCAATCTCGGCGTCAAGACTTTGACAAAATAAATCAAAGGATCTACTATCATCGATTTGCCTCTCGAACTTGTAACAATGGAAAAAAGCTTTGCATGAAGTGTGGCAAAACATACACATCCATCAAATACGTAAAAACAAAACTAGTTAACTAAATATACATTTCAATGTCAATAACTAAACAAACTTGAGTTACATAAACAAACACACCGAAAAATAGATATGATATTAGCCATTCCCGTAATTACAAAGCGGTCGATCTATTTAAACAAATTCAATATTCTATCAAAACAATTAGATACACAAATAAAACAAGCAGATCCGTGAATTAAGTCGGACAATCATATTTAATTAACTATACAGTGCGTAATAAAACTAAACAAATCCACTAAACTAAGTAACCAAAACTATTGGACCAACTATACAATTAGTCATTCCTAAGTATACAAAAAAATGAACTAAATAAACAACATCACAAGACTAAACGTGCATTTTTTCCAATCTAAAAAAACATACCCGCCTAACTAAAAACACCCAGAAAATTAGGTCAACTAACTCGACATATCAAATTACACAATTTCAACTTACTAAACACACAACCAATCAAACAAAAAATTGAGAAAAACTACCAAAAACATATAATCATGCACGTGCAAAATATTTTCGATTTCATGCATTGAAATTTAATGAAATTAAAAAATACAAGTACCGTTGAATATGTGGTAGCAAAAATCTATAAAGCGAGCTCTTGCTCCTTAACAACTCTTTGGCGTTCAAAATCTTCGTCCATACATCAATCGGTGATATGCTCGAGGTAACTTCCAGGCGCATAGTCACAAAGTCCTCCTTGTTATGATCATGTCGCCACCTTGAAGATTGCCTCCCCCTGGCAGGATAATGTCCAAGAAAAATAATAATCAACCATTAAAAAAATTTATAGTATATTTTATCACAAAATATAAAAATTACTTTTCACTTAGGGTTCTCAAACAACCACTTCACAATCATGTTTTGTTGCTTCGGTTAACTTGGACAACACATCAACCCGTCATCAACGAACGGGACGCTCAACGCCTCGATTTTCTTTTTTATTTCGCGGTTCATTTAGGCCGATAAACCGCATCTTCTCGCTATTTTTTTTTTGGTATCTTTCCCACCAAACCCACATCCAAACCATCATTAGCGTTCTTATCACTCCGTTCCTAAAAAAACAAAATAAACTATAGTAAAAATATATACAACAAAACATCAAAAATAAACAGGCATGTAAAATGTGGAAAAAAATACCCCAACATTGTCTAATTCCAAATCATCGCTTCGCTTCTCCTCCCTGACTGCTGCTCGTCCACTAGACTGACCACATCCTTCTCATAAAATCGAGCGATCTCGACAACCAAGTCCAATTTATCGGTGGTGGGTTCTGTGTCAAACCAAGACTAAAACTTGGTACATTGAGGCTTGTCGCTTATCACCACTCCATTTCTCAAACTCGTCCCGCTTACATATAGTCGCTTCCATCTTTCTAGCAGAGCAATATTTTCGTGGTTGCTCCAAAAGCTTCAGCCTGCTGACTCTCGCTTCCAACCACGTCATCTCCGCCGCGTGTGCCCTCATGACCCGTCTTATGACATATCAAATTTTTCGCAAGCACTCCAATCTCAGAAAATTCAGGGACCTCAGTCACCTCAGACGGGGCGTCCCGTATCAAGGATATTATTTCCACAACATCGGAAGCAAGACAAGCAATCCTTGACTTAATCTTCGCAATGTATCCCTGCCGAAATACAAGTAAAACTAATCAAAATGGGTGAACAAATATTGATATTTTATATAAGGCCTTGTTAAAATAAATTGAATAATAAATACTACAAAAAGTGTACAACATCTGGAAAATAGGTATACAACATTAGTCAACTAAATATACAGACACTGTGCTATGAATTACAAAACTGGTACACATAAATACATATACAACAAATGTGATCTATGCATAGACAAAAGTATACAGCAATAAGCATACAACATAACAAAATGAAATTATGGAATAATATACAACAATTGTGAACTAAATATACAAGAAGTATACTACAACAACATACGTAATAATAGGTATGCAACATCTAAAAACTAAATATACAACATGTGTCAACTAAATATACAACATGTGTCAAATAAATATACAAATACGGGCTATGAACTACAACCCGATACACAAAGAAATATATACACAACATAAGTAGTCAATGTATACAACAAAAGTGAACTATCCATACAACATCCAAAAATTCAACATCCGAGAAACTAATAGAATACTTAGTAAAAAATTACCTACACAACTATGTAACCAATGTAAACAAACATATCGAGTTATCCATACAAACATTCAAATAATGTTTTTTTCAAAGTATACAAACACTAATTACACAACAAGTGTGTGCTAATTGTACATACAAAAAGTAGAATGTACACGTAATTTGCCCCAAAAAATAACAATGAACTTATTGATGCAAGTTTATTTATATACTGTCCACCACCACCCGCCGACGAAGACCCGGAATAAATGATCGTTTCCTTGGTCGATGACCAATCCCTCCAACCGAGGTTGCAATGAAACCGCACCAACATATGGAGCCTCCACATATCCCCGCCCAAATCCACCGTGTAGGAACTCTTTACGAATTCTTTTCTTAACCTTTTCCATCGTCCATGAAGCAAATGCCGGTAATGTCTCGGCACATCTCTCGCTAGTACATCGACCCGTCCAAGTAAAACACCGCAAAACATAGACAAAATTGTAAATGTGCCAACACAATAGATTTTAAAAATGCAAAAATGCAAATACATGATGAAATTCTTTAACAATGAACAGGCCCATTGAACTCATACTTGTTCGACTCGTCCCATTTGAGTCTTTTGGATAGAAGGGTGTTCAAGGTATAATCCCACCAATTGAACTCTCTTATTTTTGAAACATCGTCAAGGCAATTGAGAATAAGTGGATTGATATATCCACTCAGTAAATTCCCAATAAGTACATCTTTGTCAACGAGCGTAACAAAATGTCTACGAAACCAGTCCCCCCATCTACGCACCGCATCATCCTAAAAGCCAAATCTTTCTTTGTCACCTTATGGAAATTTGGAAACATTGTTTTCCACTCTTCGTACAACGCACATTTTCCGGATTTTTTTTCTTCTCAATAACAATGTCACCGTCGGGAACCCCAAGTAACCTACCAACATCTTCCCTATCGAGATGAATACGCCTACCATCCTCGAAAACCAATTCGCTACTTAGTGCATGGAAGTTTTCAACCAGCCAAGATGTAAGCTTCTTATTAAAATCATCAATTTTTAAAGAAAATAAACTACCAAATCCCATCTCAATGATGCAGACTTGCATTCGAGGTTTAAGGGCACGGAGAGCATCTACAATAACCTTGGGTTTCGCCTTATTTGCGTTCCAGGGTAGTCCCGATCGATCCTTTGCCTCTTTTTAGTCGCTCATCTTGAACTCCTCCTCACCACCGCCAACTTCTCTCTCTCCTCATTTCTTCACTTGACATTTTTTAACACAAAAGATCCTGTGTAAAAAAAATAACACCAACTCATATGTCATATGCATTAGCATGTTTCCAATTCAAAATTGTATATTTAACTTAGCATAAAAGGTATAATTGGAAATTGTCAACATCCCCATGTAAAACAACCAACCAGGTATAATGCATGACGGTTGGAATACAACAAAACCCCCAACACAAAATAAGCACACGATTCATATATAAAAAATTAATAACACATTCTGTTGACATTCCATATTAACTTGTGTATTTAATATAACAAATTTGTATAAGTAATACAAACAATTCATATCTGTCAAATTTACACCATTGAATGTTTAGAAACCACTAGATTAAGTTTGTTTAACATTGCATATGTGTTTACTTAGTATATATAATCTGCAATCATCTTCCAGTTCACATACCACTACAAATTGTATATTTAGCATGACATATATGTACACTTAGTATATCACATCTGTATATTAGTCATAGGACAATGTTCCAAATACCAACTACTTTTTTTTTTTCCAAAAGATAGCAAATGAATTTTTTTTTAAACACAACTTATCTCGTAAACTTGGAATACACTATAAAACCCAACTCAAAAAACTACCAGATACTTATATGAAAAGTTAACACACATACTTGTTTATATCCCTCCTAATCTTGTATATTTAACTGAACACTACAAATTTTTTCCTTATTTACAAAAAAGCTCAAACCAACGAAAAGGGCACAAACACAAGAACAATGTTGCCTTCAAAAGACAAAATACTAACAACATGTAAGTAAAATGAAATACGAGAAAAATCAAGAAACGAACCGAACCCAAAACCCTAGTTCGTCTCTACGAATACACATGACCTCCAAACACCGAACGACTTGGGCGGGCGCAACCGAGAGCACGAGAGTGAAGAGAGGACGGTCAAAAAAATTGCGAGAGAGAACTTACTATAATGGAGAAGAAGACGGAAATTTGAGAATCTTGCAAGATTTCGTTCAACAGGACGGTTTCTTGAGAGAGTTGATTCGAGAAGAGACCAAATACACAAATTGAATTGAAAAGGCGTGACTAGTTTAGAGAGTGGGCTTTTTGCCTCCTAAAAATCAGGTAGGAGGGAATGGAAAGATTGTATTTTCCTAAAAAATAGGAAGTAACGTTCTTTTTCATATAATCGATGTAGATGAAAATACAATATTACCCTTACATTCCAAAAATAAGAAAAATGATCTCAACCATTAAAATATTTAAATCAAGGGTTTATAATTGGTCTCATGGACTAACCTAAAGGGATTGGTCTCATTTGAACCAATCCCTATATATATATATATATATATATATATATATATGTGCGTTATATTTACAAAAGAAGTGAACATAATCACATCAATATATATAGATATATATATATATATATATATATCATATATTAACTCAATAAAAATCATCAATAAGAATTAATTACTATATATGTAATCAATCACATTATAGGCATAAGTCAAAATAGAAATATTAGACGTTGGGCATCAAATTTGATCACATTGACAAGTGCAAATCTATATCTATAAATATAAAAAGAGAAGTTGTTGGAATAGTATATTGAATATTTCTCATTCTTTTGCAATTACTATAAAAAGTAATAAAATGTGTAAAAATAATAGGTGATAAATATTTAGTATTTCAGTATTTTTGTTAGTCAATTTTGTTTAAATAATCACTTTTTAAAATGATATAAATATAAAAATATATGAGATTAGTTTTTAAATTTGTGTGTCTCTTGCATTAATTATTTAATTATTGCATTTATCTTTTATTTGTTTTGAAATAATTACTATTTCATTTTTTTTTTTGTTTTGAAGTATAGTATATCAAATTAATCATTTCTTAAGATCTTCAGTTTGACACCCATATTGCATATATAAAATTAAAAAAATTATATTAAATAAAAAATTATAAGGAATATTTATTACTTTTTTGTAATTTGTAACAGATTTTAAAAATATGCATTTGGGTTATTGGACAATAATTTATATATTCATGTATTTTGACTATTTGTGATATACGTATAGTTGTTATTTGGGTTGACCTATTTCTTAATAATTATATAGAACCATATTTAAATTGATTAATTTAATTAAAATATACTTATTTTAATTGAACAAAATATCTCGAAATATGTATCCAAATTTTATATATCATATATATTCATGTAAGAAGAAAGTTAAGATTTATTTAATATAAAATTATATTTAAATAGTATATATATTAAATAGTATATATAGAAAATTAAGTTTTATATATTAACATATTTTTCATATTAATAGAAAGTATTTTTTATATTTATCAACACATTTTTATATTCAAGTTTCAAAAATGTACATTTGCAGTTAAATATAATTTGTGTGTTTGATAATTTTTTTATATATGTGTATATAAAAATAAAATAGTTTTTTTTATAAATATGTAATTTTTCCTTAAAATTGTGTTGCTAAATATAAAGCATGACTTTTGTTTATATCCTTCAATAAGTTTGACAATTGTTGAGCTTTCTAAACCTCAAGAAATATTATTAGATAGTGAGCATTGTGGTAGTAAATAAAATTAAATATTGGTAATTAAAATACTTTCAAACTTCTACTTCTTATAGATAAACATGTTCTATTAGATATAATTTATATTCAAGCAACCACATATTTCGTATTTAAAGAGATTTTTATGGTTTATATAATTATTTTATTGTTTAATCTTATGATTTATAAACATATTCATTACCTTTCTATTTTAATTATTTTCAAATTTTAAACTTTTTGCAATCACTATTTTTTTAAATATATATAAAATAATTCCATAATTTGTAAAATAAAGAACGAGAACAAGTAAAATTGTAAATATTCTTAGGTTTAATTTTTAGAATTAATAAAATAAAAAATATAAATAAAATTAATATTAGTAAATGCAATATTACATATTTTGGGAATGGGGATGGGAACATAGACTTCTCGTTTTATGTAATCTGAACATGAAGGAAGATGGATATATAAATAACGTTTTAGTTCTATCCTTGATTCTAGAGAAGCAGAGCATCCCATCCTCGAATTAACTAGGGATTCCCCGTCCCATTCTAAATGCAGAGATTGAATTCATAAAGCTTTTAGAAAAATGTACTTGTATTAGTTCAAAACATATGTCAAACATATATACATCTTGTATCACACGGGTAAAAAACTAGTACATTTTAATTTATTAAAGCTATGTATTTGTATTTTGGAAAAGAATTATGGAATAATGAATTTGAACATATATAGTAGTGTAATTTGGATTTGGATTGATAGTATATATCCAAGAGACCGTGATTTGAAATTGTTTGCATGATAACTCACGTGTATAATTTGTAGATAGATATTATAATTATTGTAATTTTGTATCAAAGAGAGTTAGACCGTCACATATATTAATTTGCGCATGCTCGTTTTTTTTGCGAGGTAAACCTAACCCCATCATTCCTTGAAGGTAATGATAAACGCCTTCGATCAATAAATCCATTATTTGGTGTCTTTCATCCCATCGAGACGTGTGAGATCCAAGAATTTCTTACAATTGTGGTACATAATAAGTATGATTATAAATTACCTCAAAATTATTAGTAGGGACGCATTTCTATATATAATAACAAACCCATTTCTAAAAATATTTTCCCACCTAAATGACTTTACTAAAAATAGTAAAAACTATATGACTGTAATTGTATTGTCAATGCCTTTCTCAAAAAAAAATTGTATTGTCAATGCTTATTGATTATTTGATTTTGGTATATTTACTCAATAATTAATATACTTTTTTAAATTTAGATATATTTGTATAAATTTCTCCATTTTTCTTTCAACCCATAAATAAGTTAATGTAAATTTGGTTAGATTTGTATAATTTAGTCCTTTTTATCACAATACATAAATTTAATTATTAAATTGCCCAAGAAATTGGTGTGCAACAATAATTCAATAACAAGTCAAATTAAAATCATAAAAGATTGTACAAATTTATTTTGGATAGACTATATGACTATAATTGTAATATCCATGCTTATTGATTATTTAATTTTGGTGTGTTTACTCAATAATTAATATAGATTTTTTAAATTTGGATACATTTGTATAAATTTGTCCATTTTTCTTCCAACCCATAAATAAGTTTATGTAAATTTGGTTACATTTGTATAATTTATCACAACACATGAATTTAGTTATTAAATTGCCCAAGGAATCGGTGTGCAACAATAATTCAATAACAAGACAAATTAAACTCATAAAATATTGTACAAATTTATTTGGATAGGTTGAATTTGTGAAAAACTCACATCCCAACCAGTATTTAGTAACAAATCTGTTAATATAATGATAATTAAAAATATTATTCAATATGGATTGCAAAAATCTCAGTGCAAATTTGATACGTATCAAGAATATATGTGTGTGTGTGTGTAAAGGATAAGTCTCTCTAAATAGTATTGCAAAAATTGTTCCGCCTAAACAATATGCTATATATAGTATTATAATTTTATGATAAAAATATTAATTTAGGTAATTAAGGCTTATATTATATATAAACAAAATCTAGATGTAATAAATAACAATGAAAATCTTAGTAAATTTTTTGTCCGGTTTTAATTTTAATAGGTTTTAACTTTTTTTGTCTATATGATGTGCATATAATGTTGGTTTAGTATTTCCTCTAAAAAAAATGTTGGGTTAGTATTTTAACTGGTTGCCGATTTTATATTTTCTTAATTTGAAAAATAATAAATATTATTTTTTCAAAATCAGGACTTAATACTTACCAAACTTAAAGTAGACATTGTATTTATAGTAAAATTTTAAAAATAATCTAAATATAAAATAATTAAAAATAATATTGTGCCCAATATATTGTGCCTCTTTAAAAGTTGGGCAACGATATATCGTGCCACGTGATCGTGCCATATTTTGTAGTTCTATTTTTTTCGTGCCTTTTTTATGCTTGCAAAGATATCTTTAATAATTTATATATTTCCTATTCGTAGATGAACACTGGCTATGTTGTTGTTCGATTTTGGGGTCACTGGGAAGGTTCAGAATATAAAAATGGTGAAGAAGAAGTTGCACGTGTTGAACCGGGCAAAATGAATTATAGTGAAATATTGGAGGAGGTTTACGGTCTTGTTGAAGTCGATAGGGGCATATACGATTGTGTAATGCATGCTATTGTAGATATTTCTGGAAATAAATTTGGGAAGTTAAAGTTGAAAAACGACTGTGACATTGAAAGTGCATTTGAAAACACCGAGTTACCAGTTGTTTTTGTAACACTGAAAATAAAAATGGGTGAGACTATGTAACACCTTAGAATTTATTTAATAAAATAAACGAGCATACACTTAATTCTAACGATGAAAAAGGACATGGATAATTTAAAAATAAAATTTAACTAAGTCAATTGTAGCGGAAGCAAAATGTATCATAAATAAAATTCTAACCATCGTCAGATTATATCAATTTCAAATAAACTGGAAATAAAAACTAATAACTTAAATGAAGTAAAAGGTTCGACATTTTTTTAAAAATAAACTAAATATTCGTAAATAAATCTTTAGGTCTTGTCATATCCACCGCTCTTAGCTTGACCCCATATCCTACACCGAAAAGTTTGTTATATGTGGGTGAGCGACACAACTCGATGGAGTATAAATTGTCCAAGCTAAATACACGGATATCTCACATAGGCATGCAAATAATATCCAATAGGACATAGCATAGATCTTTTGAAAAATCGTAGTAGACATAGACAATAGTTGCACTGCAGGGTTCCACCTAAGGGATACATCGACTCAGGACCTCTTGAGTCTCTCGGCTTAATAGTGTTTAAGCAATCGCACTACACATTAATGCAAAATAATCTAAGCATTTAACAAGGACAATAAAGTTTAGAAAACAAATCCCACCTTGAACGTAGCTTTGAAAATTAAGTAGAGCTTAGAACTGTCGGATGCAAGCACGCTTAATCCTCGCTCGATAAATCTCCTAATCAATAGAAAATAACACTAGTCAAAATCCTCGAATAATCTAACTTAAACTTAAAAATAATAATCTAAAAATCCTAATTTAGGAGCATAATAGAAAATAAAAAAAATAGAATTGAAGGTTGAATTGGAATCAAAATAGAAATTGGGAATTAGAGGCTAATTTGATGGTTTGGGATTAAAGGGTAATTCTGTCAATAGTATATGGGGACCACATCCCCAAAATTCCTCCTCCTTTTCTCAATTCCCATACGTACTCTCCTCTTTCTCTGTGATGCCCGAATTTTAGCGACGTGAGATACGACGTTGTTTAGTGATTTATTTATTTAGTTAAGTAACACGAACCATTATTAATGAAACATGACCCTATTCTTATTTATTTATTCCTTCCAACGCCAATTACGCCTTTTATTTTCGAGCCTAATGATTTTTAATTCCTTCTCTAGTATTAATACTTGATCGATTGACTACGACTTTAGAAATATTGGACCTCGATAATTTAGGAGTAAGTTCCAATTCTTATCCAAATATTTCACCTTATTCTATAATTCATTTCAACCAACTTCCAATTTATTATTATTAATATTTTTTTAAATACACATTTGGTATTTCACATCCTTAATTTTAAATTCCTAAATATTTAATTATGGATATTTAAACATTTTATTTTCCTCAAATTTTATAAAATAAAAGAAAATAAATATTTTTCCTAATTTTTTTTTCTTTATCACTTAAAATGGAGAAAATAACTCATTTTTTTTCTTCTATTACTATTTTTATTATTTGGTATCTATCAACTAGATTTTAAGGAAAAAAAAAGAAAAAAAAAAAGAAAAAAAGAAAAAAAAGGGGATTGTTGGACGTCCACAATGTGGATAATCAAGACAAGGAACATTCAACTTTTATCTTTTCTATTACACCACTTTATTTAATATCCCATACTTTAAACAAAAGTAAAGAAAACAACAAAAATAATTCTCCTACTTGTGCCAACTTTCGGCTATAGCAAGATTAGGGGGAATAATTTTTTTCCTCCAACTTTCACTTTGCATTATTATTAAATACCAAAAAAAAAAAAAAAGAAAAGTATATCCTCCTACCATTTTCGGCCATATTACATCTATGAAACACAAATTTCATTTTTTTTTTCATCCTACAACACTTAAACCTCTCTCATTCTTTCATAATTAGAAGAACAAAACACAACACTCTCTCCCCATATTCTCTAAGGACCAAAAATTTCCAAGCCAAAGGTGAGAATTTTTTTTTCTTTCACCTTCATTGTTATTTTCTTGAAAATTCAAGTATACACTTTCATCCTTTAACTTTGTTGAATTCTTCCTTATTAAGGTACTCCTAGAAGGATTTTTCCATGAAGAATTAAGAGACCTATACTTGATTACAAGTTTGAAGAGGAAATTCAAGACTACACACATTTAAGGTGAGAAATTGTGGTTTTAGTATTTTTACTCTTGAAAACTTAAGGAATTAATTTTGACTCAAGGATTTGAATTTTTGGAGCTTAGGGGATGACCTATATAAGTTCAAGTTGAAGTTAGAAGCTTGAAGAAAAATTTGAGGACATTAAGGTAAGTAGTAGTCATTTGATCCTATTAAATTCCTTTAAATTTGATACTTTAATTTTAACACCAAAATATGGTTTGGATACCATATAGGGACTGACCTTAAAGAGTTTGAGTCAACAAGTTGGTATCAAGAAGAAGATTGTTTTTAGATCAACCCGAAAAACTACTACGAGGTGGGTGAAAATTATTTCTACAAAAATCGCATCATTCTTTCTACTAGTGCACAAAAATGCATGTTCATTTGAAAATATGATATTTTATGAATTTTATCAAGTATTTATGATATTTATGTTTTAATAAAATCTCGAGAAAATAAAAAGATGAGTATGATATTTTTCTTGCATAAAATGTTGATAAAATTGCTCATCATTTGCTTTTATGATTTATGATGCTATGAATGTTCAAATATATTTTAGAAATGTTTAAAATAAGTTTTTATATATTATTGAATTCTGGACTTGCAACTTGTGCAAGAAAATTCAAGCTTGGGTTATTTTTGCAATTATTGTGAAATGTTGGGCCAAAAGAGTAAATATGAAAACTGTGAAGACCACCTCTGAAAATTCGAAATATTGGACCCAATAATCTATAAATTTCATATATGAAGTGACTTGAAAGATTGGGAACCCTTCCGGGCAAGAAAATACAATAAGGAACAAGTTTGATATCAAAATGTAAAATTTGTAAAACTTAAAGGACTAAAACTGTAATTTTTAAAGCTGGGGCAGTCAAGGTATCTCGAAAACTTGCATATTTATTTAATATGATATTTTGAACCTTTAGTTCAAATTTCATAACCATCCGACTTGAAACGAGCCTTTAACGACAAAAAATCGCTTTTGGGCCAAAATTGTAATTTATGAAAATGAGGTACCTAACTTTCGAAATTTTTAAAACTGTTTTAACCACAACTTATTACTGCCCAAAGAAGTATTTTAAAATTAGAATCACCTCAAAATCCTTCCCGGTTTAATATTTACCTAATTTTAAATATCAAGTCAAAAATCGAAATTTTTGGAAACTAGAGGGCGAATATGCAAATTTTATAAAATCTTTCTCGAGCCTCTGAAAAATCTAACCCTCTGGGAATTTGGAAATTTTCGGAACTGGTTTTATCATTTCCGAGTCTGGATTTGAAACTTATTGAATTTTAAAACCCGACAAGGGAATGTTCTCCTTAGAAAAAAAAAATTCTTATTTTTAAAATTGCTAAGGATATTAAAATTGAGATTTTCTAACTCAGTTGCCTTATAAATATTTTAAGAGATATTTCTTACTTATCTAATAAAAATATCGAGCTTGAACATAATGCCCGAACCGAATATTAAAACCGGCTAGATTATCCGCCCGATAACTAGACCACGAGTTTTGTTTTGAAATAAATACGGAGATCATGTGACCAAGATCACTCCGGACTTGCTAACCGATTTTATCAAATTTTTCGAACGAGTAAGATAGTACTTGGAAGACAATTTTTGACGTGAAAATTTAAGTGCACGTAAAGTGAAATTAAATGTTGGGAAGTGAAATGTGAAGTGAAGTGAAACTTGAAGTGAAATGTGAAGCGAAATGATAAGTGAAAGTGAAGTTGAGAATGAAAGTGGAAAGTAAAGTGAAAATTTAAAGTGGGATAATTTGCTTGGCTTTATCCAAGTGAAGTGGGATAATTTGCTTCGGCTTTATCCGAGTGGGATAATTTGCTTGGCTTTATCCAAGTGATGTGGGATAATTTGCTTCGGCTTTATCCAAGTGATGTGGGATAATTTGCTTCGGCTTTATCCAAGTGACGTGGGATAATTTGCTTCGCTTTATCCAAGGGAAGTGGGATAATTTGCTTCGCTTTATCCAAGTGATGTGGGATAATTTGCTTCGCTTTATCCAAGTAATGTGGGATAATTTGCTTGGCTTTATCTAAGTGACGTGGGATAATTTGCTCGCTTTATCCAATTCAAAGTGGAAGTAAATTTAATAAAATATTAATAGTGTTTGACCGATTCGACCAATCTAACATAAGGGTTAATCGAAAATCTTTATACAAACAACGAGACAAAGTCATATGTACATCATGCATTGTTTTCCATGAAATGATTTTTCGTGCATAAAACGAGCCACACTCGCACACCAAAGACCCACATATCGAGAATTTTTGTTTCACCCCACCTCTTTTATCAACCAGGAGGATGAAGAGTTGTATCAGGACAATGGCGACGATGGATCTCAAGACGTAGCTTAGTTATGTATTGTATTATGGACTTTATTAAGACGATGGATTTTATTTGTGATGATTTAGACTTTGAACTTATTTAATGTATTAGCGGGCGTAGGACCACGAAGAACAATTATTATGTTGTATTTTTATTTTTCGGATTCATTTGTAACCATACTCGACTTAGTTATTCCGTTATTTATAATTAGTCCGGATTTTATCGTTTCTATTGACGTATGTAGGAGGATAAATAAGCCGGCTTGGTAAGCTTGGCATAAGTTGGTAAATTGTGTCATGGCTTCCATTTTGGGGCGTGACACTCTCTCCTTTTTTTTTTCTTTTTTTCTTTTTTTTTTCTTTTCTTTTTTTCTTTTCCTTTTCTCTTTTCTTTCTATTTTCTTCCTACTTTTTCCCTATGAGCAAATGGTAGGAAATACCCACTTGGGATAAGACAAAAATTTTTTCGACATGTGAGATAAAAAACTAAGTTTTTACCTACTTTTGTGGTGCTTTTACCCAAATACCCTTGATACTTGAATACAAAAACAAAAAATAGGTGGGGTCATATTTCTCTCACATAAATATACTTTCTTTATTTTGATTTTTAACACAAGTTTTAGTTTTTTTTTTTTAAAAAAATCAGTTTTTTAAAAATCGTTTAGTATAAAAAACCACTTTTTGAAATAATTTTGTGTTTTTAAATTGGTACGATATGGTTATATAATATATGTATATGTATATATATATATATATGAAAATAACACGGTATGATTCAATTGACACGATATATATATATGTATGATCTGTTATATAATATATATATATTTTAAATTGACACGATATTGTACGTCCTTTGTGTCATATAATATATAACTATATGTATGTATGTATGAATATGCCACAATATGTTATAAATTAGCACGATATGGTTCATTTCCACGATAATACGATATGGTTCATCTATATATATAATAGCGAGTAAGTCAGGAACTTTTATTTTCCCGCTCTTTTTGCTTATTATATTAGGAAAAGATTGTAAACATTATAAATGGTAATTATTATAAATCCTTATATTGGGAAAATACCATAAGAAAATCGTTGTAATTATATAAATTAGGAAAATATTATAAGAAAATATTGTAAATGATATTCCTACTTTATATGTATATAAATTAGAAAAAAATCATAAATGGTATTCTTATTTATATGTATAAAAATTAGGAAAATTTTATTTCTTGATATTTCTACTTTATACCAAAAATGAGTCTATAGTATCAATTCTACCTATATATAATATATAGATTTTAAAAATAATAAATAGCATTTCACCATAATTGATATTAGTATTTGTCAGTTCTTCTTAAATATATATTACAATGATGTGTTGATTCTATACATCATATATTCATCAAATATATTGTTTATTTGTTTCAATGGTGTCGATGCAATTTTTTACTATATAATATTAATTAATCAAGTTTTAAATACTTGATGATTATTCAAACTTTCCTAAACTGTTTAATAATTAATAATAGTTAAAATAGACGAATTATGATTTTATGTATCTTTCACCATTGAATTAATAATTGATTTTGTATTCGTGGATATTTTTGGCGACTCATTATTTATGTTAAATCCTCTCATATTTCGTAGTTAAATTGCATGAGAGAAATACTTTGATATTGTTGATCCTAAATTCAAAGCATAACTACCAAATATGGCTTCATCTTCACATACCCTCTATTTTCATTTTCAACAAGTGTCCGCAAACATCGACAATATTGAACTCGAGTCGCAATAAACAAAAGTTTTTATATAAACCATATTGTAGATTTGTACGGACAATATCTTGTGAGTTTTTTTTTATTCTTCATAGTTTTGTTGTATTTTTTTAAGTTGTTGTTTGTATGTTTTTTTTTATTATTCCTCATACTAACATATTTTTTGTCAATATATTTTGCGTCAACGTATATTTTTGTTCATATATATAAACTTCTATCCACGTCAATATTTTTTTTTTATTTTTTATAGTTTTGATTCGGAAATATTTTTTTGTTATTAGTTCTATAGTTTTAATTCGGTAATGAACTTTTATCTACTTATTGTAATGACTTTTATATTGTTCAATCGAAATTCATTACAAATTGTAATTACATTAATTTTTTGTGCCGTCTTCCATGCAAATTTGGCAGGCATTGTGACATGCATAATGTGACGGATACACTTGGATGGTCAAAATGGTCAGCCCCTATGGCTTATATATATATATATATATATTGTTTGATAAATGGTTTTATCATGATTTTGATGATTTTGATTTTACACCAAAACAATGGTTTTAAAGGTTGTCCAAATACTCCTAAATGATTTAAAATAGTTTTAATATTTTAGGAGTATTTCTTCAAGTTTATTTTCGATAATCTTGGACAAACACTTTTAATGATTTTATATCAATGGTTTCTTTCATTGAAACTTTGTTTCTAAATGTTGTCCTAATACTCCCGATTGGTCTAAAATGTTTTTACGAATTTTTCGGAGTATTTATTGGAATTTATATCGGACAACACTTTCTGTATTGATGTGTTATTTCATCAAAACTATATTTCTAATGTTGTCCTAAATACTCCCGATCGGTCTAAAATGTTTTTACGAATTTTTCGGAGTATTTCTTGAGGTTTATTTTCGACAAAAATCGGACAACATTTCATTTTGGAGGTCGAGGTCGACCAAAGAGGCGACTGCACTGGGACTGGGAACGCATTGCACGAAACAGAACTCACGGAACTCCCAAAATGGGTCGGTGAGACCGACCGCACCCTAGGGGCGACCGGTCGACCACCCCCGGACCGGTCTCCCGTTGTAATTTTGATGCGTTCTTTTCAAATCTTATTTTTCACGACGACCGGTCGCTTCTTAAGTTTGAAAAAAATGTAACCGTTGTGCAAAGACATCTTTTCCTTAATTTGTGGGATTGATTTCTAACAGCTCTTTTCTTCAATTGTCTTGCAATTTTTACAGAATTCATGTCCCCAAGAGGAGCCTATCATGTACAAGACATCTTCTATAAATAGAGGAAGAATTGAAGCAACACAATAAGAGAGAAAACTACAACACAACAAGATACACTCAAGAATACACTTGTTCTTACATTGTCTTATTTCTTGTTGTAATTTGCCTAAGCTATTCACTTTCACATTCTTGAGGTCTAGGCTTTTCTTGATTACACTTGCACTCTATTGTATTATCAATTATCGAGTTGTAATCTTGAATTTGGGTAATCATTCAACACAAGATATCCTTGTGAGTGTTCTTGTGGTAAGAACACACTTGGGTGATCTAGGTGTTAGGTGTAAGAAGATTGTGGTAATCTTCTTGTTAAGGTGTTGAAGAATTTGGTATTCTTCAAGGTTGAAGATTGTGGTAATCTTCACAAGGTGCCGTTGGAGATTGTGGTAATCTTCAAGAGAGATTGTGGTAATCTCAAAGGTGGTGTTGAAGAAGAGTGTGGTGCTCTTCAAGGTGTTGTTGTAAGTTGGTGTTGTATTAATTTGTGGTAAATTAATAAAATCTTTTTCTTTTTGAAATCCATCCCGGATATCTTTGGGGTGGTAGAGGATTAGGCCCTAGGTGGGTTGAACTCTATAAATCAACGTGTGTTGTTTACATTCCGCACCTTTATTATTGTCTTTGAGCATTCGGTTAGAAAAGGAGGGCAAAATCGAAAATATGGAGATAATCTATTCACCCCCTCTAGATTATCGTAGCCGCTTGGACTTACAAGTGGTATCGAGACAAACTCTTTGGCAAGCTCGTTTCACATCGCGAGTGAAGAGAAACGATCATCGGCTACTGAACGAAGCTCAACTTTCCGGCACCTCCACCACCAAGCCACCTCGGTTTGATTCCAAAAATTTTATATTTTGGAAAGAAAGAATGGAATGCTATTTACAAGGTTGCGGGTTTGATATTTGGAACACCGTCATTAATGGAGAATCCATTCCAATGAAAGATATATCACACACCTCAAAAAGGCTTCAAAAAGCTCAATGATGAAGAGAAGAAAATCATCTCCTTAAATGGTAAAGCTCTTAATATTTTACATTGTTCACTTACCACTTTGGAATTTGATCATGTTGTAGGTATTCGATCGACACATGAAGTATGGCAAAATTAGAAGCCATCTATGAAGTATATGCAAATGAAAGGAGCAACTCAAAAGCATCTAATTCACAAATGGATACAACATCAAATCCAACAACATGGGATAAGCCTTCTACAACCTCCCATGATGAACAAGTTGAACAATGCCTCATGGGCATCGAAGAAGAAAACGAGGTAAGTTCTAAACCCTCTACTTCTTATGACAATGAATTGCAAAATGAATATAGTGATTTGCAAAATGATTATGATGAGCTACAAGATGAATTCCAAAACTTACTTGTTAAATACAAAAATTTGAAAAAGGAATTCATTGTTTTGAAAAATGATAAGGATAGTTTATTTACTTCATATGAATCACTATCATGTGCTCACACCACCACTCTTGATAAGGTTAAAAACCTTGAGAAAGATAATAGTACTCTTGTTGAGGATATAATTTGCTTGAAAAATGATTTATCTAAATCCAACTTGAGTACCGATAAGATGACCGATATTGTTGATTGTTGTGATAAATCGAAACTAGAACTTGATCATAAGCCTAAAGGTGTCAATCACATGAAAAAGAATCAAGTCTCTAAGCACATTGGTCATTATGCTCCTAGAATTATTACATGCTTTTATTGCGGTAAAAAGGGTTATACGGTAAATACTTGTCGGGCAAGAAATAGCTCTAATTATTGTTGGAGACCTAAAAGTCTCAAGACTAATCCTAAAGGACCCAAGCACTTGAGGGTACCACAAAATAATGTTGTATTAGGTACCCGGCGGAATAATAATCGAAGGAAATTATTACCGCCAAGAAAACATCAAATGACCATTTCATTTGATCAAAGAAGGAGAAACTATTCTCAACAAAGCAAATTTCCAAGAAGAGGATACAAATGGGAAGAACATAATCCTTGGAAACGGCAAAGACATCATCAACAAAATGATTTTCAAGGAAGAAGAGACCATCAACAATGGGAAGGTAACAAACCTTGGAAATGGAGTGATCAAAGAAACCATCATCAACGAAGTGACTTCTCGGGAAGATATCAAAGCAACAATGGGAACGGCACAACCCATGGAAATGGCGTAATTGGTAAATCAGTATCTCCCCATTTAAAATATGCATTTTATCTAGTTAGTATGCATGTTTTTATTTGTGTCTTAATTGAAAAATGAGTTTTTAAATATTTATCTTTTAATTAAGGTCTTCAATATATATGTGTGTTTTTAAAACTCTTTGAAAAGAAGACCTTATACGATGTTTTTAAAACTCTTGTGCATTTTTGTAGACTAAAGTGTGTTATCATCTTTTATGGATTTTTATGGCATGAGCTTACTTGCGATATCTCTTAGCCTACACTTTTATAATTATGATTTGTGCTAGATTTGTTTTAAGAATTGTGTAGGATTTACATATTTTCACAAATGGCCATTTACGTCATTATTTGTCAAGAAAGGCATAAATTATTGAGGTACGTTTACTTGTGTTATTCTTACTCTTATAGACTCGATATATGTATTGCCATGTGCCTATATGCTTGTTTTTCATAGTATTTCATACAAGTGCCATTAAGAGGATTTTTAGATTTTTTTAAAGGCACTATTCGATATTTGATTGCACATATTTGCTTTGTCAACTCTTGTTCAAATACTTTTTTTAAATGAGGTCTCAACCATATGATATCGGATTTTCAAAATTCAAAAGAGACCTTTTATAGCTTTCTTAAGCTTATTTGAACTTGCATGATTTATTAGAATCTTGATGATCTTCTAAATGCATAGTATGTGTTTCTTGCTTCATGGTCTATATATATAATGTCTCTTACTACTATGCTCTTTTGCAAGATATTTTGTTATTGATGATTGAGATATGTTTTTACACTTGGGCTATTTGTTTCTTGATTATATAAGCGATGTCGTTAATGAGTTTGTTAAGTTGTGTAGATGAGAAATGAAGTACTTCAAATATTGGTTACCTCAAAATATCCGGATGTATATGTTCTATTGTGAACACCTTAGACAAATTGGATGTCTTATCATGATAGTAATGAAGTAGACAAAAAGGGTATTCCGGAACAAACTCAATGACCAAGGCAACATTGGTCGAACTAAAGCGAGGTTAGTAGCTCAAAGGTATTTTCAAGAAGAAGGTAATTGATTTTTGCACTCATAGCACATTTAGTAGCTATTTGCATTTTACTTGCCCATTCTTGTTTTAAGAAAATTTCAAGCTTTACAAAATGGATGTTTAATCCAATTTTCTCAATGGTTTTATTCTAGAAGAAGTCTATGTAAAACAACCTCAGGGGTTTAAAAATTTTCTAGGCCAAATGTTTTTTTAAAGGGCCTTTATGCGGTTGATAGACTTAGCTATTTTTGCTAAATGATTTTATAAGAGGTAAAGTTGATACTACTCTCCTTGTTTTTGAAAAAGGGCAAGATTGTTTACTTGTGCATATTTATGAGAATATTTTTGGTACTACTAATGAATATTTGTGCAAGATATTTTTCCAAGTTGATGCAAGGTGTACTTGAAATGAGCATGATGAGGGAGCTCAATTTCTTACTTGGACTTCAAATCATTCAATGCCAAGTAGATGGTTACATTTCAAAAGAACTCTTGAAGGAGTTAGGCATTGAAGAAGGAAGAATCATCTCAACCTCTATGGCTACCAATGAAGAGATTGATAAAGGATGAGAAAGACATGTTGGTTGACAAACAAATTCGAGGTATGTTTTCTTGTATTATTCCTATAGACTCGACATTCCATATGCCTTATGTCTATATGCTCGACTTGAAAAACTATCCCAACGAATCTCATTAAAGTGCCATTAAAAGAAATTTTCAAATATTTGAAAGGCACTTCTTCTTATGACTTGTTGTATCCAAAGCTTTAAAAAGTTCTTATTTTTTTCGGGATAACAAGTTCGGTAACTATTATACGGTTATTCGTATTTAAAATTTGGTTCGTCATAATTGAACTAAATATATTGAGATTCGATATATTTTTTAAGGGATTGTGATTTTTAACAAAAAACTTGAGATGTGTTTAATTCCATCTCAAGGATAACTCGCGGATTTTTTGATCGTTAACCGCCGAGTATTTTACCTCATTTCGAGCTTGATTATGACATAATGTATATTGAATGAGGTCTACGTTTGCATTTTGCACGTTTTAAAACTTAGGGGCGAAAAATCGGATTTTTGGATCAAATTTCGGATTTTCAAAAGCAGAAAAAGAACCATTTGGAGCCGATCGGGCAAGGCCGACCGGTCGCCCGCCCTGGACCGTCGCCCTTGGCTATTGTTTGGCTTAAAATGGTTCTGTTTCCGCACTTAGCCATTATGGCTTATTTTGTCCATTTTTTCGTCCCCCTTCGCAAATTGCACACAAATTTCACTCCAAATTTGTTTTATTGCATACATTTTATACTTTGGGGATTATCTAGCTCGGTTATCATCATCATTGATCATATTTACCGATCGAATGGTAAGAATTTCACTATCTTTAGCTCAATTGGGTTGAACCCTGAGTTTGTGGCTTATATGTATTTTCTTGATGCAATTCATATATTTTTGTGATGAGCTTATTGATTGTTGATGATTGATATTTGTTAAATTGTAATTGGTGATGAAAAACTTGGCTTGATTTCATTTACAAGGGTTATATATATCATTTTCTAATTTTGGCCCGCCAAGTGTTCGATAAAATGTTTCAATGAAAAATTCATCACCTACATGATTCTCTCGATTTCAAAAGTCTTATATATTTATAGAGATCATGTTTTGCTTATCAAATGATATTTCATAAGCTTCTACAAGTCGTATAATTCGACTCTTCCCTCTATTTGGTTTAAAAGCTTCAATGTTCAAAATAGCTCGATACATCGGTTTACTTGTGCACTTTGTTATGAATATATGATGTATTTATCGTGCTAACATTTTTTTTTGATGATTCCAAAGGGGAGAAACAGGTTATAAGTTCTTGACTCAAAGAAGCTAAGATAAGCTTAACGAAAAGAAGTTATAAGCTATGGCTTCATAAAGCCATAAGTTGTGGATCATATTTAGTCCACTTGGTGTTTTATGGTTATGTATGAATCATGGTCCATTGGTTGTAGTATGGACTTATATATGGTTCTTAATGTGTCTCTTTGTGGGGAGCTTTTAAGTTTAAGGGGGCTTTTAAGTTTTTGATACTTAAGCTCAATATTGAAAAGCTAAGATTTTAGCTTATGTTGAAGTTGCTTCTATATTACTCTTGTTGTGCATGTTGATAGGGGGAGCATTTGCTATATATGTTTGAATCTCTCTACTCCCATCCTTGTGTTTATATTTGCACGCAATGTTGTCGCTCCCAACGGATAATTCTCTTTAACCGGTAAAATTGTTTTGTTTTCAAAATCGACCTCGTTAAAATTGTTTTGGTTTGTAATCATCAAAAAGGGGAGATTGTTTGATAAATGGTTTTATCATGATTTTGATGATTTTGATTTTACACCAAAACAATGGTTTTAAAGGTTGTCCAAATACTCCTAAATGATTTAAAATGTTTTTAATATTTTCCGGAGTATTTCTTCAAGTTTATTTTCGAGACAAACACTTTTAATGATTTTATATCAATGGTTTCTTTCATTGAAACTTTGTTTCTAAATGTTGTCCTAATACTCCCGATTGGTCTAAAATGTTTTACGAATTTTTCGGAGTATTTATTGGAATTTATATCGGACAACACTTTTTGTATTAATGTGTTATTTCATCAAAACTATATTTCTAATGTTGTCCTAAATACTCCCGATCGGTCTAAAATGTTTTTACGAATTTTTCGGAGTATTTCTTGAGGTTTATTTTCGACAAAAATCGGACAACATTTCATTTTGGAGGTCGGCCGACCAAAGCGACACGGTACACTGGGAACGCATTGCACGAAACAGAACTCACGGAACTCCCAAAATGGGTCGGTGAGACCGGTCGCACCCTAGGCGACCGGTCGACGACCACCCCCGGACCGGTCTCTCCGTTGTAATTTTGATGCGTTCTTTTCAAATCTTATTTCTGCTGCGACCGGCCGCTTCTTAAGTTTGAACTTGACAAAAAATGTAACCGTTTGTGCAAATGACATCTTTTCCTTAATTTGTGGGATTGATTTCTAACAGACTCTTTTCTTCAATTGTCTTGCAATTTTTACTGAGAATTCATGTCCCCAAGAGGAGCCTATCATGTACAAGACATCTTCTATAAATAGAGGAAGAATTGAAGCAACACAATAAGAGAGAAAACTACAACACAACAAGATACACTCAAGAATACACTTGTTCTTACATTTGTCTTATTTCTTGTTGTAATTTGCCTAGCTATTCACTTTCACATTCTTGAGGTCTAGGCTTTTCTTGATTACACTTGCACTCTATTGTATTATCAATTATCGAGTTGTAATCTTGAATTTGGGTAATCATTCAACACAAGATATCCTTGTGAGTGTTCTTGTGGTAAGAACACACTTGGGTGATCTAGGTGTTAGGTGTAAGAAGATTGTGGTAATCTTCTTGTTAAGGTGTTGAAGAATTTGGTATTCTTCAAGGTTGAAGATTGTGGTAATCTTCACAAGGTGCCGATTGGAGATTGTGGTAATCTTCAAGAGAGATTGTGGTAATCTCAAAGGTGGTGTTGAAGAAGAGTGTGGTGCTCTTCAAGGTGTTGTTGTAAGTTGGTGTTGTATTAATTTGTGGTAAATTAATAAAATCTTTTTCTTTTTGAAATCCATCCCTGAGGATATCTGGGGTGGTAGAGGATTAGGCCCTAGGTGGGTTGAACCTCTATAAATCAACGTGTGTTGTTTACATTCCGCACCTTTATTATTGTCTTTGAGCATTCGGTTAGAAAAGGAGGGCAAAATCGAAAATATGGAGATAATCTATTCACCCCCTCTAGATTATCGTAGCGCTTTGACTTACATATATATATATATATATATATGTGTGTGTGTGTGTGTGTGTGTATGTGTGTGTGTGTAAGTTCGCGATATCTTATGTTTATTTAGTGGTGAGATTTTTTTGTTAATATTTATTTTTATCAACAACCTATACCTATGAAGTTTTGGAATGATTTTACCAATGGTACACATAAAGAACAACATGATGCAATTATAAGGCATAATAGAAGACAATATTGTGTCGATTAAAGCAAGAGAAATCCAGGATTTTCATGCAATGTGGTTGCCAAAATTATAATTGTTGTATACAATTAATAAATTGGTGATATTTAATTCTATTGATACAATAAGTATTTATTATTTTTCTAATCAATCTTATAGATACAACAAACTATTAATTAAATTGAGCCTTGGTAAAATAATTGGCGGTATCTAATTATACTTTTATTTACGACAATATTCATTAATATTTTATTAATCGAATTTTACAATACTATGTGAGTAGATAATTGACAAGATGTTTAAGAAACAAAATGAGGAAACCACACTTTAAGATTAAAGATTCATTAATCTAGCAAATTTATAATGTATTACTTTTTAATAAAAAAAAAAAAAAAAGACAATAATTGGTCAATGGAGCATTTGTTTTTCATTTACAAAGGAGTATAATTGTATAACTGGACAACACCGTATTAGCTTAAGAAAAATAATTGATTGAAAGATTTATAAAACTCAAAATGGTAACAAATATTTATTGCTCGGAAATATTGTATATATATCTTTTATATATTGATGGAAATATTATTTTTTTCTCCTGCCAATTTCCATTTATATTTAAATTGATTTTGGTATGGACTTTTTTTATGGATGATTTCGAAAATATTTTATTATTAATAAGATGTTTGATTTTTATATCATGCTTTTGAAGGAATATCTGAATTTTTATTTCATATTGATTTGATTGCTGTTGCAATATTTATTTATTATATTTGTTTTTTAAATTTGGTATTTTCTGGAGTGTAAACAAATACTAATTAAGTTCGGTCTAGAAAAATGAATTATCTTCTAATTGGTCCACCGATCAACGTTGGTGTCAAATTTGATGATAGTTTGCTTAATTAAGAATAATTAATAACTCTAATTATCTAATAAAATTAGTATATATATATATATGATATAACTAAGGCAACTCAATCGGAAAAAGAATAAACAAAATATATAAAATAAAATACAATTTTAGACAAATCAATCCAAATATTTTCCTAACTAATGCATGCTTTGAAGTTATCCAAAATTAACGATTGCTTTGTTTTGGTAAGTCAATGGAAAGAATCTTTAGTAACATAAATATTTTATTGGCTAATTGTTTTTTCGGTCATGATTGTAGTATTTTTTGAGATTTGAAAATTTAACTATAATCAATCTTATAATTGTCCTAGACAATCAATAAACTGATTGTAATCATTACTATATATATAGGTACAATAATTATTTATTATTGTATTTATTCAATCTATAGATATCATCAAGCATTGATTGAAAGAATTTTAAAACTCACTTTTGGTGAAACAATTGAGAGTATCTATTTATATTTTTTTAATTGAATTTGACTATGCCACACACAACATGATAATTGACAAGAAATTTAACAAAAATTAAGACAATCGTACCTTATGATTAAAGATTTGTCAAATTAGAAAAATATATTAACTTAAAAAAAAGACAATAATTGTCAATAAGAGTTTTTTTTTTCTTTTTAATTTCCAAGGATGCACAAGTTTATGATTGGACAACAATATATTGCCTTAATGAAGAAAAACAACTAATTAAAATATTTACAAAACTAAAAATGGTAACAAGTATTTGATTGTTTGAAAAGCGCGGCATATCTCTTTCATATCTTGATATGATATTAATAAAACTAATCAAATTGATGTTAAATAATTGACATGACCAATCAATACTACAATTGTCCTATAAAATCAATCATATAATTACTTAATTTGTATTTGTAATCAATTAGTATTTATTATTTTTTATAGTTTATTAACCATAACTCTAGAAAACAATCATAGAATTGATGGTGATTTACTTTGGTAAATCAATAAATCAATATTGGGAGATGAAATAATCAATATCTAGCGATCAATGTATGTTTTGGAGTTATCCAAAATTGACGGTATTTTGCTTTGGTAAGCCAATAGAAAGATTTTTTGTAACGAAAATAATGTGTTGTTAACTCAATATATATAATTAATAATCATATTGTCAATCAATGCCATTAAATAAATTGTTGTTAATTATATAATCATTTATATAGGATTAATCGATTGGTGTTACATTTTAAAATAAACTTCACAGTTAAAACTTTTGGATTGTCAAACTTTCTCTGTGTATTCTATCATTTCTTTTGATTGATGAACGATTCACATCAATTCTTATTTTTGAGATAGATTCACATCAATTCATTGTTGATCAAAATGAGAAAACTCATGGGGTTTACATACATCTATTGAAAATAAATGCCAAAGAATGAATATTGATATCAATTGTACTATTTCTATACACTTTGTTTGGTTATATCATGTTTATGTTCATAAGTTTTTTAGTGGATTACTATGATATTGCTGTAAAATTTATGTTAATACTACTAACATTTATATCAATGACCTAATAGTTCATTTTTTTCAACAATAAAAGTACAATATAGAAATACATGTCTCACAAACTATATATAATTATTTATAGAGAGGTGTATGAGAAAAAAGGGATATATAAAACAATAATTTAGAGACACGCATAAATTGAGGGATAATTTTGAACGATTGAATTAGACATTTAAGTTTATAGTTGAAAATATAAAATTGATAGATATATTTTTATTTTTAATAACCTTATATGAATATTCTTTGTTAAAATAAAGTAATAAATACCAATTCATGTTAATAGATATTATAAAATCATAATATTAAAATAAAAATATACATGCAACGCACGGGGTGAATTACTAGTTTTCAAGACAATAGTCTTGGACTTTGTATATATCATGAAAAACAACAAATGGTTCACTTTTTGGCATAAAGAAATCATGAAAAGCAACACCTTGATTCCAACGTACACAAAAACTCAATTAATTAACCACGAAATCTAATGTCATAATGTGGCATGATAGTGTACGACATGGGTACGATATCGTGCCCAATTTTAAATTAGGCACAGTAAAAATTAGGCACGATATCGTGCCCAATATTCGTGCCCAATTTAAAAAATGCACGATATATCGTGCCTCGATTAAAATTAGGCACGATATCGTGCCCAATATTTGTGCCCAATTTTAAATAAGGCACGATATATCGTGTCTCAATTAAAATTAGGCATGATATATCGTGCCTCAGTTAAAATTAGACACGATGTATCATGCCTTTTTTATGTATATGTACATGGGGTTGGCACGATATGGGCATGATATGAGCATGATATGGGTATACGATTTTATACATAGGTGTGTGTATTTGGAGGAAAGTGTACACGATTTTCAAGGAAAACATTAATTGCATCGGTTTCAAAATTCAAAATCTTCAAATTAAAGGAGGGACATTTTTGTCAAATTGGGTAGAAAAAAATTTTCTTATGTCTATGTATAGAAAAGAATACCCACTATCCATAATAGGTACTTAAAAATCCCCCCTTTTCCTATCTCCCTTTTTCGTCACAAAAACCCAAAGAATCCCACCATCTCTCTTTCTTCTTTCCTTTTTGTTCTACTTCTCAAGAACATCATCCCCCTTTCTTTTTTACTTTTCCTTCAATGACAACCTCACCCCCTCTTTTATATTTTTTTGGTCTACGCAATAACCAATGGAGTGGAGTGCGAGCGCGGCGGCGGCTATGGGCCGATTCGGTAGATATTGGGTTTGATTAGCAAATGGGAGGTGGTGGTTGGATTGTTTTGTAGCGATGATTTCGGGTGTGTTTGGGTTTGGATTTTTGGTAAAGTTTTGGGTTGGGCGTCAATGGATTACGGGTTTTGGAATTTCCGGCGATGGCGTCGGGGTGAGGCTTACATGATTTACGGTTTTGGAGGGTGATTTGTGGTCTCACGTGAAGATGGAATTGAGGATTGAAGATTTTTACCTTTTTTTTTTTTTTTTTAAAGCGAAGGAGACAACGTGATTTTTTTTTGTTTTCCTTGAATTCTTTGATTAATTTATATAGGCTTAATTAGGGTTAAGTGTGTTAATCTCACAGATTCTCATAAATCGGGTAGGATATCACAAGATTTGATATATTTGGAAGTTTAAAAACTGGTATCTTGGCATTCTAGAATTCTATTGGAATTGGACTGGGCTAAATTGATAAGGGATTAAATGGGCTTGTTTAAACTTGGGCCTGGATAATTGGACATTGGATTTGAAAGATTCGGCTTGAATAAAAAAAATAATAATAATTAGCCCCTAAATAAAAACTAACTAAAAATCTAAAATTTATAATTCTTAATAAAAACCCAAAATAAATTTCGGGTGTTACAGACTAGTTTGCATAATGTATTGGGAAATCAGTCTGGGCATAATCGAGTTGAGAACGTTGAAGGTCAACAAGATGTTGGAGGCAAGGCCAATCTATACGTTACTCTTCCCACTCGCTCCAAAACCTCGTACGGTCCAACATATCTCGGATTGAGCTTCCCCCTCTTACCAAATCTGAAAACTCCCTTCGTTGGCGATACTCTCAAAAAAACTTTCTCGCCTACAACAAATTGCAACTTTTTCCTTTTTGGATCGGCATAAGAACACGTCGATCTGCGCCACCTTGATTCTTTCTCTTATCTTCTCTACGGCTTCAACTGTTCTTTTGACAATGTCAGGACCCAAAACTTTCTTCTCTCCAACTTCAACCCAGTGAATTGACGATCTACACTTTCTCCCGTATAATGCCTCGTGTGGTGCCATCCCAATAGTTGATTGATAACTGTTATTATAAGCAAATTCAATTAGTGTCAAGTGTCGTTCCCAACCTCCTTCGAAATCCAACATGCAAGCGCTAAGCATGTGTCCTCCGTGTCAGATCGTTCTCTCGGATTGTCCATCTGTTTGGGGATGAAATGTTGTCTTCAATTGTAATCTCGTCCCCATTGCTCTTTGCAATCCCTTTTCCAAAAGTGTGTCTCTGGACACAATCGAAACCCAGTACCGTGTGGCCTCACGACCTCCTCAATGTATAATTGAGCTAAACTTCATTCCATCTTTGAAAGTCATCTTAGCGGCAAAAGTGTGCGGTCTTCGTCAATCTATCCACGATAACCCATATAGGTTCGTTCCTCTGTTCGACCACGGTAAACCGGTCCACAAAATCCATTGTAACATGCTCTCACTTCCACTCCGAGACCTCAAGTGGTTGTAGCAACCCCGATGGTCATTGGTGTTCGGCTTTGATTTGTTAACAAGTCAAACAAAGACCTCCCTAACGATGCAATAGAGCCCTTCATGTTTCTCCACGAGAAAGTATTTCTCAAGTCACGATACATCTTTGTACCTCCCGGATGTACCGTGTAGGGTGTACAATGAGATTCTTCTAAGATTTCCCTTCTTAGGTTCTCGTCTTTTGGTACAGACTCTCCTTCATAAGTAAGTGCCGCCTGGTGCTTCAAATAAACCTCGATGTTTCGGCTAAAGCTCGCTCCCTCATTTTGCACAAAAACGTATCCTTCGTTTGTGCCTCCTTGATCCGATTTCTCAAAGTTGGCTCTACCACCATAGCGAGATAGGATAGCTTTGGTGTTAGTTGGGGTACTATCACATTGATTCTCATATTGACGAAATCCTTGATCAATCGCTCTTGCTCCGTGATCATGCTCGTGGGTTTACCACTATTCTTCCGACTCAAGGCATCACCACCATATTGGCTTTGCCGGGTGATAGTGAATAGTACAATCATAATCTTTGACTAACTCTAACCATATTCGTTGTCTCATGTTCAATTCTTTATGCATGAAGAAGTACTTGAGACTTTTGTGATCCGTATAAATATCACATTTTCCTCCGTACGTGTAATGACGCCATATCTTTAGGGTGTGTACTACATTTGCTAACTCCAAGTCATCGTGGGATAGTTAAGCTCGTCGCTTCAATTGTCTAAAGGCATAAGCTATCACTTTCCCCCTGTTGCAAGAGTACACATTCGAGACCTTGTTTTGACGCATCACTATAAATAACGAACCCTTCCGATCCATTAGGTATCGTCAAAACAGTGCGGTAACCAATCTCTGTTTCAACTCGAAAACTAGTTTCGCATTTCTCATCCACTAGAATTTCTCTCCTTTTCTCGTCGATCGGGTCATTGGTCCATCAATCTTGGCAAAACCTCAATGAACCGTCTCGTAATATCCAAGAAGTCTAAGAAATCGCGCACCTCACTTACGGTCGATGGCACTTTCCATTCATTTATGGCCTCCACTTTGGCCGGATCCACTTCAACACCTCGGGCGGTGACTACATGTCCCAAGAACACCACTCGCTCGGCCAAAACTCACACTTCTTGAACTTCGCATAAAGCTTCTCCTTGCGAAGTGTCTCAAAGACGATCCTCAAATGCGCTTCGTGTTGTTGTTTATCCTTTGAATAGATCAAGATATCATCAATGAACACAATGACAAATAGATCTAAGTAAGCATGAAACACTCTATTCATCAAGTCCATAAAAACCATTGGTGCGTTGCTTAACCCAAATGGCATCACAAGAAACTCGTAATGTCCACAACGGGTCCTAAATTTTTTTTCAAGATATCTGTTTCTTTGATCTTCAATTGGTGATACCACGATCTCATATCAATCTTCAAGAAAACTCCAGCCTCTCCTCTTAATTGATCAAACGGATCCTCAATGCGGGGTAAGGGGTATTTATTCTTGATTGTGAGATTGTTCAACTCTCGATAGTCGATACACATCCTCATCGTACCATCTTTCTTCTTAACGAACAATACCGAGCTCCCCAGGGAGACACGCTCGGTCTCACATAACCCTTATCCAACAATTCTTGTAATTGCACCTTTAGTTCTTGCAACTCCTTAGGTGCCATTCGTAAGGTGCCTTTGACGTTGGTGTTGCTCCGTGCGGATCAATCGTGAACTCCACTTGTCGATTTGGTGGCATTCTAGGTAAATCCTCCGGAAAAACATCGGGGTGGTACTCTCGAGCAATCGGGATATCAACAATTGTTCTCTCCTCGGTCGGGGGTAGCCATTACATTCACCAAGAAATGTTTGGCATTCTCCTTTCCTTAACATCTTCACGACTTTCATTCTTTGATATAACTCGTGGCGAAACACCCGACCTAGTCCCATGGAAAGTGAACTCTCTTTTCCTGGCATATGGAAATCTATTTCCCTCTCGTGACATCGGATGTTTGCGCGGTTCGACTTAACCAATCCATTCCCAGGATTACGCCAAAGTCCTTCATCTTTATAACGTATGGGTTCACTTCAGAGTTCTTCCTCTATGTTCGATTTGTACCTCGTTTACTCTATGATCAACCACTATAGTTTTACCCGATGGTATACTAACCCCCAAAGGTTCCACTGACTCACATATCACATTATTTAATCCTCAATGAATTTTTGCGAGATATGAAAGAATATGTAGCACCTAAGTATCAAAAAAGACAAGAAGCGGTATATTAAAAACTCGTAACATACCTTGTCATTGTCTCAGGCTCCTCTTGTGCATCCTGTTCGGTCATGGCATACATCCTGGGATTCCTCTCGTGGGCCTCTGTTCCTCTCTGCTTGGCTGATTGGAATAATTCTTACAGTCCCAACCACGATGCCCTGGCCGATGGCATCGGTAACAAACATCTTTTCCCGTGAGGCACTCACCATGATCATATTTCCGCAATTTTGACATTGTGGCCTCATCTCTTGACTTTCCGATTAGGAGCACCACCGACTTTTTGTTGTTTGTTGTTATTAACAAACTTCCCAAAGTGTTAGGACCCTCCCATTTCCTCTTGGGAGCCTCATTAACTTTTTTACTACCTCCTTCTAATCTCATATTGGAGGCAACCGTTCGAGCTCCTTCCACAACAAGTAGAATATGATGCGTTTCCCAAAGATGCTCACTACCCCACCCAACTCGGGCGTAAACCAGGACACAAATCTCTTAGCCTTCTTACCATCTCGTGTCATTAAGTGAATATCATATCTCGCTAACTGGTTGAACTTTCGCTCATACTCGAGCACCGTCATCGTCCCTTGTTGCAGGTTTAGGAACTCTCTTTCCTTTTTGTCTCTGTATGACTGCGGGAAAAACTGCTGCATGACTAATTCTTTAAAACCAGTCCATTGCATATCAACTCGTTGCTGGTCAGTGATGATTCGTCGGTGTGAATCCCACTAATGTCGTGCATCTTGTTTGGTGATATATTGCACACGATACCCTTTGTGCGTCGGTGCACTCGATCAATTCAAATATGCCCTCCAATTTCGCTTATCCATTCTTCCGGATCGTGCGGCTCTTCCTGTATAATGAGATCGGAGGTCTATAACGGCGAAATTGTTCCACCACATGTGAAGTGTTACTTGTTGGAGCCGATGGTTCTATGGGTTCAAAGCACCCCCTCGAGTTGTTAGACCCTCAACGCGGTGGCCAAACGCGCACTGCTGCGTCTCCCAAATTTTCTAGTGTTGAATTTGTGGCGATCCGGTTCGAGGGGATCTAAGATTCATCCTATAACCATGAATATAAAATTAAGTCAATCTCCAATTGGAATATTTTTAAACTCAATATATATAAAAATTAAACCATAAACGATAACAAGTACTCAAGGCAATTTTAAAAAAGATCATTCATTAATCTCAATTTTTTATTACATCGAATTCGACGATTAAAGAAACAAATGCTAGTTTGAAAAATTAAAGACATAAACTAAAATACTAGTGAAAGGAAAATATAAAATCCAAACATCGTCTACGAAACTAAATAAAATAAAAAGTGGCTAATCATCATCTTCTTCAGGTCTTCATCCAGGATCTTCCTGGGTCTTCATCATCATTAGAATCGGGTGGGAGGGCATCATCGTGTATGTCTTGCTCTTCGGGCGGAAGTCGAAATGTCCATTGTGAGTCGTACATGGTCCAACCACCCTTTGTTTCGGAAAACCAAAACTAAATTCTCATAGCTAACCCGCGATGAACTCCCTGTACATCATCTACCATTTGATTGTATATCTCTCTTGCTCTTCGCAGGGGTAACTCCGATAAGGTGTTAATAAATCTAAGTATGCCCTATCGATCAGATACCGAGTGACCGACATATCTAACCTCTACCCATAATCTAAACATTGCATTAAGATGCGGCCCAAGGTTATGGTTAGGTTCCCATTGGTATTGTTCATATCTCTCTATCCTCGCTCTCCTATCGACGCTAACAATATTGGACTTCCGTGTTGTATACCTTCTACGAGCCATCTATATAGCATAAAAATAATTAAATTCTCCGAGTTCTTTCTATTGTCCATAAAATTCATAATTAACATAATATCTCAATAGTTCAATGGCATTCTATCGTCTTTATGCATCCAAGAAAACTTAGCATATTTCTTTCATTTTTCTCTTTGCAATAGGAATGTGTAAAATTCATTACAATGGTATTAAAACACTTTAGCAATGGCATTTGACAATATTTGTAACAATAGCGATGGCATAAGTAGTAGAAAACGAAATCCTTAAAAAAAAAAAAATCGCACCTTGGCCGGAGTTGGCATGGCATAGCGGTGGTGGATACATAGACTCTTTTCGTTTATTAAAAAATTCTAATTCATTTATCGAGTACACACACAAAAATTACACGTATTTTATTTTTGCAAGTCTGAGAAAGGTAGACTGACTACGATACCACCGTATCACCCTAGAATTTCTTTAATAAAATAAACGAGCATACACTTAATTCTAACGATGAAAAAGGACATGGATAATTTAAAAATAAAATTTAACTAAGTCAATTGTAAGCGGAAGCAAAATATTTCATAAATAAAATTCTAACCATCGTCGGATTATATCAATTTCAAATAAATCGAAATAAAAACTAATAACTTAAATGAAGTAAATAGTTCGACATTTTTTTAAATAAACTAAACATTCGTAAATAAATTTTTAGGCCTTGTCATATCCACCGCTCTTAGCCGCCATCTCCTTCACTGAAAATTTTGTTATATGTGGGGTGAGCGACACGGCTCGGTGGAGTATAAATTGCCCAAGCTAAATACACGAGATATCTCACATAGGCATGCAAATACAATCGATAGGACATAGCATAGATCTTTTGAAAAATCGTAGACATAGACAATAGTTGCACGGCAGGGGTTCCACCAAGGGATACATCGACCTCGAACCTCTTGAGTCCCTCGGCTCAATAGTGCCAAGAATCGTCTTATACATTCATGCAAAATAATCTAAGTATTTAACAAGGACAATAAATTTTAGAAAACAAACCCCACCTTGAACGTAGTTTTGAAAATTAAGTAGAGCCTAGAAGTGTCGGATGCAAGCACGATTAATCCTCGCTCGATAAATTGCTTAATCAATAGAAAATAACACTAGTCATAATCATCGAATAATGTAACTTAAACTTAAAAATAATAATCTAAAAATCCTAATTTAGGGGCATAATAGAAAAAAATAAAAAAATAGAATTGAAGGTTGAATATGAATCAAAATAGAAATTGGAAATTTGAGACAAATTTGATGGTTTGGGATTAAGGGTAATTATGTCAATAGTGTATGAGGACCACATCCCCAAAATTCCTCCTCTTCCTTTTTCCCAATTCCCATATGTACTCTCTTCTTCTCTCTCATATTTTCTTTCTTTTTCTTTTTCTTTTTCTTTTTCTTTTCATTTTCTCTTTTCTTTCTATTTTCTTCCTACTTTTTCCTATCTCCCTTTTCGGTCAAACCCAACAATCCCACCATCTCTCTTTCTTCTTTCCTTTTTGTTCTACTCCCACAACATCATCCCTCCATTTTTTTTACTTTTCCCTTCAACAGCAACCTCACCCCCCAACTTCCTATCTTTCTTTCTTATGTCTTCTCTATTTTTTTTTCTTTTTCTACCCGTTCAACACAACAACCCCCAGCCTATTTCTTTCTTCTCTCTTATTTTCTCTCGCCGTCATCAGCACCATCACCGTCCCCTTTTTTATTTTTTTTTTTGGTCTACGCAATAACTAGCGGAGCGGCGCTTGTGTGTGCGGCGGCTACGGGCGGTTCGGTAGATATTGGGTTTGATTGGCAGCGGGGAGGTGGTGGTTTGGATTGTTTTGTAGCGGCGACAGATTTTCGGGTGTTTGCTGGGTTTGGATTTTTTGGTAAAGTTTTGGGTTGGGCGTCGATGGATTACGGGTTTTGGAATTTCCGGCGACGGCGTCGGGGTGAGGCTTACATGATTTACGGTTTTGGAGGGTGACCGTGGTCTCACTTGAAGATGGAATTGAGGATTGAAGATTTTTACCTTGTTTTTCTTCTAAAAGCGAAGGAGACGACGTGATTTTTTTGTTTTCCTTGAATTGCTAATTAATTTATATAGGCTTAATTAGGGTTAAATGTTTTACTCTCACAGGATTCTCATAAATCGGGTAGGATATCACAAGATTTGATATATTTGGAAGTTTAAAAGCGGTATCTTGGCATTCTAGAATTCTATTGGAATTGGTGGGCTAAATTGATAAGGGATCATATTAAATGGGCTTGTTTAAACTTGGGCCTGGATAATTGGACATTGGATTTGAAAGATTGGGCTTGAATAAAAAAAATAATAATAATTAGCCCCTAAATAAAAAAACGACTAAAAATCTAAAATTTATAATTCTTAATAAAAACCCAAAATAAATTACGAGTATTCTGACTAGTTCGCATAATGTATTGGGAAATCATCGGACATAATCGAGTTGAGAACATTGAAGGTCAACAAGATGTTGGTGGAAGTTTTATGCAACTAATGGTTACTCGAATGATTTTTCAACAAATCGTTGGGCCTAATTATAACCACATGCACCATCTTAATTTTCAACAATACGATGTATCGCACATCAATCTACATAGTCATGTAGTAAGGCCTAGTGGAGCACCTCTTATGCATATGAACAATGTTCCAATTATTGATCATCCGCATCCACTCTCACCTACAGTTAATGTTCCAAATATCAATTGTCAGGGACCTAGTATAAGGCCAAGCAATGAAAATGGCTATTATCCTGATACAGGTTGTGATAATACTGATGGTGATGTTGGTTGTGATAATAATGAAAATGATTTTGGTGAAAAGTACAATGTTGGTGGTCTTTGGTTGTAATAATAATGCGATTGATTTTGGTGAGAACTACACCTTTGTTGGTGTTGTTGGTGCGATGTTGAAGCTAATAATCAATTTGAAAATGACCGAAAGAACGTCTTTGAATTTGAGGAATTTTGTGAGTGGAGAGCGTGAGACGGAGAGAAATATTTTCATAAAACCAAAACCAAGATGCACCAGATATCCATAGAGAATTAGGGACGAAACAATAGTGCCCACAGGACGAAGTTGGGTGATTCATGGTGCACTCTCGCACGTTTCACTTCTTCCCGAAGAACCTGCTAGATTGGAAGCAAAACCGAATTGGAGATGGCACTAGGCATGTATCACCTTGAAAATCAAGTCGAGTATCGAGTTGAACGCTAGGATAAGACTCGTTATTATGCAATATGCAAGTATGAACGATGCTCTTTTCAAATGCGTGCATATGGAAACGATGGTATTTGGAGAGTAGGGAAGTTTGACAAGCAACATGGATGTGGGTTAAATTTGAATGACAATGTATCTAGGCGGGTGCATTCTAAAATAGTAGGTGCATATTTTGCATCTAGATTACTAGTGGAACATTATGCGCTCGTGCCAAGAGATATGATAGCGGAGTTGGAATCGCAACATGGGCTTAAAATAAGTTATAATGTTGCGTTGAGTGCTAAGCATCATGCTTTTGGGTTGATATATAGATATAGCAACAAGTCATTCAATCTACTTCTGGCATACTTACACATGTTGAATTTAACGAATTCTGGATCGGTAATTTTAATAGATTCAAGTACGTGTTTTTGCTTTGCATGCATCAATCACTGGATTCTAAAACCATGCCCGACCAATTTTTGTGATTGATGGAACACACCTTAAAGGCAAGTACCAGGGAATATTGTTTGTTTCCGTAACAAAATATGGTAATGAACTGATTTCCCACTTGCGGTTGGAATTGAGGATGTTGAAAACGACGAATCCTGGACATGGTTTTTGAGACAGTTGAGAGATGTTTATGCGTGCCCTCGTGATCTACTCATTATTTCGATCATCATAAGAGTATCGGTAATGACATAAAAAAGTATACCCGAAGCATCACATGGCTTTGCACTTATTATTTGCAAAGTAATTTGGCTCAATACAATTAACATATAATATCAATGATACGGCCTAAATTGGCCTTATTAAATTGGATCAATAAAATTTGGGCCTCAATATTAGAAATGGGCCCAAATACGAATATGGACTCTATTAGGGCTCTACTTGGTAGAATCTTATATAAAGGGAGTATTCTATTCTCCTCTCTTCTACATTACTTCTTGACATGAATTATTTTCCTTTGATAGAGTTTTGACTTGAGCGTCGGAGAGGGTACGCCGGAGCAACCCTCCGGCCCCTTTTTGTGTAGGTTAGCGATGGAGTTCAGTCGGAGCATGAATTCGGAGGAGCGGAGCAATTTTGGGATCAACCAATCAAAGTTTAGGAATGCAACATATTCATACCGTTGTGAAGATTATGATAAGTATTTTGAAAACATAAAAGTTGCTAGTGAGACGGGTGTGTTTAAGAAGTTAGAACGTGCGGGGAAAGACAGATGGTCTCGATGTAAGTGTCATGTCCTACGTTATAGGTTCATGACATTAAATTCGGCCGAGAGCTTCAATAGTCGGTTATTATGGGCCAGAAAGTTACATGTTTATTCTGTGTATGAGTGTGCTCGGACTATTATTGAAAATTAGTTTTATGAACGACGACTGCTTCTTTGCTAATGAAAGAGATCAAGAGTTAACACTTGAAGCAACCAAAAGATTAAGTGATGCAGTTGAGATAGGTCGTATAATGGATGTATAATGTCTTAGTAATGTGAAGTACAAAGTGAAAGATGGAAAAAGACCTATTTGGTTGACTTATCCTAAAGAACGTGCAACTGTTGAGAATTTGAATATGAATTGATGCCTTGCTCCCATGCATCTGCAACAATTAGGTATAATTAAATTTAAAATCTATATCAGTATTTTCACATAATTCGTTCAATATTTTCACATAACTGTTTGTTTATTTATGCATAAAGGCGAACCTCAATACCTATTCATTTGTTGCATATTTTTATAAAAATGAAAATTTTCAACAAATGTGGGCGGATGAAGTTCTACCAGTTCCCGATCCGAGTGAACGTGTTCCACTACAAGAGGTGCGAGAATTAGTATGCAACCTTACAAATAACCCGAGACAAACGGATCGTCTAGATAAAGTAGAGTTCATTCCGCTATTGAATCATCAAGTAATCGTTCACGTAAGAGTCAAATTTGTTCAAAGTGTGGGGAGTCTTGGCCACAATTGCGTCAAATGCACTATGTCATTGCCGCTTGATGAGTATCGAAGTGCCTCAATGACACTACCGGGTCCTTCAAGACAAGTGCATAGTAAAAAGAAATATGGAATATGTCGGCGGATGATCATACCCGTAGAAGATGCTCGAGATGTTCGAATGATGAAAATTATGCAAAAATTATTTCAATTGTAATACTATGAATGCAAATAACACTAAGAGCAGAAAGTCCAATAGTCCTTTGAACAGAATTTCACAATAGGCATGATATATCGTGCCACTTTTTTGTCATGCACGATATATATTGGGCACGATATTGCTTTGCACGATATCGTTCCCAATATAAGCATGATATATCGTGCCACAACAAATGTTTGTCGTGCCTAATTAAAAAGTTACGCACGATATTGTGCCATGTAACCAAATATTGTGCCATACGTGTTTTCTTAGTTTTGTACAAGATTTCTATATTTTTCCCAATTTCAAGTGTATAACCTCGATTTAGAAATAATATGACATAAAAATATGCAAAATGAATATTTACATAACTCAAAATATTTATAAGATATACAACAAAATAAAAATGTACTATGATGAAGAGTACTATTATCATCTTTGATCTTGATAAATCTGTTGTGCCATCTTCCTCTTTAGCTCGGGAATCTAATCATGCACCGCTTCTTATTAATCTTCTTTGTGATATAACTAACAACGCAATAGGATCGCAAATACGGCACAACCGGGTGTTGTTGCTCTTCGTATCTTGATCTTTCTTCTGTAGTGACAAGCTCCCACTCGCGGCGGAAGGGCTCCATATCTAAGGCGTCGTAGAAGCCAAAGCATGCATAAGTACATATGGAAGGATGCGACGGAGTGGACGTGTGGCGGCAACCTCGAGGTATGAATATCATGTGTGTATCGGGCACGACGAGTCGTACATAATTACTTTGGCTCTACGGAGATCCGTCTACACACGATAAAATGTCCGAATAAATTCACGATCATGAACACTGGGGAAAAAATAAATCATTAATTAATCTAACAATTTTAATAAAAAAATGAATAAACTAGCCGAAAAAAATAAATAAATTCAAGTGTACCGCACAACATCACTCCATGAACCAGGATTACCCCATCCACGAAGATCCATCTTTGGACTACCCTAGCCTAACTCATCTAGCTCATGTCCGAGAGAATCTCATCCATGGTCGTCGGGTCATATATACTATGCCAAGGGATCCCAACCATGCATACGATTTCATATAACATGTATGGAATCCTACACATAGAAAATATTTATGAATTAACAAGTATTATTTATTAAGATTAAAGTAAAATGCGAGACACATAATAAATAAACTCGACCGAAAATATCGTAGATACAATCCTATAAGTTTTTTGCTTGGGATGAGGTACAAACCCTAGAAATGGGGATCAAATTGTCATATAGACAAGTATGCATTTATATCTTTGTCTGAGAAATGAAAAAAATCGATATTAATCAATATGAAATAAATAAAATATTCCTCAACTAAATAATACAAAAATTTAAGAAACTTACATCATTCTCCAATGCTATCATTTGGATCCTCCAATTCCTTAAAAATGATGGCCTAACACAAAGACAATAGCCCCACGTTCTTCCTACAATTGGATCCTCAAATATTAAGACATTGCACCAATATAAGATGTTAATACTAAGATGACAAGACAAATGCAAAAATATTTAATACTTACTCTTGATGATTGTAAGAAGCATGCATACTCCATCTCGCTCGGGTCCGACTTGCAGTATTAGGATCCCCGAATGGGCTGCGAATGAGACGCGACGGCTGCCTATCCCGAACTGGATGAAGAGAATAGGCGGAGAGGGCGCTCGTGGACCAAGGACCACGAGTGTCGGGAGGGAGCTCGAATACCAGGGGGCCAATGGCCTCGAATAGTGACCGACACTCGTGGTCATGGAGAATGTACCAACATAGGCGGAATATGAGTCGACAATGGCGGAAGAGAAGTCGACGACACTGGGAAGAGGAGTAGATACAGGAAGAGAAGTCGACATCGACGGAAGGGAAATCAACACCGTCAAAATAGTAGTCGAAACCTTTGGTGGAAGAGTAGTTGACACCGCGGAAGAGGAGTCGACATCGGTGGAAAAAGAATCGACATCGGCCAAGAGAGTCATCTCTCTCGAGGGATGATCGTCTATGTACGATGTGGCATCGACGATGGCGTCTCTACCGAGATGATTTGGCTAGGAAAGCTCAATGCCATGCACGAAGTCATCATCGATCAATGTATGGGAACAGGACGCCTAATCTCCTCTGAATAAGGTCCGGAACCCGACCTATCTTCGATCTAGTCGTATGTCTAATCGAGAACCTTCTCTAAGATGAGAATCTCTAATCGAGAAACAACTCGATCGACTCGTGACTTAAATTGAGAGAACCGATCCTCTATGCGTCTCTCTAACAAATGCTAATCTCCTCCCGTATAACCTCCTCGAGCAGCACCAACATATTTGTTTGCCACGAACTCGATGGATCATCACAGTATCCCCAAGGATCGATGGATCATCGAGCACATACTCCCCGGATGATGGATCATCAAGTGGATCTGTCGCCACGGTGATAAATCATCTGTCCCGGCCATCTAAGGGATCATCTACCTAGTGGGATGATGGACCTTACAATCTACGCCGCTTCTCCGGCCTTTGAATCGTAGGAGTAGTAGTTGGGGCCTCGAATCGGCTCTACCTCTCCCTTACCCTGCCTCCAGTAGTAGTCCCTACCTTTTTGCCGTCTCGACACTCTACCACTATCCCCGCGATAGGGGTTGGGAAATTGTCAATTTGTACTCGTACCTCTCCCCCGCCTCCCCCAAAGACCGCCAAGCAGGTTCTCATTCGGGATGAACGAGGAGGACTAACAAAATAACCGACTCATCAACTCGCTCCATATATATCTGCTTTGGAGCTCCTCCTCACTCGGATCCAATATCTCATAACACACTAAAGCATATAAATAAATATATAAATAAATTAACAAATAATAATTTATTAATTAATTAAATAAATAAGTAAACAATGTTGTAATGCATATGGATCAAAGAAAAAATCAACCATGTCAACGCCGGTCTTGAAAACCTCCAACGGAGACACAGGCATCCGGGGTGTCGGATACTCAAGTCGTCCATGCATTACCCAAGCGAGGTATCGCCTCGAATGCCAAATCTGTCGAGAACATTGATAAGTGTCAAAATAAGATTTTTTTAATACAAATATAAATAAAGTAAAAAATATATGTACCAAGAAGACATACGTGAGATCATAAAAGTAATAACTAGGTGAGCGATATCGAGATGAATCGTCCTTAGTAAATCGGCCAGGTGGCAGAACATCATGCAGCTGCCGAATATAATGTATCAAAATCTGAAATGAGTATTTCCCCCAAGGGAAAGCCTCCCACTATGCATCATCCTCGATCAAGAACCATAGCCAGCGGTCGGCCCATGCGGTCTGTTGGCCATCGAAATACTGATCGTATAAAAAGGCAAATAACACCTTTGCTACCTTTAGGGCATCGTCACGGTGAGTCACGGAAGGTGCCATCGAAAAATAAATCGCACAATGTCGGGCGTAACACGATCACTCTGAGGCAAATATCATCGATAAATACCAGTCTCGGGTACCTCAAAAACACTATTAGGGTCAAATGTGGACCCTGAAAACCTCAATCTGGATACCATAGCAAAATCACGGAGAATCTAATAGTGTGCTCTCCGACGTGGAACCAACACTCAATTCGAGCATCCAACACACGCACCTCCATCACTACCAATGCATGAAGTGCGGATTATAGCTAACTCCGTCATACCCGAAATCCATAAAATGCCCGAAAACTGATCGTCTAAACGCCCATATACACCACCACTAATCTCTTGCAACTCATCTTTGATTATTTGAATTATATCGGTCGAGCATACCCCGCGATATGGGCCTTTTCTCGATGATAAGAGGGTCTCCTCCACTTAGGGGTGTCAAATCGTGTTTATCGTGTCGTGTTTCGTTACCGACCACGATAACGACACGACACGATAAGGGCAAACACGAACACGACACGATAAGGATCTGCTCCGACACCGGCGACACGAACACGAAAATTTTCGTGTCGACCCGACCGCGACACGATAGTGACACGATAAGTCAAAAATAAAAAGAAAATAATTTACACGTTAATACACGATAGCAAATTACGATATGACACGATTTTACGAAAATACACGACATAAATATACAAAATATCAGGTTATCGTGTCACTACTAACGAGGTAAATGTGTCATTATCGTATCCTTATCGTGCTCGTGCCGTGTCATTATCGGTCGCTAGCAGGTAAACGTGTCATTATCGTGTCTTTATCGTAGGTTCGTGTGTCGTGTCATTATGTCAATATCGTATTCGTGTCACTATCGTGTAAACACGATAAAACACGAACACGACACGAAAATTTTCGTATCTTATCGTGTCGACACGATAAGGACACGAACACGTTAAGCTAAACACTAACCCGCTTTTTTCGTGTCGTTTTAGGTGTCGTCTATCGGTCGCGGTCGAAATTGACACCCCTACCTCCACTTTGTGTACCGACCTACAACAATAATTAATTACAATTTAACAAGATGAAGGGAAAATTGAAGAAATGTAGTGATAAACTCAAAAGAAACAAAAATTATGGAATAGGCGACTTGTGGCACAATATGAATAAGCGACACGATATGGTATAAAATATGGCATGATATACTATGATACATTTCAATTAGGCACGATATAACATAAAATTGTGGCAAAAAATAGAAAGTAGTACGATATATGGCACAATATAAGCACAAAAGTACAATTCAAAATAGGCACGATACAAGGCACGATGTGGTCTAAATCGTGCCAAGAATTCTAATATGGCACGATATGCGGCATATCGTGCCATATCGTGACGTATCGTCTTCAACCTCATATCGTGCCACCAACCAAAAAAAAATCACCACCATTTTTGAATACTAGTCCCAAAACACAAATCAAAACTTCTTCAAACTTTCGAACAACTAAACCCTAATCATTCACATTATAAAGTATTTTATACAACAAACTAAACCCTAATCCATGAAAGGCACTATATATTTCGAAATTTCGAACATTAGAGGCACAATATGAGTATGAGAAATATATAAAACCTTACATGTTCAGGAGTGGAGGAGGAGGGTGCGGAGGCGGCGACGGCAACGACGGAGGCGGATGACTGTTGATGTGAATCCATGGAGCTTTTGGTTTTTCACTTGCACGATATAGGCACGATTTAGTTTTACTTTTTACTTTTGCTTTGCCTTTGCCTTTTACCTTTTGTATTATTTTGTCTTCGAGTGTGTATGTGTTATAATGGAATACGATTTTCGATACGGTTTTAATGGAGTATAAAGATGAATTCAATTTCAAAATTCAAAAGCCACCAACTTAAAGGAGGGGTAATTTTATCAATTTGGGTAGAAAAGAGTTTTGTTATGTTGGTAGGTAGAAAAGAGTACCCACTATTCATAGTGGGTACTTACAAAAAATTTCCTTTTTTATGTTGCATTACAAGGTTAAAAGTCTTAAAATTCAAAATACAAAAAATTCAAATACAATCAAACATCATCATTTGCCAAAGGCTTTGAAACTTTAAGAAGATACTTACTGCAATAAGAGTTAAAACAAAAATATGTGCAATTAAAAATCATTTCTAAAATGAAAATAGAAACAACAAACAACAATGTAGAATGATAAACACCATATAATGAATATTTTCTTAATACCTTTTGACTTTTGTCAAACAAATTAAATAAATATAAATAATGGTAAAACATGATTTGATGTTCAATGTTTGTGCGTGAGATAAGTTGGAATCTCAAAATGCAACAAATTCATCTTATAATTATATGAATAAAGTTTCAATTATTTGTCACATTTAAGTTACGAAAATTTTAAACTATTTAGATTATAGTATTGTATTTATTTGAGAAATATAAATTATATAACATTTAAATCATCATAATTGATTACATTTTAAGTCATTACAAAAATATATTTTTTAGGAAATATTATGTAAGTTTTGTTATTCCTTGATTCACCAACCCTCAATTTTGAAAAACAAAAATTTGAAAATACAAAAAATCAAAAGAAAACCCATTTAGCCCGCGGGCTAACCGATCCGGGCCAAAAAAGCCTGTATTTAAACAGGCCAGAAAAATCTGGCCCTAACCCTGTTTTTTTTCGGGGCTAAACGGGCTGGCCGCGGGCTCGAGCCCGTTTAACATCTCTAATCTTATATAATTTGGCATGGCTTTGGAAAACTCGTAACTTATGGTTTTTTCAGAAAGTGGAAAAACAATGCTAAAGATATTGTGGATAAGGCTCTGATGGAGTAACAAGAATACCAAATGGTGACTAGCGAGTTGAGTGATCCGAATAAATGCGGGGAGCTTAAAGAACCAGGGTTTCGTGATGATTATACAACTTGAGTTCTGATGATTTGGGATTCTCTTTACTCATTTTTTGAGTTGCGACATAATTACAAGTGATTTTGAGAGCGTTGATTTTGATTGAAAATTTTGAAGTGATTCAAGTTTGGGGAGTTTCTAGGGATCTTACCCAAAATTCAGTAGAAGTGTCTTTATTTGGAGTTCACCATGCTATTTACGCGGCATGCAGGGTGGAATTAAGGAGATTACCATTCATGTAGATGATAAAGATATTGTTGCCAAATCGAACTCATGAACCCCATATTCAATGTGGGAGGGCCAATAGCGATGCCATCTATTTTCTTTGGTATCCCTTTGATACATGTTTTTTGTTGTTCTGTCCTGAAAGTACTTTTAAATGAAATAGATTAACTCGTTTAGTCTTGGATAGTGATTTGGATTTGAATCGGACATCTCAATTCCTCGATTGACTCTCTGATTATCTAAGTTGGTCATTAGCCAGTCAGCTACTAATTCCGTTGTAATTTCATGGATCGAGTTATTTGAATATAAGACTATCGTTTGAGGAAAAAAAAGAAGTGAAATTACCATAGAGAGAGCTGATAAGACATTGGGAGGAAGGAGGTGAGTCATAGTCATAGCCGCATAGGCTACGCCACGAAAAATACTATAAAACCTACACTTCGATGATTTTCATGTTTTTTCTTATTAAATCAAAAAAACTAATTTAATATATACAAAGAAAAAATCAAAAATAAAGAGTCATCCCCTCTTCTTCCTCTTTCGGTCTTCCAATTCATCTCCTTTTTCTTCTTCTTCCTCCTCAAAATTCATGGCATCAGAAAACCCTTAGTTGTTTCCGCGAATCACCAAAGAGGAAGAGAACAAAAAAACCCATAGAAATTGAAGCCTTTTATTAGAAACCCTAGCCCACCATCTGTTGGTCCCTGTGTGAGCGTGTGAATATATAGGGGCATTAAATTGGTACAATCAAGCGCAGTCGTGGTGGGATCTTTGCAGATCTGGTGCTGTTATATATTCTGGGGTAAGTTCTTGTCGGTTCTTTCATGTTCGCTTTCTTTTTTTTTTTTTTTTTTAATAAATATTTTGGTTTGTTCTTGGATGATTGACTTTTCTCCTTTTTAACGATTTATTGTTGTTTTGTTCTGTGTATCGAGTTGGTTAGTTTTTGTGGGTTTGGATTGATTGTCTTGTGGGTTAATTGCTTTGGTTGAATTTGATATTTTCTTATAGTTTTTTCTCTGTTTTTAATCGGATGCCCTGCGTAGTTTGAATTTGTTTGTAGTTTCTTTTCACATGGTGGTGGATTTGATTGATTTTGTGGGTGGAATTGAGCGGCTTGTCGGTCAATTGCTTTGTGAAGTTTTTATTTATCTCACTTGTTCTTTTTCCCCCTTTATTATACCTTGATTATTTTCTTTTGAAAAACGAATTTGTTTTCTCCAATTTTGATCGTAGTTGGGTAGAATTAGAATTAAAAGTTTTGAAAGTATGTGTTTGTATATGAAAATTAAAAATATCTTTGGGTGTAATTGGTGAATAGGTTGATAGTACAAATTGGTTATGGTAATTCTGACATGTTTTGCATGACAACTTTTCCTAAACACAATTTATGACAAGTCGTGTACAAAAGGGTAGTGTTGCAAATTGCAAATCTGACGTCACGTGGACAAATATTCGTATCTTTTGTTCCGCTGTGCACTTTTAAAATGTGGCTCGAGCCATAAATGTAGATACCGAGTAACGGTTATTTTAGTATCTGTGGCTTTTATGAGCCGAAAACTTTTATCTTTTGGCCGCTTGTGCGTAAGAGGTTGATGCATTAACAAGGTAGCACAGAAACCAAATGGTGTTTTTGTGTGACTGTTATGAGTATTGTAATCATTTTTTTTTTATCTTTTAACCCTGATTAAAATATGCGATGCATGCATTAAGAGTTTTGTTTTCATTTTTCTTTCACCATTCATTTCTAATTAAAATGTTATTTGACAGGCACTTTCTCGTGGATTAAATGTTGTATGTTACTATTGAGGCTGCATACGTGAACGTGATTCTTGGGGCCTTTTAAGAAAGATGACCATGCTGATGGATAACGACAAACAAAATTCATCTAGAGAGCGTGTTCAGCGCCTCTTCAACAAGGTATGTTCCTATGGTTCTCTTTTGTGGTGGATTATTCTTCGGTCTGGTTTTGTGCATGTGGCTAAAAAATCATTCCATTGATGGAAATTGTCTGTAGTGTTGCATCTTTATCTTGTTGATCTACTTGATTGGTTAAAATCTTATTGCTATGGGTTGTGTTGTACGACTTCTTCATCTTGCTGTAGAATGCTGAGTTGGAGAACAAGCGGAGGAAAGCGGCACAGGCCAGAGTCCCTTCAGATCCTAACACATGGCAAAATATGCGAAAACTATGAAGCAATTATCCTTGAAGACCATGCTTTTTCTGAACAACATGATGTAGAATATGCTCTGTGGCAATTGCATTATAGAAGGATTGAGGAACTAAGGGCACTCTTCAATGCAGCTCTAGCTTCCGTAGGATCAGCTGCATCCCAAAATGGGAAAGGTCCAGTTCGTACTGGACCTGATCGACTTACAAAGATTCGCATCCAGTTTAAGACCTTTCTGTCTGAAGCGACTGGATTTTATCATGATCTGATGTTGAAGATAAGAGCAAAGTATGGTCTGCCATTGGGATATTTTTCTGATGATCATGATAGTCAGATTCCGATGTCAAAAGATGGAAATAAATCTTCAGAGGTCAAAAAGGCTTGATATCGTGTCATCGTTGTTTAATTTATCTGGGGGATCTTGCTCGTTACAAAAGCTTGTATGGGGAAGGGGATTCCAAAGCCCGGGATTTCGCAGCTGCATCTAGTTACTATATGCAAGCTTCTTCGATCTTGCCTTCAAGTGGTAATCCACATCATCAGGTGCATTTATATCAAATATTTTTATGGCCTTTTCTTGGCTTATTTCTTTGAGCCTTTTTTGAGTTGATTGTCATTTCTTGCTTATCTAATTCGAGGTTTCCTTATGCATTTTTCAGCTTGCTATACTCGCTGGATATTCAAATGATGAACTGCTGTCAATTTATCGCTATTTTCGAAGCCTAGCGGTTGATAACCCTTTCATTACTGCAAGAGACAACTTGATCATTGCATTTGAGAAGGTAAATTCAGTACTCAAACAACTGTGACAACATAAGGTTCATTATACATAAACTTAACATTTTACAAGTTTGCAGTAACCTGCTTAGTTGTCGTTAATGGTCATCATCCATTTATAATAGCTGCTTAACTTGGTAACTAGTTCCAAGGAAGCATAGATTAGCATTAAACCAGAAAGTTGAACTTTTGTTTCCAATATCGTTTAATACAATCTGCTACTATTAACTTTAAGTGTGCTAGTCATGTATGTGTAATCTAGCAACTACTCTTTTTATCCTAATCAGCATTTCCTTGTGCTCCTTTCTGCCTCATTCTAACAGTTTCTAAAGGACTAGTATTACCATGTGTCTTTGGTATTGGTTATGGTGGTCTGCACTGTTAAAAATCTTATGAGGAGGCTTAATAAGCAGTTGGGTATATTTTTGGGAAATTTGGACATTAGTTTTTTTGGGTGAGACATAATATGCATGATGCAGTGACAATGCACATGATGCCATGAAGTTTTCATGGCATCCGAACTTTCTTATCACTAGTTTCCATTTATTTTGCAGAATCGTCAGAATTATACCCAACTACTTGGTGATGCTAAAACTGCTGCAGTGAAGACGACACCTTCAAGGGTGCCTGGGAAAGGAAGAGCTAAAGGGGAAACAAGGCCTTCTTTCAAAGATAATAAGGTGGAAGCTAATGTAGTTAAGGAAAGAGTTTCAAATAATTTTGAACTCTTCAGAGCCTTTGTGACGCGATTTGTAAGGCTGAACGGCATTCTCTTTACACGCACAAGGTTTGTTTCGAGTTTTCCAGAGCACTGTAGAATTATAACTGCAAAATGATCATGTACTGATACTTGTCCTTTTGATGTGATTCCAGCCTCAAACCTTTGCTGAAGTGTTCTCAATGGTTAAAAATGATTTATTGGAACTTCTTTCTTCTGGGCAAGATGAGGAGTTCAACTTTGGTTCGGATGCTGCTGAATGTAGACTTGCAACTGTCAGGATGATCGCCATTCTAATATTTACTGTACATAATGTGAACAGGGAAAGTGAAAACCAATCATATGCTGATATTCTACAGCGTTCAGTCCTGCTTCAGAATGCTTTTACTGCAACCTTTGAATTTATGGGCTGCATTCTTGAACGGTGTAACCAGTTAAATGATCTCTCATCGAGCTATTTGTTGCCTGGGATTATGGTTTTTGTGGAATGGTTGGCGTGTCATCAGGATGTCGCAGTTGGCAGTGAACTAGAGGAGAAACAAGTGAATGCCAGATCTTTTTTCTGGAATAAGTGTATCGTCTTTCTAAACAAACTCTTATCAAGCGGATATGTGTGTGTTAATCAGGATGAAGATGAAACATGTTTCTCTAATATGAGCAAGTATGATGAGAGTGAGACTGCTAATCGTCTTGCTCTGCCTGAGGACTTTGAATTGAGAGGATTTATTCCTCTTCTTCCTGCCCAGCTCATTCTCGATTTTTCGAGGAAGCATTCATTTGGTGGTGATGGAGGTAATAAAGAAAGGACTGCCCGTGTTCAGAGGATTATTGCAGCTGGAAAGGCACTTGCTAACATTGTCCGAATTGGCCAGGAGGGAGTATATTTTGACACTAAGGTGAAGAAATTTGTGTTTGGTGCTGAACCTCAGAACTTTGATGATTATTTGCTAGAACCCAGTTTGAGTGCTAGCTCGCCAGACATTTCAGTAGGAGGACAAATGGCTTTGGGTGCTGCGTCAAAGGCAGAGGTGGGTATGGAAGCTGAGGATGAGGATGAGGTGATTGTTTTTAAGCCACCCACTACTGAGAAGCATATGGATGAATTCACTCCAAAATTGACTTCTTTAGAGGTTCCTTCTTCTGTTGCTGGGTTTGGTGAGATTGATTTTGGGAAAGAAAATCGGTCGTATGTTACAAATGATAGTTTCCTCTTTGAAAGTGCATCAGGTGCAAGCTCGAAACTTTCTGCAACTGTTACTAGCACTGGTGTTGATGTCACATCTCAGTATCTGCAGCCAGTCCAACCCAGCATGTCAAATTGGCCTGTAGAACATACTCCTATCATGAATGGTTTGGCCCAGTTGAATTTAACCGATAATGGACCCTTGCTGAAATCAGAGCTGCATGATGAGTTTGGAGTTTCTCCACCTGCTGCTCTTTCGATGCCCTATCCCCAGTTTGTGAGCACTGGAGCCAGCCATAATTATTCCATTCAGATTCCACAAGCTGCCGTGCCATCAAAGTTTGACTCCCTTATGTCCTCCGGGCCATCTGTTGATGGCCTGTCTATGAAACCATCTTCAATCATGCCACCCGGCTCAAAGAAGAATCCAGTGGGTCGACCTATCAGACATTTTGGTCCTCCACCTGGTTTTGGGTCTACTCCTTCCAAAGCTGTAGATGAGCCATTATACAACATGGCGTTAAACAACGGAAACCCTCCAATTCCACGAATGGATGACTACCGTTGGCTAGATGGATATCAGTTGTCTTCATCAAATCAGAGTGTTGGATTCAGTAATTCAATGAATCAAGCGGGCCCTGCATTTCCTTCTGTGAGCAAGAGCAATGGCCCAATGGAGATAACTACCTTCCCTTTCCCTGGAAAACAAGTTTCTACAATGCAAGTTCAGAGTGAAAAGCAGAAAGGCTGGCAGGAATCTCACTTTTCAGGACATATGAAGCAGTATGAGGAGCAACATCAACAGTTTCCAAATGGAAACCAACAGCCTGCCGGGCCCCCACAGCAGTATCAAGGGCAGTCTCTCTGGGAAAGTCGTTTCTTTGTGTGAGATGATTAAGAGAAAATAGACGAGAAAGGTAATTTCTCCCTGTTCTTTGTAGTAAATATGTATATATTTCAGTGTATTACTCTTTTGCTATGATTTGTTGATATCACGCTGTCAAGTAATTGACTTTTCTTGATGGGTTTTCAACTTATGTATCCTCATCAAATTATTGTTACGTATTAAGGTTGTGAGCAATTTAATGCAGGAAATGTCCGTGGCTGGATGCTGTTATTACATCCATCGCTGTTGCAGAATGGCCAATGTTAATAAGTTTTTAATGGAGCATGGTTGGTCTGGGAGTGTTGCAGGCACCTGCTGTTGGATAGGTCTCTCTCTCTCTCTCTCTCTCTCTCTCTCTCTCTCTCTCTCTCTCTCTCTCTCCCTCTCTCTCTCAGTGCCTGCTTATCTGCTCGTTCTTGGTTGTCTTTAGTTGTGGTTTTGATAATTTGGTTTACTTGGAATTAAGTGTACTCTACATAACATATCTACTGTGCATACAGGTTGATGATTGGTTTGTTGTTGTTGGCTTTTGGTCCCCTTCTTGGGTGCATCTGGAGTTGAATTTGATTTTTGTATTCTTTACGAAGTAACATGTACAATCTTTCGTGGCTTGGACATTTAGTCTCTTACTTTTGTGGCCTTTCAGTTCCTTGTGCATGCATATTTGATTGTTAATACTTTCTTGGTTATGACCAATTAGAAATCAACCTCGCTTTTATCCAAGTGTGTGAGTTATGATAGCAAGCATTTAACAATACGTGCACTCTGTGATGGAAAAGGAAAATGAGCTAGTTATTGGCTGTTACTTTTTCCCCTTCAATTTTATGTCATTTTCTTTTTTGACATTTTGTCTGCACTTTCATTAGTTTATTTGCTTGCATACTAGTTTTCGGTCAAGCGGAAGGATACTGCTTCTAGGTTTCTAGCCTAACTGGAAATATGAATTTTAAGGTCAGCTTGGCAAATCTTGTGGTTATGAGGAAGTTGTCCTGTATAAGTGATTCTTCCGTTTTTGTTGTATACGTATTATGATCTAAAGCTTCTCGATATCATGAACGTGTGTTAGCTTTTCTAAAAATTTTGGAGATCTTTTGAGCAATTGGGTGAATCTGTTTCAAATAGTGTTCATGTGCAATTCAAAATATAATCAACCATGTTGTGATTTATGTGTGAATTCATTTGTTTGTATAAAGTACTATCTGTTACTACAACCAGTGCTTATCCCCCTGGGTGGTCCTCGGTGCTTTCCACTAACCGGAAAAAAAAGCTCAAATTATTCTGTTTGCTATTGGCTCTTCAGTGAAGTATTTTATGTCACCCTTTTTTAATCTGATTCAAATTTTTCAAAGTTTATATCCAAGCCACTCAAAATGTCTATTTGATTAATTCATGCAGCATGTGCCGAGTTTACCAGATTGGTTGAATGAAGCTCACGATTTCAATAGGTGAAGTACGTGGAGATTTTATAAGCTTGATTGCGTTCTCTGGTTGGATCAAGTTGGGATAAGCCTTTCAGGGTTACTGGATTGTTTTGCGGGACAATGGTGGGCTTCGTGATGGAATTAAAAGAAAAGTGCTAAGCAAAACCCTATTATATCTTTTGTGGCTGGTGGTGGTTTCTCATCTGAAGCCTTTAATTGTAGTGTCTGCCGTAAATTGCCATGATGGAGAAGTTTCAGAAGTTAAAATTCTATGATGTTATTTCTTTGCATTCTTCGGTTTGTCAGAAGTTCTGAATTGGGATTTGAAGAGTCTTGGATATCGTCCTTTTATAATGGGTGTGTCATGGATGCTAGCTATTATAGACCTAAATAAGTATGCGATTATAAACGCAGCAAGGTATTTCAGCTTTCGTTTTTATTTTGTTTTGTTTGCAAAGTGAATTCATCAAACTTGTAGATGAATGTTAGATTCTCTTTCAAGTACATTTGTGATGTTTTGCTATTTGGATTTGCAATGGTGGTTCTTGGTATCTGCCTATCTTCTTATATTGTCCTGAAAATGCATGTGTTGTCCTGGTGGAGTTGTTGAACTCGATTTTATCGATTGAGTTTACGATTCCCAGAAAGAAAATGACTCAATTCGCGAGTTTTTTTTTTTTTTTTATAGGCAAAATGTGATTTTTATGGAATCAGTTTTTTTTTCAGGTATGGGGGGTCAAAATTGCAATTTTGTGGCAATTTGTACAATTTTAGCCTTTTAAGGCATTTGTGGGTTTCATATTATGTTCCTTATGTGCTGCTACTCAAAACTTTAGTTGTTACGTTTGGGGATCATGAAAGCATTTTTCTGCAGGTTTAGTCTAATAGCATTTTGGTCCACCTAATCTTATACAATTACATCCACATCCCTTTATTGTTAGCAGTTTTAAATGAAAATATGATTTTACCTACGCATGTATTATCATGTAAGTTTGAAATAGTTTAAAGTCCCCATTAAGTCTGAGAGATTGAAACCTGTGATTCTTATTAGAACAAGGGAGTGCTTAAGTGTTTCTCAACTTTTGATCGGAAAAAAAAAATCACCTTTAGTTTTTATAAATGTTAACTTATGTTTTGGTATAGCTTATCCCTTATAAAGGTGTTGGTAGGGTTCAACCATGATTGTTCACTTTTTTTTTTTGAAATTTATCCCCCCCTTCCAATCACTACTCCCAACTCATTAAAGAAAAATGTGAACTTGCGTTTGATTTTCCTCATTTAATCAAAATAAAAAAGTAGGGAGATATGTGTTTTAAATTTTTGATTTCTTTATGGTTTGTTAACCACTTCCCAACAAATAAATAAATACACTTACAACTTTCTCACTAGATACTCTCAAGTTCGATTCAATTTGCGAGTACTATCAACTAAATACGATTCAATTTGCAAGTACTATCAACTTTCGATTCTAAACTACTAAACTACTCAGAATTCTGTTACTATAAATCACTTCTTTTAAAATCGGAAGTTTTTGCAAACACTCCCTAGATATATCCTAGGACTTTTGTGGCATCCTAATTGTGGATCAAGATCACAATTCAATAATGAAGAGATTACAAGAATTGAAAGATTAGTGAAACTCAATTAAATTGAGCTCATATCTTATTGAGCTTTGCAAGAAGAAAAACAGTAGCAGAAGTGACAAGAGGGATAAAAGCTTCATTTGGGATTAACTTTGGAACCAAACGTTGCTTTAAGAAGAGGGCAGTTGCTGGCACTCCAAATAGATAGAATAACATATCTTTTGCACCAATATTAGTAACTCCTGTGTCAAGAATCACTTCTTTAAGGATCTTTTCAAATTCTTCCTTTTTCAAGAATTTTCCTTTGCCTTGGTGATGTTTCTGATAAAAACACACACAAAAATATATTTGAAAAATTAAACAAAATAATAATTATTGGGTTTCCATTAGTTTAGGAATAATTACAAAAAAATAAAAAATAAAAAAATTAAGAATGCGGGCTAATTACAAAAACTCAAAAAGTTCTTGAAATTAAAAGGCCCACATTTATATTTCAGAACCCCTCTGAAATATTACCATTACTCCTTTAAATTTAAGATAAAATCAAATCTTACGATTTTTTTTTTTGTCATTAGCCCAAACCTCAGGCTTTTTCTTTCTTTTTTTAAAATCCCACTAAAGTTTGATTTAGTCTTACATTTATATTTCAGAATAATTTGTATAGAAACATTACTGATTACCCCTTTAAATTTAAGATAAATTCAAACCTTACGTTTCTTTTACTTCTTATTTTTCATGTTTTTAAAGATTAAAAATCACCTATGTTTACAACTTGTATTTGAACGATATATTTCTATATCGCCAATTTGAGATGGAAAAACTGTTCCAAGTTCATTTGATAAAAATAAAATAATATAAAATAAATATAGAATTTATGAGTGATTTATGAAATTTAATTCACATATACTTACTTTGTATGCATGCTCGAGTGTGCTAGTTTTTGGCACGCGCAGTTGAGTGCTACCAAGAGTTTTGTTAATTTCTCTGAAAAAGAAAATGTAACAAAAAACATCTAAGTTTGTACATAAATTATTGATATAATTACAAGAAAACCTTTAAAATTCGAGCTAATTACAAGAAAATCCAGCGATTTTTTAAAATTACAAAAAAAAACTCAATTCAGTTTTACATTTTTCCCCCTTATAAGCAAAAATATATCAAAATCCCCCTGATTTTCATAAAAATATAACAATTACCTGTTACCTCATTAAATTTGAGACAAAATTAAACATCAAGAGATTTTATAATTTTCAAAAACCTTCGGATTTTTTGTGTAATTAGCCCAAACGTCAAGTGATTTTCTGCAATTATCCTAAAATTATATGAATAATAATATCATGAAAATAAATACTCGATAGTTTGGCAAACTGCATGATAGAAATCTGCTGAGCTCCAATCCATGGTGTTAGCAAAATATTTGTCATAGCATTCTTCAATCACAGGCCCAATTTCTTTCTCCTTTTTCTCCTCATTTCCTGCACAACAAAAATATATAAAAATAAATTTAACCTATTTTTGTTAATTATGCATATCTACGTGCGTTTCGTTTTTTCGTGTTCGTGTTCGTGTTTGTGTTCGATACGAGTGTAGAAGAAATAGAGCACCGAATTTATTGAGAGATTGACCCATATTATCAAAATTTTGGCAAAAGGAATTTATCAACAATTAATTTGGCAATGGAACAAGAATTTAAAGAGGAGTTTTTTAGCATCAAGCAAAGAATATTTCATTTTGGGGCGTATATATATGTACTTTTGTTTACAAAAGTAAGAGATGTATGGATAGGACTTGATTGATGGCTAAGAAAGGAATGATCATAATTTA